>JAGDYQ010000009.1:3179612-3779612 GCA_021962125.1 Bulinus truncatus | reverse complement strand
TTACAAAATAATTACAGTAATTATATTGATTGATAAGGCGGCGTATGTTACGCTGCGGGATGGCTAGTTGAGGAATATTTGACATTTCCATGGGAGATTATAAGATTTGTATTTGTTTGTAAACAAATATGTTAATAAATTAAAACTGTATTTATAGTTTAACTTTTTAATCTCGTTTATGCTTGAAGTTAGAACAAGTCTTTGTAAATAATTAAATATCTTTAAAGTGTTATATTAATTTAAAGTATGTTCAATGTTCATAATTTAAAGGTGTAATGTGTATACAATTTAGGTATATGACTTCAGAACAACACTTGTATGGCATACCATCAACAGATGAGTTGTTATTGTAGCAACACAAAACCATATCAAATTTATTTAAAAAATTGAAAAATGTCACCCACCAAACATTTTGAAGTTTTAGAAAAATTGACATTTGTTAATAATTTCAAGTATTGTTTCATAAACTTTTATATGTAAAAATAAAACGTAAATTCAGTTTCTCTGGTGAGTGGCAAAGGGGAATAATATCTTGCAGAACTTTTATTGCTCTTTCTGCACAAACATTGCTACGTGGAGTGAGTATTGGAGATGGACTTTGAGACCAATGATTTCGAAGTCAGCGCAACCCTTTTGGATAATCATTAACAGCATGGAAAAGAAGTTCATATTGTTCAGCTTTGTAATGATGATCACTAAACCAGGCATCACTCCAATGTCCACATATAAATTCACACAATTTCTGAAGGTTCTTTCGTTCATCAGGCAATAGTATGAAAGCCAACAATGCAAAAATTGCTCGAGAGTTCCATCGGGCATTGCTGAGGCCAGGCAGTGCGCTAAAATTAACTTTTGGCATTTGTTGAGAACTCTTAAAATGCTTAAAAACGCAAATTAGATGGTGCAAAAATTTCATATCATCTCTCCAATCTATTTCCTGTTTTTCTAAAATTGGAGCAGATTTCTTTATTTTACTTTCAAAATCTTTTTTTAACATTTCATAATCTTTAAGTATCTTATTTACAAATGGATAATTTATTTTAGGAGACTCAGTTGAATCACCGAGCAATGCATCACACACGTGTCTAAGAACACGATCAATTATGTGGTGCTGACAACCTATAAAGACTCACCATGTTGAACAAACAGTTTCTGAAGTTTCACCATAACACCAGACTTCGACCCTGTATTAACATTTGTAGTGTCTGACACTATCATCTTTATAGCTGACCATAAGTTATATTCATCTAAAACTTTTAGAATGGCAGATCCGATCGTAGCAGCTTTGCCATCAGGTAAAACTAAGACGGCTAGCCTCACTTCTTTTGCTTCATTTTTTAATACAACTACTTGGTGTTCTTTTTTCTTCATAATTTTACCATCAAAATGTAAACTCCATAAGCTATTACGCAAAGTATTTATTAATGTTTCTTTTAGTTTACTTGTTTCTCTGAATACAGCTCGATAGACACCTGACTGAGAAGGAGTTGCTATTTTTACGCCGGACTTATGCAAAATTTTGCTTACTAATGCTGCTCTTCGAACTGGTAGTTTCCCAGATTGAACTAATGAAACTGCACTAGAAGTAGATTGCTGTGATTGTTTCTTATGTGTGCTTTGATCCAAGCTTTCTGTGGATGACTGCATTGCATCAGCACCATCAGAGCTACTTTGAGAATTCTCGTTATCACTTGAATCACTGGAACTTTCAAAACTGCTTTGTTGTTGTTGTGCCTCATTAATTTTGCAAACAATTTTCTGTTTTGACAGATGAATTGTACTTTGACTAGCAATTTTAGTTGTAGTATATCCCGTCTAACCTCCACTTTGAATTTGTGTTTCGTAAAGTTTTTTGTCCTCAGCACATAACCATTGACCAGTTTTGTTTGTGACATCAAATAACTTATCAAACTGCTCCCGTATGTCACCCACAGGTTTTTTCAAATGAACATCATACCTTTTAATTAAAGTTTCAATTTTTCTGCTCACTGATCGCAAAGACAGTATCGGGAAATTTAAAAAGCTCCATAATAGCTCTACTTCTTTCCTGAGTGCTGCAACTCTTTTCAATCTGGATTTTTCCATAGAGGCCAAGCCCATGTAGCGACCAATTATCATCCACTCTTTAGGCATTCTAGAATGTGAAAGCAATGGTTCGATCTCGATTCCAATTTTGTTTCTTTTCTTAAGAGTGTTTTGAAAAACAGTAAAAAGAGCCAAATGGATTATTTTTAAACTAAAAAATGTTTTGGTGGGTGAACTTTTTCAACAAAATTGATGATTTTTTGTTGTATTTATTATTTTTATATAAAAG
The DNA here is from genome assembly GCA_021962125.1 of Bulinus truncatus. Classification (NCBI taxonomy): domain Eukaryota; kingdom Metazoa; phylum Mollusca; class Gastropoda; family Planorbidae; genus Bulinus; species Bulinus truncatus. The sequence continues at coordinate 3,777,298 of JAGDYQ010000009.1, read as the reverse complement.
CTCATCGAAATCTGGCACGCCACTTGTAAAATTACAAAATTTGTTTTTCAAGTCATATACCTAGTATACATCTTTGTAAACCATGTAATCTCTTTTCTGTTCAGAGTAAGCCTTTGTAGTTATACATTGGAAATATGTTCATAAGTTAAAAGTTTATTAAACTTTTTTCTAAACATTTTACTTTTATTCACTTTTTTGTTGTAGTTGTAAACTAGGCCTAGTCTATTTAAAATGTTTTTTTTCCCTTTTATTGTTTTTTTTTTGGGGGGGGGGTAATCAAATGTTGACGTAATTTTATAGGGGGGGGGTGTCCCTGGAAGTTTGACAATTTGTTGACAAGGGGGAGGTAAAAATCGCCAAAAATTTGTTGACGTAAATAATGGACAGCCCCTTACTTATGTTTTTTTTACAACATTCAAATACACCCAATGTGTTTAAAGAATACAGAAATGTACAATAATAAAATTAAACGTTGTATTCCTATGCTGAGAGCTCTAACAATTAAAAAAAAATCTTTCAGTAACAGAGGCAGCTAGCAATTAAAAAGAGTTAACTCCCATTGTGCTATCGCTAAAATAACACGACGACTCTCGGAAAAAGAAAGATATGGGGAGGGGTGGGCGGGAAGGGGGATGTTGAATGACAGGTGACAAACATTCTGAGTAAGCTGGGCGTGCTTGTCTACTACAGTGATATTTTATTATCAGTTCTAAATTATTTTGATCAATCTAAAATGCTATTTAGACAATAGATCAATAACTATATTTTTTTGTTCAGTCAGAAGTATTATAAAATTAGTTTCTAAATTGTTTATATAATTCTGGATATTTAAAATCTGTTTGTAAATAATTCTTTGGTGAGAAAGTTGGCAGTTACATATAGTTGCCGGTCTTTCCAGCGGCTTCAGTATACACCATATCCATGTGTGTTTTTTTTCCTCCTTAGTTCAGCCAATGAATGTCAAACGTATATATACAAGTGTAACCCGAATTCAGATCGGCAACATTTTTTGCGTATTGGTCTAATTATCATCTGACTCTATGAGAGGAGGCAAAAAATCGTTCTTATTAGTATATATATATATATATATATATTCAATATAAATATTGTCGTGCAGCTTAAATTGCTATGAATGCCACTTTTTAAATTTGTTTTTTTTTCTGTTTTTCCTCTGTATTTTAAAGGTGTTTATAAGACTGTTACAGCTGGCAACACAGGCAACATGGACGCCGCATTCCTGTCTGCAGCTGTTGAGCGTTTGTTTAGTGTCGGAGGACAAATTGAAACCACCATGCGAAACAGACTCTCTGACGATAATTTTGAAAAGCTGCTTCTGTAGAAAGAAATCAATGAATTTTTAGCTAAATAAATTGAAGTGATTTAATTTTCAATAATTTTTTGATGAATATATTTTTTTTCACACTGACATTAAAATTACATTTTAGAAATTATGTTTTAAAAAATGAGTTTATGAGTTTAACTCATTTTGTTCACTGAGTTTGATTTAAACTTATTGAAAAAAAAATGATTTGAGTTTGAGTTAAACTCTTTTTGTTTGAAGACATGAGTTGAGAGTTTGGATCAAATCATTTTTGGGTGATTTTTACACAACACTAGTCTAATTATAACCGGGTTCTTTATACACTTGCTGTTTTTTTTTTACCTTTATCAATACACTATTGTACCTCCACCAATACACTACAATATATAATGTAAACTAGTGAATGAAACTTTTCTATTTTTAAATCGGCCGGGAATGGAGCAGGAGGTTCACTTGTGGAAGGGCTATATAACAAAACATCTTCATTTTATATTGCAAGTGGGGCTTTAGTCGACATACCTGGGGGTTGAGGTTGTGTACGAATTGCGACAGGTTGGGAGTGGTAAATCTACTTAATAAGTGAACAGACCTTAACTTCAAATTGTTGAGTGAAATTCTTTTATTTATCGATTTGGTGAACTCTCCGCATTTTGGTCAAATTAACGCATTTAGGTGTTACGTTAAAAAATTTTAATCGCAAATTTTTTTGACGCGTTAATCGCAAATTAACGCAGTTTAATCAGCAGCCCTAATATATATATATATATATATATATATATATATATATATATATATATATATGTATTAGTCAAATTAGATTTTAATTATCACAAATAGGGGGCGAGTCTGAAGTTTGTTTATTAACGTTATATTTTGGAGGAGGGATTTTATATGTATACTTTTTTCAGTTTTTTTTTGGGGGGTGGGGGCGGCCACTGAAAGTTTGACAGTTGTTGACACGCGGGAGATGGGGTTTCTAAGAAGTGCTAAAATTGATGCAAGTAATGGACGATCCTTTAGATGCACATTGTTCTCAGCATTGATAAGGTCATTTGAAATGTAACACTGTAACACACGTGACGGAATAAGACTTTTTTAAGACAACATTTTTCAACTGCTGATTAAACAATCGCACGCTGAGTTTGAACTTTAATCTTTCTTCTTATCTAAATTAAAGCTTTAACAATCTCAAGATTGTCTTAGATAAAAGAAATAGTGACAAATTAAATATTTTCTTTTTAAAAATAAACTAGTAGATGTTTTGGGTACAAAGTGGACATACTTTTTTACGAAACATCGTTTGATATATCAGGTTCAAATTTCCGATGCGCAGAATATCTAGCAGATTGAAACCGCAGCATGTTTTAAATTAAGAAATATTTATTGTTTGAAAGGCAAGATGAGAGAACAGATACAGTCAAAAGGCACATCATTTGATAGGAAACATACATTTAACAAAATGAAACAGAAACAAGACTTAAATGAATGTGATAGGTTCAGTTATAGAACATATTAGATATTCAGAAAACTTTACATGAATATTGGCATATGGTAATGGTAAAGCATATATGAACATATTTTATGGCACTACAGGCAATTTGTTCTATATAATGGTATGGTGAATACGTTATATTGTTGAGATAGAGATAAGTAATATTGTTCATAATCATTTGATTTTTCTCATCTAGATATTGTACTTGGTTTTCCAAGTATAAGCAGCAGGGACGCTGTGTTTTATGTACCCCATGTGTTCCAGCCAGGTGGCTGATGATTATTGAGTATTATTGAGAATTAGGAGTATGGACATAGGTGTTGTCATACTGTCTTATTTGAATTGCTTCGGCAAACTGCGCATATTTTTTATGTTAGGCATGGGAATGCCATGGTATCGTATTTGAGTTTAATGGGGATATTGAATATTTTTTGGCATTGCTTCGGCACGATATGCCATGTTGTATACAGTAACATTTGAGAAAATAATTAATTTAAAGATACCACATGTCATATGGACACTCTTAAGTAATATTTTTAAAGACCAGAAAAGTAATTGTAATACATATGGGTATATTTCACTGTTACATGACAATTATATGCACATTTTGGCATCGTTAGTAATTAGTAATAATGGCATGATTTTTTTTTTGGCATGACATATATTAATACTTGTTAATTATAATTTTGTTGAGGTGATATTTTATAAATGGCACATGATAATTAATTTTTTTTTACTTTGGTAAAGTGATAGTGAATCAATATTATTTGAATATTTGGTACATGATGATATTAATGATATTATTTGAAGAAGTGATATTGAATCACTTATTACTTGATATTTAATACATGATAACATAATTGATTATTTTCTATTTTGATGAAATGACATTAAGTTATTACTTATGATGGATTAAGTGAGATATTTGTATTTAAGAATTGATAAATTTTCAAAGAAATGTTGCACATTTTTCGGAGGGTAGGGAGGTGTGAAGGTATTGTCAATTTTAATATTGTTTTGATTCTATTTGTGCATGTGTGAATAAGCACACTTTTTAATTGACTAGAGAATATAAATTTTAATGTAGTTATGTGACGTAGTGAAACGTCACTTGTCATTTTACTTGGATACCAATTGGTCTTGATTGACAGTGAATTGTTTTGTCTTGAGATGGCAGGACGTGCCTCTGCTTAGTACTAGTTAGATTCTTATTGAAGTACCTCTTATTTAATATTGATTTGTCAACAACGTCAGTCAGTACCACATGTTATATTACATATATTATATTATTATCATATTGTCTTCGATATTAAAGAATGTATCAGCGATTAGCTCGTCTTTGTAATAATTAAGGAGAATGTCAAGTATGAATCGTAATTGAATAGCACACTACCAATCTAAACCCAAACCACACACACACCCAGCCCCGTAGCCAAGGGGGGTGCACTGGGGGGGCGTGCCCCTCCCCCGCTAGGTGTGGAGTGGCCCCCCCCCGCTTAAAAAGAAGAAAAAGAGGAAAAAATAAAGAAAAAGTAACTAAAATGAGAAAGTACCCCCATGCTGGGTATTGGAGCTCCCCTGCTTACTTTGACCTGGCTACGGGCCTGCACACACCACCCACCTACACATTCTCTTGCAAAATAAATAAACTAGAAAAATCTTTTTTTTTTTTTTGTTCTTCCTATCAGTTGTGTTCCAGCAACTTTTCTTATTGAATTATATAAAATATAGGTCTACTAAGTACTATGCACTGAACCTAATTTAATAGAAGAGAAAAAAGAAAGATTTTTAGAAATATATCCAAGTTAAAGAAAGACATTTTTGTAAAGTTGGGGGTCATCATTTGTCCCTTAACATGTTTTGTTGTTGGGAAAAAGGGGGGGGGGAGGCACTGAACACCCAAAATGCCGCCTCCTCAGCAGTGCTCGATTTAAGAAAAAACCAGTGCCGGGGGTGAACAAAATTTTCTGCACAGCCGGGGATGAAAAAAACTAAACCAGAGCCGGGGATGTCATGTCTCAGTGCCGGGGCTATCCCCGGCATTCCCAGCGGCGGCGAGATACCAACAATTTTTTTGAGGAACTCCAATTTACAAACCACGGGCCAACAATTAGCTAATTTATTTACATAGACAAAACCAACAAAAATATTTAAAAAAAAATGGTGAAAACATTTGTGTTAATTAACATAGTTCACGTTGGTTCAAACAAATTTGAAGCTGCACATTAATTGGACAAGCAATGAATTTATTAACAAAAAATGCAAAATTTTCAGATATTCTCTGTTTGTTGAAAGCAAATATTCTATTATTCATAATTATTTCAATTATTTAAACAAATTATGACGTTGTTCCATAACTAATTCTTTTGTTGGTTTGCCTGAAGGTACATCCCTGGCAGAATTTGACGTATCTTATAGCTGTGAATAAGTCTTGAAAACTTATATTACACTATTTACGAGCAAATGGTTTTACTCCAGTGTTACCATTAAACATAAATCTAGTGCGTGCAGAATAAAACATTATTTTATCAATACATCGAGCTACTTGGGTATTTTGATTTCAACTTCAAATTAAATTTATTAAAGTCGGATAATCTAAACTTGTAATAACAAATTATTGCTACGGATATGCTGTAACACATGACTAACACGCAGTAGACGTAGTGCAAAGATTATCTTTTCGAGATTTGACTCCTTGAAATACAGTTGTTTATCTGTATAAGACAACTTTGTTTGGGTTAACGTTTTTGCAAGACGGCTCTTTAGCAACTTAATTTAAAATTATAAAATAAAAGTATTACTTTAAATCTTTGTCTGGATTTGTATATAAAAATAACATTTTTCGATTGATAACTTGCGCCTTTCGACTTATAAGCGACGAATTAAAAGTGAACATAAAATTAGATCCAAAGATTACAAAAAAATTACTTCGAACTCTTACTGTACGTTTATTTCTATTGATAGATAGAAGCGCAGTACGCAGTTTTGAAGTTACACGGAAATATTTACCAGTGCTCGCTCGACTTAAGAAAAAATCAGTGATGGGGATGAAAAAAAAATTCCACAGAGCCGGGGATAAATGTCATCCCCGGCGGGGATGAAAAAAAACTACACCAGAGCCGGGGATGACAGTCCTCAGTGCCGGGAATATCCCCGGCATCCCCGGCGGTAAATCGAGCACTGCTCCTCAGAAAGTGACACGAGGCCCCCTTTCCTCCCCGTATTTTCGCCACAGCTTTTTTGTCTATAGAACACGGTGCTATGAAGCTTCTGTGAACAATATCACTTTTTAATTTGTTCTTTCAGTAAGCCTATAGAACCTGGTGTTATATTCTCTGCCAGATCACTTTTTAATTTGTTCTATCAGTAGTATATGCCAGTGGTTTTTGACAGTGGCGTAGCTAGAGTAAACGTCACCCGGAGCGGTCCGTTCAAATGTCACCCCAGTGACCACACATGACCCTTTGCTAAATGGTTAGGTGTAGCTACCTTTTCTCTCGTATCTAACTCCATATGAAAATGGTCCACACATTGCTCTCTTGGTGTCCTGCTGCAATGACAATCCAGCATCTCTTGCCTCCTCTCCTGGTCATCTTCTCTTTCTTATGATTCTCTTCTCTGTGGGGGTATCAAGTTTTTCACATTTCGCGTGCCTGCTGGACGGCATTGTCAACAGCCTTCGTATGCTGCTCTGATGCTCTCCAAAAAACATTGAGAGCCCTTAGTTTGGTTACAACCATGTCCACAGTAGTACCTGGTGTTTGCATGTCTCGAACATTGTTCGAAATAAATTATATTAAAAATGACTCACCAAAAGAGCTGTAGTCGCTCAGACAATATTTTTGACGTTTTATAGATTCAAATTCCAAATATGTGACCTCATAACGGTCACATTTCCTGTGTTGGTCGGGTTTTTATCACAATTATATTTTCATACTATTTTCGCACCTTAGCCTGGCTGAAAAATTTTGTTGGAGGTGACATAGTGTCACCCTCCATTTGCTGTCACCCGGGACGGACTTCCCCCCGCCCCCCCCCCCCAGCTACGCAACTGGTTCTTTACTCTCGGAGACTTAATATCTTTTCTGGAATGGCCACAGGGTAAAGCAAGCTGAGTGTTAAACGGGGCAATGTTTGAGAACCACTGCTCAAGATACGATCGTCATCTGTGTAGTATATTGTATATTTACTGGCTAATATTAAACCATTTTGTTAACAAATACATGGTCTATTGTCAATGTTTACTGGCTAATATTAAACCCTTTTGTTTACACATACATGTTCTATTGTCAATGTTTACTGGCAAAAATAAAACCCTTTCATTAACACATACATGGTCTATTGTCAGAGTGTTAACACGAAAGATGGTCTAGTCCAGTGGTTCCCAAACTTTTTTGACCCATGGACCCCTTTTTATAGTCAAAACTTGCCCACGGACCCCCAAGTGAAAAAGCTGCATAAATGCATGGTATAAAAATTACAAATTAAAAAACAACATTTTGTTGAATAAGTATTTATAGAAATTATAATTTGTGTTTAAAATAAAAAAAATGACTTGAGATGATGATATGAGTGTTTTAACATCCAGCTCAATGTTTGTGAGTAGTGACTGCAAATCCCCACGAGCTCTAATTTCTGGTCGGTTTCTGTTGTTGTGTTTGTGTATGATGAGGTTCATAACGGCACTGAATCCACGTTCTACCAAATAGAAAGACGGAAAAGCTGTGAACAACTTCTGTACAATAACCCATGATGCAGGATATAAAATTGGGATCTGTTTTTATAACCAGAATTTGTGGTATCCTTTTTTAAACATTAGTTTAAGTTCCTCATTTGTGGATATTTCAATAAGCTGCTCCTGTATTAGAAAGGGCTCTACACCCTGTCGGGAATATCCAAGTGAAGAATGTCTTCAAATCTTTGGTTCAGTTCTGCATAAAGAACTGTTAAGTGTTCATAGTAAGCAAGCTAATCTTCAACTTTATTTTGCAATTTCGAAATAACTGGAAATTGAGAGCATTCTCCCCTTTCCAAGTTTTGTTTACAGAGAGAAAGTTTTGCCACAAACACAGACATTACGACTTATGATTTGATTAAATTTAATTTGTCACCTTCTAGGTTCAAATTAGTTTCGTTAAATTTATCAAATAAATCAGTAATATGGGCTATGTCACTTTTTGACTTAATTAAATTGTGTCGCAAATCATTGTCTTTGCTTTCCAGGAATTCAACACTGAATAAAAGAGCGCATGCAATTGATTTAACATGCATCTTTAGATAATCAACGTACTTCTGTGTGAAGTAGTAAACGGTTATAGAATTCGTCATTTTTTAAACAAACTTGAGAAAATAATCTCTCATTTAAATCATTCCTTCTGATTTTATTAAATGCTTTAATGACATAATCTTGTGATTTATGCAAACGTTCACTAAGTTTTTTTTTGTTTTTTTTTGCGAAAAAATGATGTGGATGAATGACACAAAGAACTGAAAATACATTTGGTACAGCTTGTTTTAAGTATGCCAGACAGCCTAGGTATCTTCCTATCCTTGCCGGAGCACCATCAGTAGAAACAGAAATTATATTAGTCAAGGGTAAAACTTTTACATCGAACAATCTTTTTAATTCAGTAAATAACGTTTCACATTTTGTCTCAAAACATTTAGCCAATAACAATTCTTGACCAAATTTTTCTTCGTTAGCAAATCTTACATAAGCTAAAATTAAAGTTTCGGTTCCTAGTAAAGTGGACTAGTCCAGTTGTATAGAAAATTCAGATGTTTTAAAGTAATAACATAAATAATGTTCTACGGACTGGGCCATTTCGTCAATCCTTCTTTGTACTTTAAATAATGTCGAAAGCTGGTTTGTACAAATCTGTGCGTATTACGTCATTTACAGCTGGTAAAATAAGTTCTTCATCAATAGTATGCAATCAATGAAGAAAAGTTCTAAGAAGAAGCACACAGTCCATCATCATCTTGCTTAGAGCTGTTGCAGTGACGGTATTTTCCAAATGTTTTATTTGACTGTTTGAAAAAAAAAACGTTAAATCTTTATCTTTTTGTCTAAGACTGGGAAAATGTGTTCATACACTTTGTATCAGAATAACATAGAACTTCATTCAATGTACGATGTAAACTATTTTATAGTTATTTTATATTGTATACAAATTAGTGCATCCAGCGGCGTTATTTCATTCTTGTATAAACGTGCAATCGGCCGTCTGTCTCTCACCGTGCTATGCTTGTTATTAATTTAATTACCGTGCGCTACTAGTTTACTTATTGTTTCTTTTATTTTAATTTACATAATCATAAAAATGGATCATAATTTTACTATTTTACATTAAACCTTTCGCGGACCCCATGAAGTTGTTCAGGGACCCCCAAATAAATTTAAATTCTTCACGGACCCCCCTGAATGATACCAAGGACCCCTAGGGGTCCGTACGGACCACTTTGGGAACCACTGGTCTAGTCTATAAGTACAAAGTCTAATCTTAAAAATACACTTTTTTTTTTAAGCTGTGTCTATAGAAGATACAATCGGTATGTTTTGTAGATGTTGAGAAAAAAAACGTTGTACGGTGCACCTTTATTATGATGTCCGCTAAGATAACGTAAAGAACGTCTTAAAGGAATTGTTCACTTTTTAATAGATGTTGACTGTCGGAATGTGAGTGATTTCTAAGAGCACCATAACACACATGTCAAGTTTTATGGATAATTGAAAGCAGAAATATTAAAATGAAGTTAATCCTTTAAATCAAATTTTTTTTAAAAATATTGTCTTACAATTATATTTTTTATTTGAACATGGTGTTATGTGTTATTAAACCAATAGGTGGTAGGATTTTGAATTAAATATTTCGACATTGCTGAAAAAAATAAGCATGTTTATTAGCCTTGTATTGCGCGGCAGTAAGCGCTTACCGTAATCTTCTCAATAAATAAAGATAATTGTGTAACAGTTCAGGGCTTGATGATAGATAATGATCATGAGGTTGCAGACCAAAGAGTAAACCAGGTCAATGTAATCAACTCAGCAGTAAGGTTTTACATTGTTAAATGTTGACATAATCCAGGAGACGAAGGATGAGTTAATAAGACAGCTAAGAAATTATTTGAAAAACCCTCCATGTCACAGCAACGCTGCACGGATGGTGCGATACAAAGATGACGACCTGTGTAGCCAGATAACACGGTCAGCTGTAGTATCGCGATACGCCATGTGAAACTTGTAGCTGGTGTCCTATATAAACAACAGTTGTCAGTGTAGACCATCAAAATAGGCTGAGGACAAGACCGGAAAGTCTGTTTGTGTTTTTGCCATTTGACTAACAATGCAGGTCTTTGTTACATTGGTTTGTGTTTTGGTTTGTAACGTATCATGGAGTACGGCCAATATTGTACCTGTGAAAGACTGTGGTAAGTGTTGTATACATTGATTTAAGTGGAAAAATGCATACGTCATGTGCCTTATGAGTGGGGTTAGGGCATGTAAATTGCTCAAGGGGCCAAGGATATCGAATTTTTCTAATATAAATATTGCTTTATTAATTTTGTGTTCCATTATACCCCGAGTGACCCCCCCCCCTTTCCTCATTCATGTTTCATTAATTTGGTTACATTCAGATTTCATTGTAACAATGTAATACCAGAGACAAACGTTGCTAGGCTGCATTAAGTAGCCAAAATCTAATTAAAATCGCCAAAAATGACGGGAAAACCGCCAGTCTGTATTTTTGACGATACTCGTGGGCTTTTATGATCCAGAACGATATATCATATCATGTGTGTGTGATATATTGATTTAACAAATAAATAAACAGGTGGACACAAGATACATTTAAAAGAAAAATTAATAAACCTTTTAAATATAAAAGTATCACACAGACAACTGCTGTCTCATGGATTCAGTAATGCCAGACATAGGTTCATACTGTTACCCCCCCCCCCCCCCCACCTCCTGTTATTATCTTCTTGTGTGGAACGATAACACTATGTACAATTCTGATACAAGTTAATTAAAAACAACTACATGCCAGGAATCTATCAAGACTTTTTTTTAAAATGGTCAACATATATGATCATCTACCCCCACCCCCTTCCCTTTCCCCCATCCCTTTAATAATGTCGACGTTAATACCAAACTGTAAGATGCGCGACAAAACCTAGGTCTTAACAAACTATATATGGGGGGCTAACTATTGCTGATTGAAATTTAATCAATTTACTTATAAGCTAGACCAGGGGTCGGCAACCTTTTGAGACGGAAGAGCCAGAAGTTTTTTGTTTCAATATTATGGTATTTGATTAGGCCGCAATTTGACATCGAAAGAGCCGCAACTTGACATCGAAAGAGCCGCATGAAGCTCGCGAGCCGCAGGTTGCCGACCCCTGGGCTCAGTAGCAGTCTTTGTGGGTGGTCAATGGGGCGACCGCCACGGCCCACACGTGAGGAGGCCCTGGTACTTGGAGATTTCTTGTTACCTAGAGCAGTGCTTCTCAAACTTTTTGAAGTCACGGCCCCCTTGGAACGCCAATCAATATGTCGCGCCCTCTCCCCGATTTTTTTTTTGGTTTAGACTGCTTAAATTTATAACTTTAAACTTCTATATGCAAACTTTTACCAGTCAATACATGCTTTTTCTAATGTTAACAATGAAAGAGTGAAAGGATGCAACATACAAAATAAACTAGATTTTATTTTAAACATATATTAATACTATTTGCATACAATACATTAGGTTAATTATAGGGCTGTACCGGATTGTAATTTTTAGATCCTGCAGGAATCGGAACCGGAATCGGATTTAATATTTGAATCCTGCCGGAATCGGAACAGGAACCGGATTTTACCAAATTAAATAGTAACTCTTCCGAACGAAGTAGTAAGTTCTCGCCTAACATAAAAAAAAGATATAAGAATGAAAAATAGAATAAAAATGTTAAGTTATAGATAGAAACAAACAGTATTAACCATTTAGATCTTGAAGAATGTGACTAAAATTCCTTCCCTGATCTTGAGTTAAGAAAGATAACTCTGTCAAAATAACAGGTTCTTTGTTTTTAAAAAAAATATTTTAATAAAGCTTACCTAATTTAACTTGATTTCTATTACAATCAGACAAAAAATGGGTAACATATCTTAGAAAGTATAATAAACATGTTTATTAATAAATGAATTCCAAAAAAAAATATATACTGTGGCATTACCCGATAGCTTATTTTTCTTTAGTTTTCCATAGTGACGTCACCAAACCTTGTTATTTCATTCATACTTACCTTTAAATCATTATCTGACTATTTTCCATAAACAAATTAAAATGCATTTAAAATCTACATCAATATCACTTTAATGTTCAGTTAAAAATGTATCTTCAAATTATTTATCTAAATATGGAAGGAATTTTATCCAAATCGTGACAAAATCCACAAAATTAAAAAATTTGCAGAAAAATAAATTATTGACAAACAAAAATAGATCGTTGTCTGCTCTTTAAAGAAGTTAAACTTTTGTAGCTTATTATAGTTTAAAGAAAACACTGAATTAAAAGTAGCGTAAGGTAAGGTGTCGTACAATGGTGTCGTATTACTACTACTAGACTAAATACGATTCAAATCTTCCTTTTTAATATATTTTTACTTACATACAGAACTAAAAGCGATCGACATTATTGTAGTTTTAAAAAAGCAAAGGAAGTTATTGTTTTAATTTAATTGTATAGCGCTAAATATTTCAAAATTATGTTGGGCTAAAAAAATTTCTTACAAATTTCAAACAATAAAGAAATCTGGCTTAAATCCGGCACATTTTAACCGGAACCGGAATCGGATTTGTTAACACTGCCGGAATCCGGCTTAACAGGAACCGGAATCGGATTCCGGTACAGCCCTAGTTAATTATATTTTATGTGTCACATTTTTTCGAAATTCCATGGCCCCTCCTCCGGACAGTCCACGGCCCCCCACTTAGAGAAGCACTGACCTAGCGGTAACTAATGTAAACGTTTGTTCCGAGACCCGCATATGACACTCGCCCCAGACTTGCATATTACACTCACCGTAGCCGTTTTTCATTGATGTTAGTCCAAGATATTTTGTGTCAAATATTATGTACTAGCTGTACCCTGCAAAGCCTTTGCATAGAGAAGACTATTGTTCAGTTTTGATACATATTTTCAAAACAAGTTATGAACGAAATAAAAAAAAATCTAATTACATGTAGTTGTTTTTTTCCTTACAACATCCTGAAGGATAAATTATTTAAATAAAAAAAAAGTTTTAAAAATCTGCCAAAAAGATCTAATTAGTTGTTACTTTTCATTAAAACAACCAAAAGGATACATTATAAAGAAAAAAATTAAATGTTAAAAAAACTATATCCTTGAGAGGAATCGAACCTGGAAAGCCAGAATATCATTAATTTGAGATAGTAGTTTAGCCATTCAACCACCACACATACTTTGTTAAACAATATTATTTTGTATTACATTAAAGATTGCTCGATTATTTTGCACTTCCACTTGACTTATATAGCCTAATCTTATTTTGTAATTTTATTAAAAACAAAACAAAGCACTTTTTATTTTAAAAAAATAGCTGATAACTTAATTGCAGTGGCGCAACCCGGGGGTGGGGCGGGAGGGCTCAAGCCCCCCTCCCCCCACAGGCCAAATCGGAGGGACCCTGCAAATTTTCCAAATCCAAGGAATTTTTTGGATGCTGGTTTGAGACTGAGTTTGACTCAATCAGCAGTCTTTCTTTTGTATCATCAATACATAATTAAAGTTACAAAAAAGACTGTCAAGCTCATAATAATAATAATCTGTTCTATCCTTGATTCTTTATTAATTATAATTTTTAGTTTTGATTCGAAGAGTTTAATAACATTTTCGACTGCGGCGGGCTTTTGTCTTTTTTCAAAATGTGACCCCTTCCCCCCCCCCCCCCGAGCATTTTTTGCTGGTTTCGCCACTGCTTAATTGTATAGAAACTAGCAGAATTTCTTTTTTTTATATTAGATCAATTTTTAATAAAAATTACATTGTAAAAAAATATTGTATAAAAAACAACGTTTTTCTTGCGTACTAAAAACAGAAAATAATTTTTCTAGGAGCCTGAAAAAAATTCTGAATAAATTGGTCACATGGTAATAGACTTTATAAGAGCTTCTAATTTTTATAAAACGAAAAACGTTGGGGCATGAATCTTATATTATGTGAATGTTTGTATTACAGTAGGCCTATCAGAATCACCAAATGTTAACAATTAAATCCCAAAAGAACTATTACAGAAGGTTTACGAAATATCACGATATTGCAGATCATCTATTAATTAATTCTAGTGCCTTATAACCTAAACTCATGCTATAGAATTTAATACTTGTAAAGTCAATTGAATCAATATATTAAACAGGTTTTCATTTATAGAAATTAGAGTATGTTAGAAAGGTCTGGATGTTTGTGTTCATGCGTCCAACGTTTTTCGTTTTATGAAAATTAGAAGCTCTTATAAACAATGTTCCCTCTAATTTTTGGCGGCGCTGCGCGGTAAAAAAAATTCTTGTGCAACTTTTTAGAACTTCGAAAAAATTTGGGCGCCAATTTGGAATAAATTATAAAAAATTGGGTGTTGTTTGTATTCCGAATCTGCGAGAATTATTCGAACAATGTTAATAAAAAAGGAAATATTTCTATATGACTTAGTCTAAAACTAATAAAACTGTTAGTCACCTAAAATAACCAGACAAAATTAAAAATAGGGTTTTCTGAAGTAATTTCTAATCGCTATTGAAATTATTAGCTATTGATAGTTTCAGGAACAAAGGAAGTGAATCTATCAATCAGTCACTTAAATTTATATAGCGCTTATTATGTAGCGAGCAAAAGCTCTCGGAACATGAACTTTGAAAAAGTGCGTATTCAGACCCTGTCGGAATGCCATGAGTGATTTAGACGTAGAAGCTGTTAATGATTCAAGAAATTCGAACGCATAATTTTTACTCCTCCAGCTGTCAGGCAAAGTTGTGTATTTTGACATATGCTCATTAATGTCTGTAACAGAGAGCATTGAATTATTCATTTTAACCGCTAAAATGACACTGTCAATTAGAACTTTAATTTCCTATGGAGTTGATTTTTTCAGTTCTTTTTTCTTGTCTCTCTCCTCGGCTGTTTCTGTTAACATGCCTCGTAAACCAGTTAAATTTCTCAATGCAGTGATACTAGTCTGATGGGTTATACGTATTAAATGCCTTTTCAGGTAATCTAATTTCCAAATGCCATCCCAAATCTTTCCAATGCAAAAATCACTTCCACTTTTAGCTTTTTGGCAGATGACACATATAAGATCAACATCATCATCATAAGTAAATATCTTTTTCAGTTGAATGCGACAGGGTGATTTTGACTCCGGCATAAAAGTTTGGACGAACTCGTCAAGCCACACGTTTTTGAAAGAGGCAACTCATTTTCTTTTTTTGCACATTTTATGTAGCGACATTTTGAAATTATTTTCTACAACTATTTATTTAATTAATTATAGTACGAAACGATCAGCCATTTTGAAAACAGAAGAAATCATTTATGCGCATGCGTTTGAATAAATTAGGTGAAAAGGAAATCGAAGTTTTAATTTTGCTGAAACTGAAGCGATAACCTTTTATATTGAATTTATGTAAATAAATTGTATGTAGATACCAAATATAAACCACTTTTTCAATTCCTTGACAATTTTAGAAAATAATATTATAAGCAATTTAGTTGAAGTAATATTTTCATCCGATTGTATTCTGTGCGTGGGGAATAATTTTTTTCTGCGCGGAGATTTTCTAAAAATTGCGCAAGCGCGCAGCTAAGAGGGAACATTGCTTATAAAGTCTATTACCATGTGACCAATTTATTCATAAATTTTTTTCAGGCTCATAGAAAAATTATTTTTCTGCTTTTTAGTACGCAAGAAAAACGTTGTTTTTTTTATAAAATATTTTTTTATAATGTAATTTTTATTTTTTACTTTTTAGTTTTTGATGTCTGGCATTTGAGTATGAGAGGCTAAGTACATGCATTTTGTGTACTGTGCAAGCCCAACACAGTATGATTAGAAGTTGCGTTCGCTCTATTGTTCCCACGCAAACATGATCTCGTGACCTCTCACTTGACCTCGCCACGCAAACATACACAACTGTGCGCGTAACCTACACAACCGCACTATGACATTGTAAAATCAAAGAAAGTAGTGAAACTTATTCGAGTATCATGTTTATAAACAGAGAATATAAATTTTGAACTCTTTCACTTTAAATAATTTTTCAACACTGTTTTTATTGCGCTGCGTTCGCTTTTAAAAACAATTTTGGCCGTTAATTTTTGTTTGTTTGTTCTGGAAGAACATATCGGAGAGCTCTGATGTCATACGTGTTCAGGCGCAGCAGAGTATAGCACCAGTAATTTCCCTTGATTTAGACAAGGTTGTGACCTATTCACCATACACATTTAATTTTATTTATTATGAAACTCATCAAATCATAATGAAATAGTAAGAATATTGCATTGTCATCGAGTTCTGAGTTATATTGAAAGTATCAGAGCTATAGCTTATTGGAAAGTGGTTCTAAAATTGGATTGCGAAAATTCGCGGATAAACAAACAATCAATCAGACAAGAAGTGAAGTTAAGAAAAACGTTGTAAAAAGAACTTTATGTACGAAATTAGTTACGACGAATGCGCTTTATTCTCATACATACGTCCAGTGGCGAATTTATGCCTAGGCGCACTAGGCGCGCGCCTAGGGCCCCAGATAATTTAGGGGCCCCAATAACCTAGTTTTATAAAAGAAATAAAACATAAAAAATCCGGTTGCTGTGAGGGTTTTGGGAATTCCACAAATCTATAAATAGTCTTTCAAACTGGTAAACAATGCGAGTTGTCGAACGTGGTTGACTGTGTCTTGCTTGCTGTGACGTATTGATTAAGTAGAGCTAGTGTTCGAAGTGATAAGTAACGTACGGTACGTACCATTAGTTGGCGCACATTACGTCACAGATTTTAATTAATAATTCTAATTCAAATTTTAATTTTTTGCAAATTGCAATAACTAATTGTTAATTGCCAGTTTATTACACTATTTTGATAATTTTGTTCTTGCTACCCACTACGCTTTGTGTGGATGAATGATCATTGATCATTTTTCCTTTACTGTTGTAGCTGATTGCGACACAATCGTTTCATTAAAACTATGTCTATGAGACAATATCCCTTAGGTGCAAAAACATGAGAATTCGTATGGCCACGTTCAAGCAATGTGCACTTTCGCTCAACGCTTGACCGCAAAAGGGCGTATTGACGAACAGATGGCCAAACAGTTAGATGATGAAAGGCAATACTGGAGAGAAGTTCTACGAAGGATTGTAGCAACTGTACAGTTTCTTTCCTCTGAAGGCTTGGCCTTTCGTGGTCATACCAACAATGACGGTAATTTTACCAGTTGCTTGAATTATTTGTCAAAATTTGACCCTTTCTTAGCAAATCATATTGCACGGTACGGTAACAAGGGAAGTGGTTCTGTCAGTTATTTGTCACATGCTACTTGTGACGAATTTATTAAAATAATGGGCAATGGTGTCAGAGATCAGTTTATATCAGAAGTAAAGAAATCGATATATTTCTCTTTGATTGTTGATTCAACACCTGATGTTATCCACGTGGACCAGCTAACTGTGATACTCAGATATGTTCTCATTCATGGTGAAATTAAAGAACGATTTTTAACTTTTGTTGACATCTATGCTCATAACGCTCAAAATCTGGAGCAAGTGATACTAGACGTTTTGAAGAACTGGGGATTAGATATCACAAAATGCAGGGGACAGAGCTACGACAATGCTTCTAACACGTCTGGCAGATACTCGGGCTTGCAGGCTCGAATCAAGGCACACAGCTCCAATGCAGTTTACATTCCCTGCTCCAGCCATAGCTTGAATCTAGTTGGTAATGCGGCTGCAGAATCGTCGCTTTCAGCAGTATCATACTTTGACTTTATTCAACATGTTTATGTTTGGTTCTCAGCATCCACACACAGGTGGAACATCCTTAAAAGTCATCTAGTCAAAAATGGATGCACCATATAGAAAGTTTCGGACACAAGATGGTCAGCTAGAGCGGATGCAGTGTTTGCATTGCATCAGAACTACATTGGTATTCAGGAAGCTCTTCTTCAAGCAGCCGAAGATCGTGATCAGAAGGCAGCTGTAAGAAATGAGGCTAACGCTCTTGCTAATAAAATGGATCTTTTAGAAACTGCATTGATGACTGTTCTTTGGGATACAATTTTACAGCGGACGAATGCAACCAGCAAATCCCTGCAAAATTCAAATTTATATCTTGATGCTGGTGTAAATCTTCTAGAATTACTAAAGCTATGTATTAACAACGAAGTCCGAAACGATTTCACTCATATTGAAGAGCGAGCAGCATTGCTTATGAACGAGGATCTCAAAGACTAAATATCAAGATGAAGTGAGCCGCAAGAAGAAGCGAAAACCGTTTTCTGATGAAAGCAATGAACCGGAAATTATTTTAACTGGTCGTGATAATTTTATTGTTAACACAGTAAACGCCATTTGTGATAAATTGATCACGGAACTTGATCACATAATCGAAGCATACAAAGGTATACATGATTTGTTCAGTCTATTTTTCAAGGACAAGGTAGATGACTTGAACACAAAGATCTTGGCCTTGATCGAAGAATACAAAGACGATGTTAA
This sequence comes from Bulinus truncatus, assembly GCA_021962125.1. NCBI lineage: Eukaryota > Metazoa > Mollusca > Gastropoda > Planorbidae > Bulinus > Bulinus truncatus. The sequence goes on along the minus strand of JAGDYQ010000009.1, from coordinate 3,758,709 downwards.
TTCTGATACCACTGCCGATGAAATCAAACAGTTTTGCATTTCGCTAAAGAAGAAAGCACTAAATCTGCGGTAGAGATGTACCAGCTTATAGCAGTGGGTGGACTACAATGTACATTTCCCAAAGGGGCTGTTCATTATTTATGTCAACAAATTTTGGCGATTTTTACCTCCCCCCTCCCCCTTAATTGTCAACAGCTTGTCAAAGTTCCAGAGACCCCCCTATAAAATTACGTCAATATTTGATTACCCCCCCCCCCTAAAAAAAGGTGGCTTCCAAAATGTTTATGTGGCAAAATTAGTAGGAATATAGTTAGTTTAATTAAAATACTGAATGTTAAGCGAGTGTATAACATAGGAACACAAACGCTGCTTAATTTTCCTTTATTAAGTAATTTTATTAAATTGAAAAAAAGTAACATTGTTGACGTCAACTTTTCTTGACCTCCCCCCCCTACCCCTTGTCAACAATTGTCACAAATTTTCTGACCCCCTCCCTCCCCCTATTTTGTTGACGTAATTAATGGACAGCCCCAATGTGGAAACCCCTCTAAGAATCTTTCTCACCATTCCTATATCAAACGCAACTGGAGAACGGTCATTTTCTGTGTTGAAAAGGATGAAGAATTACTTGCGGAATTCCATCAGCCAATGTAGGCTGGGAGATTTGTCTATTTTATGCATTGAATCAAAGGAGACATTAGAATACGATTTCAATGCGCACGTACATTGACACGTTCGCGAAATTGAAGAGCAGGAAAAAAGTTATATAACTGTAATAAGCTGACAATTGTTTAAGTTCTAGCTAGAATGCATAACTATGTAGTATGCATGTTAAATAACACTGGTAAACAGTGATTTCATTGCCAGTGATATTTGAATCATTTTATACAAAGTCAACCATGCTGATTTAGAATATGTAAGTGCTTTTGCTAGATTGGCTCTATTTTACGAGATAATTAAAATTAATTAAATAATGTATGCACCGTGTTTGGAATTTGTCAAGAATTGCATGAAGTATAATAGTATACTAACAAAAAGTAGTGAAACTGTTAATAGTCATGCAGAAATTTGTTAAAAAATATGTGTAATAGTGTTATCGAAGAAAACATTTTCATTTGAAAAACTAATTATGTCTAATTAATTAATTAATTAATATGTTAATTGTCTATAGTAATGCATTAGCAAATCGCTATTTGCTCGACTTCCTTTTGTATGTGTCGTTGGTGCAATTGCGCTGGAGGCTCCAACAGTAGTCAGCCATCATATGTTTGTCCCATCTTCCTTGATATCTCTCCTCCATCACCATCATATCCTGATGGAACCTCTCGCCTTGTTCCTCACTGAAGTCCCCAAGGTTACCTGGAAATTTGTCTAAATGACTTTGCAGGTAATGTACCTTGATGCTCATATTTGCTCCAATGTTTCTGAAGTTAGCGAGCATATCTTGCACCAGTTCTTCGTAATTCTATGCTCTGTTATTACCTAAGAAGTTCATGACAACTGAAAAAAAACTGTTCCATGAAGAAGCTTCAAGGTGATCCATGAAATTAGTATAATGTCGATCGTTGATGAGTTTCAGAATCTGAGGACCGTCAAAAATCCCAGCTTTCAGCTTCTCCATGCTCAATCTGGGGAATGATCTGCAAATATACTTGAAGCATTTGCCAGATTTGTCCAAAGCCTTAACAAATTGTTTCATTAAACCTAATTTGATATAAAGCGGTGGGAGAATGATCTTATTTTTGTCTACAGTCATGGTTTCCCTTGCAGGCCATGTTACTCTTGTCCAATGATCTTGCTTTGCCCTGCTATCCCAAAGGCACATGAAGCATGGGTATTTTGTGTATCCTGACTGCTGCCCAAGCAAGAAGTTTACCATTTTTAGATCAACACAAATTGACCACTGATGCTCATAATAACGGACTTTCTGCAATACTGTTTTGATATTCTCATACTCTTCTTTAAGTGTTGTTGAGTGAGCAATGGGAAGAGATGCATATCGGTTACCATTGTGTAACAGAACACATTTCAAGCTTGTGAGGGAACTGTCTATAAAAAGACGCCAGTCTTCGGAATGGTAGTCTTGTAGTCCCATTTGGAGCGGAAGTCCAGGGATGTCATTACAGTAAACTTAAATATTGAAGAAGAAAATCTTCTCTTTCCGATAAAATGTTATTTTAACTTCTGGTTTGAGAAAATTTCTTTCATTGAGCCTGGACACTAAAAGCTCAGATGCTTGCTTGGACAGATTTAGGTCTTGTATTAGGTTATTGAGTTCTTCTTGGCTGAATGGTTGAGGTGTTGAAGAACTTCCTTCATAATCGCTTCCACTGTTTTCACCTCCCAAAAACTCCAGATCTTGCCCCTCGTCGGAGTCTGATGGTGAAAGCTCTAATAATCCAGTAAACACTGGTATAGGAACTTCACTGCTATGTGGAATTGGTCTCATTGCAGATTCAAGATCAGGATAACCCCACTTAGATTTCTTGTGGCGATTGAAGCCTTTAACATTCACAATACAAAAATAACAATCACCAAAATGGTCTTTCGGCTCTCGCCATATCATTTGTACACCGAAACTTAGACTTTTCTTCTCACTATTTGTCCACTGCCGTAGGCTCTCCACGCAGTTTTTGCAGACCTTATGGGGAACCCAAGACTTGTCTTGGTCTTCCAGCTTCACACCGAAATAAGCCAAATATGCCTGCTACACAAAGTCAGTTATATTTCTTCTTTGCTTTTCAATCATGTATTCTCCACAGATGTAACAGAATACATTCGGATTATTTTTGCAGCATCTTCATGATGAACTCATGATATCTTTAGAAAGCAGCTATAAAAGAGAAAAAAATAAACCAAGTTATAACTTGGTATAGTTAAATAAAACAACAGACACCAAATGTATTGCATTTGTTTTACACAAAGGGTACAATCATATTTTCAAGATTGTCCAATATCTCAAAAACTAGAGCCAATTCAGCAAAAGCAGTGGCAGTTTTGAAATCAGCACCCATGAATTGCTATAAATTCATTCAAATATTTTTGGCAATTCGAAAAAAAAATTTTTTTGTTGAGCTGTGTAATACATTAGTGTTCTGACTATTGTTGTATTCTGATCATTTTTAAATGCCTTATAGGCGAGGGGGCCTCACATTGGTCATGCGCCTAGGGCCACAGCTTTGGTAAATACGCCTCTGCATACGTCGGAGAATTTTCGATTATTACTATTGTTTACGTTTGACGATTTTAAAATGCTATCTGTTGTAATAAAAACAACAATAATTTGAATGATATTATGTTATAATTACTTTTTAATATTTGGGACTTTTACATTTCATAATAAAACAACATAAACTATTTAAAACTGTAGTTTTTTTAAAAAAGAAATATCGAATTGAGACCGGGCAAGAAGCCATCATTAATATCTTATACTGGAATACTGTTGCATTAATTCTTTACTTTCGATTTAACCAGTGGCGTCACTAGGGGGGTGCGGACCGCACCGGGTGACACCCTCACAAGGGCTGCGTACTTTTTATTATTAATTATTTTAATGAAATTACGTGTATTGGTATACTTGCACTGACCTATAGATATCAATTATCGCTAAAATCCTGACCCCGGAAACGGAAAAAAAAATATTAAAGTCGCGCATGCGCACATATATTCGGTCTCTGGGGAAAAAAAATATGGAGACCGGGTAGTAATGAGAGGGGTGACACCATGAGTTACCGTACCGGGTGACACCAACCCTAGTGACGCCACTGGATTTAACGCAGAACCCACACCGCTATTATTTATATAGATGTCATATATAAGATGGGGAAAGGTAGTGTTGTTTTCGTTGACGAAAACTAAAACCTTCGTTGACGAAAATGTTGACTTTTCGTCAACGAGAACTAAAACTAAAATTAGCAGCAAGACTAAAACTAGACGAAAACTGAAATTATTGCAGAAAAAACGAAATAAAAACTGAAACTAAAATATAGTGTTGCTTTCGTTCACGAAAACTAAAACCTTCGTTAACGAAAATGTTGACTTTTCGTCAACGAGAACTAAAACTAAAATTAGCAGCAAGACTAAAACTAGACGAAAACTAAAATTATTACAGAAAAAACGAAATAAAAACTGAAACTAAAATATGACCTGGGACTAAAACAACACTAGGGAAAGGGACATTTTTGCTGTATGATTTTGAATTAGGGGCTGTCCATTTATTACGTCAACAATTTTTAGCACACTTTATCTCCCCCCCCCCCTCCTGTTGGTGTTTTAAACTGGCAATCTTCATCAAAATTAATTGACAATCTATGGTTGATACAAGAGACATGCTTGTCCACAACTTAATTACATTACAATATTACATTAATTGTTTGGTTTGATAAAAAAAACTAGTAAAAAAATAAATTCACAACCCATGAATATGGGTCACCAGGGGTAGTGCTTAGCCTCCTTTACTTTTGTGAGGCACTCAATTTTTGTTGGGTTAACTCAGGGAATTTTATCAGGACCTGGACAAAATCAAAGCACTCACTAGGGTTTGAATACGAAACACTCGGGTCGACAGCAGGAATCTCCACTACCCCCTTACACAAATAAATACACGTCATAAAAGAAGACATTAAATGTCCTTTGTATCTGCAGTAGTAAGTGTATATTTTGTAAATACGATCACTAAATCATGTTTGATAAATTTTGTTCTTGAGCTACCCTGCCTTTTTTACTACTGGTTGTCATGAGCTTTTAATTGCCTGCACGTTCTAGGTTGATGAAATATGTGATGATAATTAATGACCAATACAATGCACTGACACTCTTGAATGAACTATAATTGGCACAATGCTCTGCTAATCATTACTAATACTTGTGTCCATCAGGTTCAACACTGGCCACCATCAATCAAGTGGACATCACTCCATGTCCCACAATACCATGTCCTTTTGAAAGAAATAGCTTTGTCAATGTCACAATTAATTACAGTGCAAGTAAGTCAAATCATAATGACATTACTTAGTTATTATTGTCTGCCACAACTCCTAATAACTAGTTCATGTACCAGGTACATGTGTTATAACCAGTGCTCAATTTAAGAAAAAACCAGTGCCGGGGATGAATTTGGGAGGGGATGAATTTCATCCCCGGCGGGGATGAAAAAAGCTAAACCAGAGCCGGGGATATCAATTCTCAGTGCCGGGGATATCCCCAGCATCTCCAGCGGCGGCGAGATGCCAACAATTTTTTGAGGATCTTCAATTTACAATTCATGGGCCAACAAGTAACTAATTTATTTACATAGACAAAAATAACAAAAATATAAATAAGTAAAAATTGGGGAAAATGCAAATTTTTCATTTATTCTCTGTTTGTTGAAATCAAATATTCCATTACTCATAATTATTTCAATTATTTAAACTGTTCCATAACTTATTCTTTTGTTGGTTTGCCAGAAGGTACATCGCTAGTAGAATGCCTTCCGTCTTTTAACCACAATGTGACATACAACTTTGCATCAACATATTGAAGTGGTAGACCACTAATTTTAATAGACAGCAAGAGTTTGATGGTTTCAAGTGTTTGATGTTTCGACATGTAATGAATTTTGACGTAAACAAACAGTTACCATCACATGGTACATTGACAATAATGCAGCCTCGCTCTTCAACTATTTTTGTCAGATTTGTGTATAAACTTGTTGAAACAATATAGGAGTCCCCGGGCCTAAAAATGAGAACGATGCAGTATGAATTGCAATGAATGACTGTCCGAGCAGGCGCGGTTCTATGGGTATGCGATATACGCCCCCCCCCCCCAAACTACTATCCCCTGACCTATATATTGGCCTTTCCGAAGACCAAATCCCTAGATCCGCCTTGTGTGAACATATTAATATCAGCATCATCAAGAGAAAAATAACTTTACATTACATTTTATAACATCTGACGTATCTTATAGTTGTGAATCAGTTTTGAAAACTTATATTACACCGTTTACGAGCAAATGGTTTTACTCCACTGTTACCATTAAACATAAATCTAGTGCGTGCAGAATAAAACATTATTTTATCAATACATCCAGCTACTTAGGTATTTTGATATCAACTTCAAATTAAACTTATTAAAGTCGGATAATCTAAACTTGTAATAAAAAAATTATTGCTACGGATTTATTGTAAAACACGACTTATACACAGTAGACGTAGTATGAAGATCATCTTTTTGAGATTTGACTCATTGAAATACATTTGTTTGTTTATAAAAGACAACTTTGTTTGATTAACGTTTTTGCAGGACGGCTCTTTAGACATCTTAATTAAAAATTATAAAATAAAAAAAAAATTCTTTAAATCTTTGTCTGGATTTTTATATAAAAATAATTTTTTCGATTAATAACTTGCGCCTTACGACTTACGAGCGACGAATTAGAAGTGAACATAAAATTAGAACCAAAGATTACAAAAAAAATACTTCGAACTCTAACTGTACGTTTATTTCTATTGATTAGGTAAATAGAAGCGCAGTACAAAATTTTTCAGTTAAACTTCATAATTTACCAGTGCTCGCTCGACTTAAAAAAAAAAATCAGTGCTGGGGATGAAAAAAAAAATTCCGCAGAGCCAGAGACAAAGGTCATCCCCGGCAGGGATGACATTAGCTAAAGCAGAGCCGGGGATATCCCCGGTGGTAAATAGAGCACTGGTTATAATAATCAAAATTTAATATATTTTTCAGTGTGATTATTTATTATTATTATCTTAAAAGTTGAAGCTAAACAGTAGAATGGTTAAAAAAATAATATCATTGACCATCAGCTCATCATAATGAGGTAGTAGTTTCAAACCTTTTACTACCGATTTTTAATTACTATCTATCGCACAATATATGCTAACCAAAAATATACTGTTTTACATATGACCCTACATAAGTCCCTACATATGACCCTACATTAATCCCTACATAAGTACCTACATAAGTCTCTACATATGACCCTACATAAGTCCCTAAATAAGTCCCTATATAAGTCACTACATAAGTCCCTATATTAGTCTCCACATACGTCACTACATAAGTTCCTACATAAGTCTCTAAATATGACCCTACATGAGTCTCTACATATGACCCTACATAAGTCCCTACATAAGTACCTACATAAGTCTCTACATAATCTGATATCGGGACATTATGTGACTTTAAAAACTTGTCAACTTCAGAAAAATTAAATTTTGTTAATAAATTTAAACTCATTATATCTTAGATTAGACGAAAATATAGAAAAAATAATCGAGAATTAATAGAATTTATCGAGCTAAATATTAATCAAGTATATAAATATCAATACGCAGTGGCTTCGAAATCGACCGGGCGTGCTACGTATTTTTTTTTTTCGAGACACGACCTACAAACTTTGATGACGTCAGTAAACAGAATGAACTCTTATGATTTAAAGTTATTTTCTTTTCGCGGGAACGATTAATTTTGTCTACTTATACATTAAAATTCTAAGTTTTCTTGTTTGTCCTGCTAGCACAATGGTTTGGACGTGACTCGCTTTTATGCTGACTATATCCAGGTTCCATTCCTCTCTAAAACATAATTTTTTTTATTGTTTTTTTTTTTTTTCAGAATGTATCCTTTTAGTTGTTTTAATGAAAAGTAAATAATTAGATCTCTTAGACATTTTTCTAAATTGAAATAATGTATCCTTTAGGATGTTGTAAGAAAAAGAAACAACAACTAATTAGGTTTTTTTTAACTATTTCATAACTTAAAAAAAAATATTTTGAAAATATGTATCAAAGCTGAACACAGAGGTGTAACAAGGAAGGGGGGGGGGGTCCAAAATCGAAAGTCCCGCCGGGCTCCAGCTTGAGGGGAGCCCCCAAAATTATTTTTTACATTAAATATTAAGTACATAATCTCATGTCATGGTATCGATCTGTCAAAATGCAAGGCCACCAAATCCTAGGTTCGGCAATGGCTTTACAATAGTCTATCTTCCTGCAAAGGCTTTGCAGGGTACAGCTAGTCCTAAATATTACCTAATCATTTTTGCGTCACACTTTAAAAAATTCAGAGAAGCTTACATATTTCAAATTTACTAAATAATAATAAGATTAAGAAACGAAAATAGAGGGGATGGGGAAGCATTTATATCCGAGAATTGAACCAAGTCCAAATACTGACGGAGACGAATTAACGAGTGTTAGCTTTCTGGGGGGGGGGGGGGGGGGGAGGTTACGATAGATACTAATTTAGCGCATAATTTTTTGTTTTATTCGTCTGACTTTATTAGGCTTGGGAAGACCCGAAAAAAAGTAATAAAGAATAACTGCCGTGCATGTTCACATCTTTACTCTTAGTCTTAGACATATATCCTAACAACTAAAATATATAATTCAAAGCCGTATTTATTAAAAAAAAAAAATAAATATTATAAAAATATCTCCGATTATTAACAGCAAATGACTTTATTAGGCTTGGACAGACCCGAAAAAAAATTAAAGCCAAATATAAAAATATCTCCGATTATTAACAGCAAATGACGTCATCAATGTCTGCAGTAAATAAGAGTTCTCATTCATTCTGTTTACTGACGTCATCAAAGTTTGTAGGTCGTGTCTCGAAAAAAAAAATACGTAGCACGCCCGGTCGTATTCGAAGCCACTGCGATATCAATAACACAAAGCGACCGGAAGCCCATTATGATCTTTTCACAAAGACAGCTGACGCGCAGGAATACATGTGAGAAAGGTCCATCATATATTTCAATACTTTCACAAGCATGTGCTATTAGCGGGCTTTCTCTAACCAAAGGATCGTATGGCTCCAAAAAAAAAAAAGGCCTTCAACCAGAAGCTGGGCATTCTGAAAAGAACGAAGCACTGGGTTTGGTCTTTGTCTCCGAGCGTGAAGTGGCCAACACGTATTGAGAAAATGGCACAGGCCGATAGCTTGGGTACAACTACTAAGGGAGTGTGCACAATTCGTTCCAGCAACTAGCTGCTCACTCTCAGAACCTTCTACGACCTGAAGTCCATGTCATGGCTAAACTTACTCCGTCCTGGCCCTGGTTCCAGATATGAAGTTCTCAGCTCGGGAGTCCAAACAAAACTGAAGTTAAAGTGACACGCATGGCATTATTTTAAACTCCATGCGCGCGCAGACTTCCTGACCACTATTTGGCTACTACCTACTTCAAAAAGATTTAGCAGCAAAAGAAGCAACCGATTTCCCTTGATAGTTTCTTGGTTCAGTTTACATTCATAATGTGTGAGTAGGGTTACTTTCATAATATTTGGGAGGGGGAAGGGTGTTCATTCATAATATGTATGAGATGGGAGGTCAGAATCATGTGTGAAGTCCCTGTTAGGATGAAGTGACATCTCTTAGATCCTATAAACCATTAATGGTGACGGTTTTTATTTTGCCCTTCTCTCATCCCCACCATAGCCAAAAGTGCAATGGTCATGGAGGCACCATGGAAGACATAAAGACAACTTCAACCATTCTTCTTCCTGTGGCTCTACAGCCATGGCCTGAAAATTCCATCAATTCTCACTGGAGATGGAACTCGAGACCCTCAGGTTGACAGTTGAGCGCTTTACCACATGACCATCCCTCCCCTCTGGTTACATTCATAAGATGTGAGTAGGGTTACCTTCATAATATGGAGGGGGGGATAAATTTATAATGTGAGGGTCATTACATTTACGACATGGGTTGTCACCGAAAGCTTGACATCTGTTGACATTGGAGGGAGTGGGGTATAAAGTGTGCTTAAAATTATTTATCAAGAACATATGGATGACGTACTAAGGCCTGAGGTTTTCAGATTCAATTTCCCATGAGAACCAAGGGAATTTTTTAGGTCATGATGAAAATTCCATCTCCCGTGTTGCCTCCATGGCAACTATGTTGGTGATAAAAGAAAGCTCTTAAAAGCCGCTCCATTAGAAGTTCATGTAAATAAATGTTATTGATGAGAACAAGTGTGGGGAGGGGGTGGCTAGTGCAGGCTATTAATTAAGCAGCTAAACAGATCTTACTTAACCAGAGGGCCGAAATTTACCCATGCCTAGTCTAGAATGTGTGCTTGGATGTTTAATAACCCATGATTTAAAATAATTTAGACAATTATTACTTTTACAAATAGAAAACATTTTTGTTAAAAGTTATTAAAAATAAAGCCTAAACTAATGCTAGAATTGCATCTGGTATTCAGTGCTTACATTTAATAATAAAATTTTATATTCTCAGATAGTGCATTCACACAAGCTCAGACTGTAGTACATGGCATTATAGCTGACGTTCCTGTTCCTTTCCCTTTGCCTGATGATGACGCTTGTCACTTCATGAAATGTCCCATCAACCAAGGAGACAGTGTTGAATATAAAAATGGCCTTAATGTTCTTCCATCCTATCCTAAGGTTTTTACATTATACAAATATGATATAATATATTCAATGGTGTTTTAAAGATTGTTTACAGTGTGGTCTAGTCTTGTCTAACATATAGCCTAAATATTATTTATTAATGCATAGAAAATACATTTTGAGAGAAAAAAATTCTAGCTTCAGAAAATATATTTATGTATATTTAAACAAAAATTAATTTTGAAGGACAGATGGCCTGAGGTTTCCAGATTCAATTTCCCATGAGAACCAAGGGAATTTTTTAGGTCATGAAGAAAATTCCATCTCCTGTGTTGCCTCCATGGCAACTATGTTGGTGATAAAAGAAAGCACTTAAAAGCTGCTCTATTAGATGTTCATAGGATCAAAGAGATGCTCATACTTTCTTGGACTATTTAAGCAAAAAAAAAAATTGATAAAACAATAGTAAAAGAATCATATTATACTGGAAACTGTATGCATACCTCTTTGACCTTCCTATTCCTTTAATTATAGATTTTACTTTTTCAGATTACACTCATTGTGAAATGGGAACTAGTCTCTGGATCAAACGACATTGTCTGCTTCACTATTCCAGTGACAATCACAGACTAAAATAGGCAAAATAAATCTTTTATGTAGATACTAGGATTGTTACTACACTGTATTGCCTGTTATTCTACTTGTATGAAATTTACATCAATAAAGTTCATGTGAGGTTCAATCATTTTGAAGGCTGAAAATATGTGTACTTGCATTGAAAATATAATCATTAATCAAATTATAAAAAAAAAAATCAATTACTGAATAATAATTGCATTAATTAAGATATTTATTATAAAATCAAAATTTGACCAAGTTTAAAAAAATCAAATTGAAAGGTATTATTTATAAACTAGTACCCCAAACGCTAACACACTATGACATATAACATCAATTTCCATAAATGTAACAAAAACTGGTTCATAATCTTTGTATAAAGTGTTTATAAGATAAATCTTATCTCATTGCAATGAAACCTAAAAATGTTCATTGTGATATCTGATGTAACTGACAACAAATAAATTAAATTTGTAACAAAAGACTATTGGGAAAAAATATAATGTACATATTAAAAGTTTTGTTAAAATTAATAGCAAAATTAATCACACTTTGCAAATTTGGCCAGTTTCACACTAGGTGATTGTAAGGATGAGGTTTTTAAATGTTTGTTAATTGCAGCTTCAGTCTCTCTTGACAATTTTCTTTTCTTGGAAATTCCAGATTCAGTTGCAGATTTTGCTTTCTTTACCCAGACCTAAAATACACAAATATAGTTTTTAAATATTTAATCAGAGAAAACTCAAATTATACAGCTACACTGTTTAATACTTGCCCCACTGTAATGCTATTTTTTGCTTTGTCAATTTTTTTCACTAAATTAATTTTTTAAAACAGTATATACACAAATTTTTGTGTGGAAATACAATTGGGTGGGTTGAAATTTCCACTTTTATTATGTTTCACACATTACTCAGATTTACTTCCACACATTACTCAGACTATCTCCATATTTCCCATTAACTGTTATTGTGTATCTTTAAATGCTCTAAAGGAAAATCACCAAGCACAGGCATAGGTTAAAAAAAAACACAGCATTTAATAATCTATATATAATCAACAACTACAATGGCCACTGTTTTACACGCTGGCTTTATCATCACCACTCTGCTGCTCTTACATCACACAGTAAATTCTTTCAATCATAATTTATAAATGGGAATTCTCTATTCATAGCCCATTACTGAGAGCAAGGAGAGTGTTATAACAGTATTAAAATAAAACATAAGTCTCCACATTAGTGGAGACTTGTGTTTTGATATCAGAAATAATAATACCCTGCAATTACGGAGGGTTTTTGAACTTGAGCAAAAATTTTGGTGAAAAAGAGGGTGGGAGAACTAAACGTTAATGTAACTTTTAAAGAAATAGAGATACTTCCTAAAAAGTATACTTTTTATTACAAAGAAATAAATTATTTTCTACCCCTGAAAGAATTAAAGTAAAAAATTGGATATATAAAAAAAGTTATCATTGGAAAATTTAATTTTTTTTTCAATTTTGATTTTTAAATCCTATTTTCAACTGATGATTTTATTATGAGGATATAAAATATCAAAATTAATAAAGGTTAGATAAAGTTGTTAGCATTTGTAAATAGTCACCATTTTAAGTTATAGAAATAAAACGAATAGGGAAAAAGATTAATCTTAAATGATTACGATTTTATTGCGACTTAAAAAATTATTAGGCCTGACCGTTTTTTTTGTACCAGTATGGCAACAGATTAAAATTTTTTACAATTATTTGTTTGGAAAAAATTTAAAGATAGTATAACTGATATTGAGAGAAATTACCACATCTATATAAATAATAGCTGTCTAACGTCTGCGTTATATATTCCATTATTTACACATTATTATCCTTGTTTAGTGATATTAATTAAACACTGTAATTTTCTTGGAAATATCTACAGTGGTAAGAAAGGTTAAATCTGCTTACAAATTATATTCATTTTGAAAATCCCCAATGAAGCTGTTAAATTTTAAGTGATTAATTAGTTCCCATTCAAGGAAAGGACTGGGTTTAACTGACTATCCCAGGGAGCTGTCAGAAGCAAGATATACTATTGACATTAATTGATTTTAATAAATGCGATAAAAAAATCTACCAAATCCTCTTATTTGGCTCTTTTTTCTTTAACCTGGGCCAAGTAATTTACCTCTCTTTCTTCTTTTGATAAGTTTCTAAATTTTTCAGTTGCCAGTTGACTCAAATCATCAAGAGACAAATCTGGATGTTCTTCTTGGAGTTCATCCTTTACATCGTCAAACCATAAACTGAATGCAGTCAATTTCCTATCAGACAAGTGTTTTTGAAATTGGTAATTTTAAACAGAGCATTAGTCAAGTATATAATATTAAATATTTAAAAGATTCAATTTAAACAAGTGGTTTTAAAATAAAAAGAAATCTTAACATGCAACTTAAAACAGCACATAAGAAAATAAATAATCTAATTTAAATTAGCCATTCAAAAAGAAACTCTAACAAACTTTTCTGTTGCTTCTTGCACTACGGGAGTTTGTGGTTCTTTTTTGACATTAAAAAGTGTGTCAATACTAGCTTTAGAATACATTATTTCATTCTTTACATTGGACAGTGAAAGTTTAGCTTGGTTGCCAATCTGCTAAAATAACAAAAAATTCAAACAATTATTTTAAGACTTGAAAATTATTTTATGCATATACAGTACATATATTCACAAATATTGTGCTCCAGTTTTAAACAACATTGATTTATTTATAGTTCATTACATGTACAATGCTCCTTTAATAATCCTACTTTGTGAAGTATACACCTGCGACCTGCGTCATCAACTCATACAATAACAACATTTAGAATTTCATTTCATTAAAAATATTGCCCACATCTGTAGTAAGAAAGCTGGCAATAGCCCATTGTACAATAGGAATTTATATTTTGCGACATGGCAAGGTTAAAAATTTTCAGTCTCAATAGGTGGCAGTTTCTTAATATAGCTTTAGTATAGCCACATTTTTTTTGCCAAAAGTTTGCCTAAGTTTTTTTAGTACTAATTAGATCTGCTGTTTAATTAAAAATTTGGTCGCATACTTAAAAATATTTTTGCAAATTAACGCATACTTTATTGACAAAATATTTTTTCATTTATTTGTATTCAAACAATTTTATCATTATATTCTATCAAAACAATGGCACAATTAAACAAGTCAGTTTAATTACGCCGAAAGAGTTATTTGGGAGATAGCTGCTTCTGGGTCATAAATGTGTCATCAAATATGGAACATCTAATGGGCAGTCATGTGTGATGTCATACAGACGCGAGATTGTAAACAGTCACCATTTTGTTGCACCAATGATGATTTTCAGATTAGTTTTAAAATAACGATGAGCTATGTAAAAGGCTGTGAAACTTGCAGCGGCAATCGTGATACAATTGCATTATTTAGGATACTGAGAGTAAAAAAAACCCACCAAAGTGAAAGAAATAAACAATTTACTGAACACAGAGGATGTTACTTTCTCGCCAATTTTTACAGATAGTGGCGATAGAATGATAGTAATGTAAAGTGATTATTGATAACATGAGGATTTGGGCTGGACATTTTGTTTCAGGTAAGAATTTTAAACATTTCAAAGCATGTTAATATAAAGAAATAATAATAGTATTTTACCTTAATGGACGATTCCTATTATATTAAACACCAATTAGCAGATTTTATAAAAAAAAATATATGAATAATTGTTTTTTACATTAATAATAGCATTGCTAATATTAGCAATAACTATAAATTACATTACTATTATTCTTGCTTGTAACCTTTTATTAATACTATGGACATTATAGTATAGATTCATTGGTGAATGTCATTAAATTAAATATTTTAAAGCATATTAATGGGAAAGATTAAATATTTTACAGCATATTAATGGGAAAGATTTACAAAAAATACTAAAAAACTATCTTAAAAATCCTATATATCATTTTTAAAAAATTTTAGGTGGACCTGCTCATTTACAAGATACTGGTACTACAAATGTTGACTGAGCAGTTACACTTTGTTACTAGCCGGTACTAAAGATGCTGACTTGTTACCTATTTTGTTACTAGATCATAACAATATTAATCTGCCTCATGTTAAAGCTTCTCATTTAAGAAATATGAGCAGTGTACAGAAGAAAATAGCTGCCCAGAGTCTGGTTTCTCTACAAAGCACATTGATGTCAGCCAAAGACAATATAAGTAATGGGCTGTAAGCATTAGCGCCCTGTGAATTAATCCTGATGTTGGTGAAATTTTCAAAACTCACAGCATTAAGCCAGAAACTTATTACCTTCAGAACAGCGTAAACAACTGTACCCATTTTAAAATAAATGATGCAAAAATAGTATCATTAAGCTGTTAAGTCAAATTTGACATTGCTGAAAATTCAAAATCAGTGACATGCATTGATGGTAACTGATTTAAATGGAATATAGACATACAGAAATAACTATCCCAACATAACAGGCCTCTATAGATGGAATATAGACATACAGAAATAACATATCCCCTTTACAGGCTTCTATGTACTCAAATGTGCTGGATGCTCTACGTCAATCAATCCGAGAATAAAATATATTTAGTTTATTCGCATCAAAACACTGAATATACCTAGCAGGGGCTTTATGTGACGACTTCTCTGGATATAACATCACTGACTGAAGTAAAGCCAGCCTGTAACATCACTTTGGAACTTAATATTTAGAAAAATGATGTACTACTGACAAGTCTGGAACTGAATGAGGATTCTTAAATGAACTTTAATTTAAAGGTTAAACATATCACGTATTACATTGTTAAATCACATTTTTAAAAAATCAACTACTTTTACTTAATTGTGGCTGTTTTAAAGCTTTATAGTTAAATATGTTTTTTACCTAGTCAGCATTTATAAATTCACCCAAATCTAGTGCTAAAGACCATTCTATCTACATATATCATATGTATAACCAATCAAGTGACTAAACATACATTTCTAATGGCTTTATTATTTTATTCATTTTCATTTTTTTAATGAAATGATCAAAAGTATTTTTTTACTATGACAGTGTATGTAAATTATACTACAAATATTTTATTGCCATTATAAAAGTTGTGATTCAGGTATTCTTGTGATGTTAGTTGGTTTCTATATACATGTATCTTTAAATTTTTTTTTTAAATTGCATTGTTAAACAAGTTTTTTTTTATATTTAATTTGTAGACATTCAATGTATTATAAGTCAAACTGGGTGCAAGAAATATGGTTTATGCCTCTAAGACATGGGTTTAAATTTTTAGCTTTAGCTGTCCTCATAGAAAACTGCATTGTCTTTATCATACCACCTAAAAAATTTAAATATATTTATGGCTTATTTGAGGACTATTTTTAAAGTTATTAGTCGGCTGTAATTTAATGTGAAAAAAATTTGGTTAATCTAAGTTTTTATGTCAATTATTTTTAGTTATAACATTAATAAAATGAATATAGCATATAACTAGTATAAGTTAAGTGTATTATATTTATTCTTATAATGCTTGTTAACTTTAAAAAAATTTATTGCACAATAATTATACTTAATTATACAAATTAGAGAAACTCACAAAAGATTTGTTCAAAACCCAAATTTTAGCATCCACTAAACTAGCCACACTTCCATACATAGCCATACATGTGTTATGTTTTTAAATTAATTTTTCAGTTAATTTTATCAATTAGTCTTGCATCTTTAACTACCATGTTTTCAACTTAAGTTTTAATAATCATAGGCATAGCTACTAATCAAATGGTTATATGCTTAATTTTCAACTAATAACAAAATCTTTATTATTTTTTTTATTAATTAAAAATGTGAAAAAAATGTCAATAAAAAATTAAAAGATCTACCAGTACTTCTTTATTTTTTGTTGTCAGTTTTAATTTTATTAGTAATATTGCTGGTATTCTCTTATGTGTACAAGTAATAAGTATGAGACATCTTAGTAACTTAAACAGCATTTGGTTTGGTTATGTAAAATAAAACAAACAAAAATATACTGAAAACTTGAAACAAGAAATATTATGAACACTCAAAAGAAAAAGTTTATTTTTTCTATCAAGGCCATTGACACTATCTATGGTATGGGAAATATTGTCATTTTTAAATGATTGTGCTTTGCAGTTATACTCTTTTTCGGTCAAATTTAGTTTACTTTCTATTGGACCAAATCAATAGTTGCATATAAATTGAATCCCCTCTCTGATGTCTACAATAAAAAGTAATTTAAAGAAGGAATTTTTTTACAGTACATTAGTGGGTCATTTATTAGCTATATTTTTGTTGTTGTTTTTTTTTTTTATACTGAGTTTTGTGCAGCTTCCTTTGAATAAGTTTTATTTTTTATTTAATCATGTTATATTTACTTTTAGAATATATTTATTTTAGAACTTTGATAGTGGAACTCTAAAATAATTAAATTAAAAATATCAAAACTTGAGATAATGGGCTTCCGTAAATGTTTATTAATTATAATTTTCAGGGTCAGAAAATGAGACTAAAAATTACTAAGACATATATTATATTGAAAGATCTAAAAAAAAACATAGCTGCTGAACCGCTACATGTACCTGCTAATTTCTGTTAATAGACTTGGATTAATGGGTTAATTTCTGATTATTTTTTTTTAAAAACTCCAAAGTAAAAGCGGTTAATCAGCAATCCTAGTAATAATATAATTGGGTGGAGTAACTATTGCAAATACTTTTCTGCCTTGATTCAAAATTACATCTGAATATTCAGATGTTTTTTGCTAGAAAGCTAGAAAAAAACTTGTTAGCTGAATCATTACTATACTGAAAATAAAACAAATAATTCAGCTAATAGTTACCTTTTTTGTTGATTTTTTTATAGTGACAGGTAGTGGAGCAATAACAGGTGAATTCTTTTGAGTAACTTTTTCCATTTTATCAAAAATTTGAGAACCTTTAACAGTCTTTTCATGTAAAGAATCTGATCTCGAAATCTTAAAAGATGAAAAAAAACAACAACAACAAATGAATTGAAAATTCAAATAAAACTACACAATTATTCTATTCTAATATTAGGCTAGGTATTTAAAATTTAAAAGTGATAAAGAATAATCCAACTCTTCATCGGTCTGTTACAAACAAAAGTAATGAATTTTGTAATACCAACCCACTAAATAAAAAAAAAAATCACCTTGAATGGATTAGCCCTTGATGTGGATTTCTCTTTTGTTTTATTTTCTTTTTCTGCTTGTGTCTTTAATACTGGTCCTAGAATAGTTTTATGTAAAGTAAAGAATACTTATCCCATATTATTGTTGTAATGTATTGACTATAACAAAAAAAAAATGAATTAAAATTGCCTTAAAAAATTAGCTTGGGAATTTATCCTTTTGAACAAAAAAAAAATAATAATGATTTGCACTTTTATATCTCACCAGAAATTATTTTTTTTATATCAGAAGATTCTTTTTCTTCTCTGTCTAAAGTTGTTTTCATGTCTACTTCATCATCACTGTATTCAGCATTCTGCTTGGAACTATTACTAAATTTAAAAAGAAAATCCTATTTTTTGAAAATAATAGCAGTGGTAAATGACAAATTTTAAAAGTGATAAATAATAGAAACACAATTTTTTTTACCTAAAGGTATCTGTGTAGTTGGCCCTATCATCATTGTCTATATATTCTATTTCCCTTTCTTCATTTTCAAGTTCTTCTTGCCTTCTTTGCATAACCTCGCTCACTCTTTCGGCTAACTGAATTCGTTTGAGGCGTGTTGCATAGGTTGCAGCCAGATGTAATAAGCTGTGATCTTCTATCATATCACAAACTTCTAATGCTCTAAAATCTCTGTTAGCTTTAGCTGCAAACTAAAAAAAATGAATTTAAATAATCAATAACATTCTATACTGTTATTTAGTAAATATATTAATGCTAAACACCAATTTTTGAAATGGTACTTACTGCAAATAATTTAATTAAAGCTTCTCTAACTGGTTTATCTTCATTGTTGACACCAAATTCTGCCGAATTTTTAGCAAAAAGGTAACTTCGTTGGTAAGATTCCTAAAAAAAAAATATTTGCAGAGATCAAAATATAATAAATAGGAAAAATAAAGACAAGTGAATTAGCAATTTTTAAATAACATTAAAAAAATCTACACACACATTAGAGCATGATTGCTTATCTCAAGCAATCTTTTAATCATCATATTTATACATATATATTTAATAATGTGGTAAGAATTAAGAGATTATGGTCCAACTAACATTGAAATCAGATATTTTAGTCCGTTGACATCCATTATGGCCTTTTATTTTGTTGACTTAACTATCTGAGCATGTTGCTCAATTCTGACAGGTTCACATAAATCCATACTGCAGTTAGTTTTTATGATAACCAAGGTCTAATTAAACAAGCAAACAAATCCATAATACTCAGTCAATTTTATCACTAAAGGTCTTATTTCACTTAGCTTAATGCAATCTTGCCAAAAACACTAAACTGTAAAGTTCCTTTACTAAGCGATATCAAAACCAAACCAATTTAACCAATACCAATATAAAACAAATATCCACCAAGATTACCATGAGGCAGTAACCTCAAGACACAAGGCCTGTTGTAAAAATCGTTAATAGAAATTATGCCAATTTAAAAAATGGCAAATAGAAATTAAATGATTAATTATCTTAACCAAATTAATAATAACAGAACAGGGCTCGACAAAATGGAATTAATATTTCATTGAAATAAAAAAGAAATATGCAATGGTTATAATAAACACATTAATAAATAATTGCTAAGTCAGTAAATATGGTAATGACAGCTCAAAAAAATTCATAAAATGTTTGAGTTAACTGGTTTAGTAATTAACCTGGCCCTGATGTGAAAGATAAACTAATAATTAGAGTTGATAAAACTCAGTTAAATCTGGTAAAATTTCTAATATATTCTCAAAAAGCAACTAATTTTTATTTTTTGGTAAACTATATATGCAAATATATGTACACTACATATAGAGACATAAAAATCAAATTTTAGGACTATTTATAAATCTGGTTTGAAAAAAAAATATAACATTAAAAAGTGACTATAAAGCACAAAAGTCTAAAACAACTGAAAACTAACAGAAAATTTACGATGCAGTTTTTAGTTTAACATGGAGTTGATTAAAAAAAAAAGTACTTCATATTGGCTTTTTTCAGATTCTGGTTCACATAATGGTAACTGGAATGGTAAGACAGCAAGTGCTGGACGAGGCAAAGTTGAAGGGAATCTGGAGCCTTTGCAAGGAACACACCTGTGAATGAGATAAATTATGACAAGGAACTATCTGCAGTTATGTTGAATATTTCAATGACATAGAAATATTGCACTCAATGCAATGACAACTAATTTTAACTAATCATGACCACAATTTAGTCTTCTAAATATTGTGTAAGTGTGCTCATCTTGAATCAAAATTATGTGAATATTACATAATATCTCTTGTAGTTTAAGCATTAACCAAAGATTACATTAAATAGAGAATTTTTCAGCCAGATCAAAATGTTGCTATCTGTAAGAAACCAAGTGACTCCAGTTACCTCATCCATGGTGGGGATGTTAAAACAACACAAAACTTCCCAATATTGTGCCAAAAAAATTGTTTTCATGCCATCTCTAACTCAAAAGATAATTTTATAACATCCACCATGAAAATGTTTACATTTACTCTAATGGAGTGGATAATAAAATAATAATATTCTCAGTTAATTTGTAAAATAAATACACAAATATTAGCGACAATATATAAACAAAATATAAGCCTATAGTTCACTGTCTCATGTTCTTTTCCTTCTTGCACATTTCTTGAAATTATTTTTGTGATTTTCATTTAATCTCCTTTTATAATGCCATTTTTTTCCACATCTATTCAGTTTGTATAAATAAATACTTGTGTACAATGTTTATGCCATAGCCAAAGGAATACAAAATGAGCTGTAATAAATGTATAGTATGCTTCTAAAAAAGATAGATTAAAATTAAGT
Organism: Bulinus truncatus; assembly: GCA_021962125.1. Taxonomy (NCBI): domain Eukaryota; kingdom Metazoa; phylum Mollusca; class Gastropoda; family Planorbidae; genus Bulinus; species Bulinus truncatus. The sequence goes on along the minus strand of JAGDYQ010000009.1, from coordinate 3,737,681 downwards.
CTTGAATAACAATTAGACAGTGACTGTAGTTTAATTCTTTTTTTTAACTAATTAACACAGTATAGTTTATTTCACTTAAATTAGTCAAAAAATACTTTCTTCTTGTTCAAAAAATCTGTAGTTTTGTTGTCATTAGCATAAAAATCATTTATTAGAAGTGCAAAATGTTTCGATTATTACTTTTTAATTACACCCCACCTCATCACAATCATCAAAAATATTGTAGTAAATAAGTAATTTGGCCATTCTGTGGTACCCGTTTGAGACTCTACTTAATGTTTTTTTCTTCTTATAAACATCTCAAATTCAACTTGACAATTTTCACATTGACTTCTGTTCTTAGTTCTGACGCTACATATGAATGTATTTTCTTGTGTTTCTGGGCTATTTTCTCTCCTGTTTTAAATCACAGCCATTTGTATGTATGAACCTTTTTTTGTTAAACATGTGCCCTTTTTTGATGAGGTATTAAGCTTAATGAATGTTTTTCTTCTATCATTGAGAACACTTCTTACATTTATACCTTAAATATTAAGTATAAATCAAAGTTTAAACAACAAATGGGAAGCAATAAAAGTTTTTTTTTAAGAAATCAACTTCTTACATAGTTTATTTTAATCCAATTTTATAATAGTTTCATGTTGTTTTTTTTTATATTTAAGAAAGTTAAACCACCTGACTAAATTAAATGGCATTTAAATTTAAAATAATCTAAATACTGCATGTTTTTTGTTACAAATGAAAGTAACATGAAACTTTTTTTTTTAACGCAATGATTTGAGACAGACCAAATTCATTTTCAAATTATTTTAATCATTGGATGAGTAAATCTTGCTAAAAACTAAGATCCTATCATGATTAAAACAAATAGTCATATCCTGCTTGTCGCGGGGGATATGTTCCAAGAGATCACTGTCCTAATAAACACAGCATCATTTTAACATGTAAAAACTGGGGATACATGAAGAAATATGGAAAATAAATACATGTATATATAATCATGTAATTTATAATTCTAGTAACTATTGACAGCTTTTAATTAAATATTAATTTTTTTTTAAATACAGTCGATTCCGCTTAATTGGGACACATCGGGACCGAGGCTGTTTGTCCCAATTAAGCGGCTGTCCCAATTAAACATACAAATTTACTATTGGCTTCTTGGTTTGGTTTCTTTGAGATTTGTCCCAAATAAGCGGCTGTCCCAATTAAGCGGAATCCACTGTATTCATAAATATAACAAAATATGTGGTTGTGTAAAGTTCATTTTTTGATTAGTAGTCAGAAAGTTAAGTTACCTCTGTCCTCTATATGATTCTAAGCTCAATGTCTTTTGTTTACTTTGCTTTTCATTTTCCCAATAGAAAACAAATAAGAAAATATCTTCAATAAACATTGAGTGTGAATCATAAGTATATAATTTTACCATTCAGGCAATCGCTAGACACTGATTCCAAATGAGCCACTAGACATTACAACACTTAAGACAACTTAGATAAGGAATGGGTAACTCAAAGATACCCAATATAGTAATCGTTCTTGAATCAATTTATTTGTCAAATGACATATTCACCAAACATGGTGTGTTACTCCTTTATAACCATTACAATGCTCTTGGCTAAATATTTTTCTTTTAAACACTCTGGATTATTATGTATGTGACCTTTCTACTATTGATATTGTAACTGTGATTACTTGAGTTGAGTATATGTAAAAACTGACCTTATTTGTTGAGATCTCTCACAAACACCAACCAGCCAATAATGATCAGATTTACCCTTCACCTATAAATATATACAATCACTTTTAAACATAATAAATAATTATAATCATTACTTACACTTTAGTGGATTTTTCTATAACATATTTTAAAAAATTAAAATGTTGAATAATTCATCAACTTACATGTTGTTTGGTATTTGCTACCGGACACCAGGTGAGACTAAAGTGTTTATTTAGCATCCTTACTATTCCATCACCATCCATATAAAAAACAGAACCTTCTTCTGAAAATCTATTAAAATAAAATATCAAAAGTTAAATTATTTTAAAAAAGATGGGTATTTTTCTGAAAAGAAAGTTTTTTTTTTTTAAATAAAAGAATAAAAGACAAAGTTGTACCAACTAAAACCTAAACTTGATCAACTCTTATTAAAAAATTTCATTGCAGGAGATGTTACAATTCTATTTACCTAATTTGTACTACAATAATTTTATAGTCTGATATGAGTTGAACTTTTGTATAGCAAGTAATTAAAAGTTTCTGATTAAAAGAATATCAATTAAAAAAAAACTTTAAAGTATAATTTCATTATTAGTTAGTTAAAATCATGTTTGATATTAAATCTTGTGTTTATTTTAAAGACTGCGAATTTTTAAAGTAAATTTCCACTTAGCCATCAGGGAAGATAAAAAGAACAATTTATGTGCTTCTTTAGCCTTGGCATATTGAGGGATTGTGTGACTTGCACAAAATATTGCAACCTTTACTACCATAACTAATGTCAGGTATCCATTTTGAGCTGGAAAACTGGTACTAAAACCTGAAACTTTAAGGCCCACAGTCCAATGCTTTACACCGGGCATCCCCAGAAAAGAGTTGTTTATGTTAATTAGACCTTTGATTCAGCCAAAACAATACATTTTTTTTTAAACTAAAGAACTTTATTAATGTAGTGAAGTGTGTTTCTGATTTTTGAAATCTATTTTCAATAATGTTAAGAAGTTTTAGAAATGTCAAAACTTATGCTAAATCTTGTGACCTCAAATATAAAAGTATTTCTGATTCTGAATAGCTAGAAAGTAAACATTTCTGACTTTGAAATGCCAGAAAGTAAACATTTAATGCATACGGTTAATTTAAATCCTGAACACCGATGAGATAATTCAAAATTATTTAATAAATTATACATTACCCAATCCATGAAAGTTTAGACTTAGGAGACAACGGTAGATCATCTCCATTAATAATCATCTTTTTGCAGAGGCCTTGTACACAAATGACACATATTCCTAAGTGCTGGTCCCCAGGCAACCCCATGCCTTTGTGATAAACAATAGCTAGTTGGTCTCCATGAGAAGCCAATGCAACAACGTTTCCTGGAACAGAAAACACCTGTCGCTGTAGCCCACCAATGGAAAATATTCTCAAGTTACGCAGCTCAGTGGCAACAGCAATCCATGTTTCTGTGGTTGTGATGGCCTAGATTAAGAAATTAAGGATTGGTAGTGACATTATATAGTGTTTATAATGAAATAAAAATCTTGTTAGAAAAAGTAAGTACTCTTAAATGATATAAAATTCAAAATTATTTATTGCCTTGATCTCTTCTCCTAAAGGCATTTTGCATGACCACTCTTTATGGCTGTCCCATGATCCAAAGTGCATGCACAGAAGCTTGCTGAAGAAAACAAAACAAAGGAATATGCATAAAAATGTACTGATATGTTGTTAAGCCTTTTTTGTAAGCCACTATTCTCACAGTAGTATTTAAATTACGGCTGCTTATTAACTACCATAGATGCATCTTTAATACATTAAAAAAAATTTGTGATCAAATTTTTTAATCCTAACACCTAAATGTTTTTTTTTTACCCAAATGCTGTTATTTCAGAGTTGAAGGAAAAAATTCAAGAAAAAATATCTGAACTCAGGAACTGTCATGTTTACATAAAATCATAGCAGCTGTATGCACTTGAAACAATAGGATTGTCAGTTCTTAATTCTAGTTTCTGACCCTGAATGATATTACAAGTGAACATCTGCAGATGCATGTCACTAGTTTGATTGACAGGTGTCGGGTTTAAAACTAATCAACTTTTTTTGGGGACTGAGGGGACAGAGGATGCGAAGTGTGTGAAAAATGTGAAAGGGGGTAAATATCAAGAAAGATATGTGTTAATAATAAATAAGCAACCACTTTCTGGCTATAATATTACTTTATGAAGGAAAAGGCATTTATGAGATACCATGTGTCTTTTTTTAATTTGGGATGGGAAGTGGGTGGAGGGTTGGCTAAGCAAGACTTACGTGGGGGCGAAGTGTTGTGGAATATGACATGGATGGAGGGGAGAGGGGTTGACATGTGTCATTAGTTAGGAACCCACACTCCAGGAAAAACATGGTTGGCATTTTGGTTTATAAAAAAAAACCCTCAATCGCTTGACTTGATTGATTGTTATGAGAGAATATAATTAAAAAGTTATTTTAATACGAATAAATGCAGTATATTTTGTCAATATAAATGGGCGTTAACTTGCGATAAAATTATTTTTAATTATATGTTAATTTCGATCAATTTTGTATATCGAACAGCAGGTCTTATTTAAATATGTTACCACCTGCAGTTATCATCATCTTCTCGTGATGCTAACAACACAGCTTGTGTTGAGAGGGCAGCCATCACATACTCTGATTTGTTGTCAATGTGAAGTGCATGATGGGTTGTTATGTCATGAAATTCTATATCTATAGAATTTTCCTCCTCCGATATATACTGTCGTATAATTCCTACATTATTCCACATCTGAAAAACAAAAATTAATGAGATTATTTTAGATCTAACACACTAAAAAGAAGTCTATGAAGTAACATAATTAATAAAATATAACTGTCATATGTAGCCTATACTTCATTATGACATTTGAGTTCTGATAAATAACTATATACAGTGAAATGTCGCTATAACGAAATTGACGGGGATTCGAAATTCGTTCGTAATACTGAATATCTGTTACACTAAAATTGGGGGGGGGGGGGGGGGGGGGTCGTCGACGTCATTTTCCAAATATATTTAGCTAAAAATGTTAAATATTCTCTCCGTTTATTTCTTATTAGTTTAGCTACTAATTTAGGTTTCAGCTTTCGTTACCGCTGTCATTGAACTAAGGGGTGTAACTCATTTATTTTTATAAGTTATTCAACATGACTTACTTCCCTTAATTTATAAGAAACCTACTACTCATATTGTCTGATGTATTAAACAACGAAATAATTTTTAAAATATATTTATTTACTTTTGTAACTGGATTAAATTTTATTATAATTAGAAAAAAAGTATAGTTCAATGTCACAAAAAGGTCAAATTAATAACTCATTTATTCTTCACTTCCTGTATTATTAATTAAATACAGGTACCGGTAGTTTATTAACATCTTGGCAAAATGCAATCTTCTGACCATGAAGTCCCCATCCCAAACTCTAAGATCGCCATTTTCTAAACAAAATTGCGACCCTCTATCAAGCCACTACCCAAAAATATAAGATTGCTTGTTACTAAAACAATCAAGTTACTTTTTACACACACCAAATCTATGTCTTTCTCATATCTCCCAAAAAGCTATATTTTTAAGTGTCTGGCTTCTTTCTCATTAGTGCATTTCCCCCAACACAGACCTAACACGGGTTTATTAATTTTTTTAATCCTGCGAATGTGTAACGTTCCCTACATTCATGTGACTGTCATGACGTCTTAACTCTCTGTTCCTCCTCCCCTTCCCGACCTTGCTAAAACTCTCCTCCTCTCACTGTTACGTAATTGTGATGAAAACTTTTAATAAATTTTTAAACCCTTTCCGCCGCGACATATTGCATACCTTGTCCCAGGCAACTGGGTGTTACACATCCGTACACTTATTAAAGGGGAGATAATCATTTGTTGATTTCTGGCAACTGGGTGAGTTACACCCATATATTTTTTTGAGTGATCTTCCTTGATAATAAAAATCATGCTTTGTGTCTAGACAGCCAACTTAAGAGAAAATACCTAAGCTGGATCTGGGTCATGTTTAGGGTCAACCAGCCAACTGATTATCTAATTAAATGGGGACCATGAGGACAGAGGAGATATAGTTTATTATTTTTAGCCAGGGGAAGTTAGATAATGAACATAGTAGATGTGGTGTGGTAAGATATTTTTTTATTTAATCTTTTGCTGTCAGAAATTCGTTTGGTTGGTATAGTTGTTTTTTGGCGGTGGCGAAAATTTGTATTTTTGATGTTCAGAAGCCTGCAGGTACTACTAGATATTAAGTTACAGAAAAACAAGCTTTTTAATAGTGTCAAGAGCACAGAGATGCTAAATAGGTAAGACTGCATATTTACAAGTCCTGGTGCTCAGTTTTATGATGATGGGCAAACAAATGATGAGCCTGAAATACCAGATGATGATGGTGGAAATGGCAGCCCCTACTACCAGAAAGCACTAGTACTGACTCTGGTAGTTCTGATGATGAGGTCAATCCAGTTAATGCTGCAACTACTGACAACATGCAAACTTTTGACAGTAGTAGTGATGGTGTGCAAAATAGATCAAGAGAACCAATTGTCCTTGGAAAGAGGCAACATTACTGAAAGGCACCATGAACCAATACCAGAGATGCAAACCCCTGGGAAGAACATACTAAAACTTCCAAAGAACCGGATTCCATTTACAGATCACATTGTTTCTCCCACTGAAGCTCTTCTACTCTAAATAAATGAAAAAATAATATGCATAATAGTTGACTTCACAAACAAGGAAGGTCAGAAAGTATTAGGAAATGAATGGCAAAGCACTGATGTTATTGAAATGTGTGCATTCATTGGATGCCTACTACTTACTGGGGGCTCTTCACCAGAACAACATATCAGTAAAATTTTAATTTAATCCTGTTGATGGAAATCCCCTTTCGAGGGCAGCATTTTCACTGAAGACATTCAGCTATCTTCTGAATCATTAGGTTTGATGACAAGGACACAAGATCAGTCCGTGTAGCTCGTGACATTTTTGCTCCAATAAGAGACATTTGGGAAATATTTTTATGTAATTTAGCCTGGTATTATGCTCTTGGAGAAAGCATCACTGTGGATGAACAACTTGTTGGTTTTAGAGGGCGTTGCAAATTTATTCAATATCTATCAAGCAAGCCTGACAAATATGGAATTAAAATCTTCTGGGCCTGTGAGTCCTCTTCAAACTATCCTTTGAGAGGCTGCCCATATCTTGGCAAAGAATGTACAAGTGCCTTGCCAGCAAAGAGAAATGTTGGAATAGCCTCAGAAACAGTTATTACTCTAACAAGTGACTTCTAAGGAAGTGGTTGCAATGTCACAACATACAATTATTTCACTAGCCTACAACTTGCAAAGTCAATGGCTATGAAAAAACTCACCTTAGTTGGAACAGTCAAAAGAAATAAGACATTCCTACCAAAGGAGTTCCAACAAAAGAAAGCTCTGCCTCTTAATGATTCAATATTTTTGTTTAGAACAGATAAAACACTGGTCAATTACCAGAGCAAGAAGCAGAAGAAGGTACTGCTCCTGAGCACAATGCACAATCATCCAGATACAGAAGTTGATTCTGAGCGCAAGAAACCAGAGATTGTGCTCTATTACAACAAAATCAAGGGAGGCGTGGATGCCATGGAACATATGGCAAAGGCATTTCCTGTGAAACAAAAACTAACAGGTGGCCATTGATTGTGTTTTTAAACATGGTTGACCTGGCAACAATTGCAGCAAAACTAAGTATCCAAACAATCTACTATCTTGTGAAGACAGCAGACATAAATTCAATATTGAAGCTGCACATTTCCTCACCCTTCCACATATTCAGAGATGACCTGTCCCAACGCATCAAAATATTATAAGGCAGAATATTTTTATTGTTCTAAATTCATTACAAACACTCCTTCCAGCAACCCAAACCACTTCAACTCCTGTTAAAAGGGCAAGGATATCTGATGTTCCTACTACTTCAATGTCAAAGCAGAAAAGATGTGCACTTTGTCCAGCAAAAAAAGACAGGAAAACCATATCTCATTGCAGCAAGTGTAGTAGACATACCTGCAAGGAACATTGTGTTATTTTATGTTTAAACTGTGCTTACTGAGTAACAAAGCTCCTATTTTTCATGAGTACATATGACTGCTCTGATTTAAAATGTTTGCACGGGATCAATATATATTTTTGACAACCTATGCTTTTAGAGTATTTATTTATATGTAACAATTCTAAAACCTATTTTTTTTTTCAAACCCAATGTGGTCTCCGGGTGTGTTCCACCCAGCCGAGGCGGAAAGGATTTATTTTGTCAATTTATTTATTTTTCGTTTTTTCATTGGTTTTTCATTCAATTGCTAAACATAATTTTTAGACGAACAATTAAAAAATTCAACAGAAATAAGTTCTTTTAAATTATGATTGAAATTACCAAAATTTTCTTCAATCAGCAATTGTTACTCTACAATTTTAACTAACAAATTTTTTTTTATTTGTTTGTCCTAGAAATAGTTTCAGACTACTTGCTGATCTTTTCAATGAATTGAATACTCAGATGGCTTCAATAACCCTCCTCTGTTGACATCATTAAAAAAAACATCCAGCTTTTTCATCTTAATTCGTCAATGTCTTTAAAATTTTCATCGACTAATATTTCTCTACAGCTGGTACACTTATTCTGATGAAGGATGGAATGTGTAATTGCTCCTGCAACATAATATATTGTTGATGCTTCATCGTCATTAGGGCTTTCGGAAATTTTTAAACTATCTAAAATTGCATTTACATTTTCATCCGTACCAGCTGGCAAGCTTTTAACATCATCAATGAAATCATCTATCTCGCTAATAGTCAATTTCGAATGACTTAACAGAGACATCATTTTTATCTTGGTGTTGCTATCTGCAACTTGCCGAACTGACAAAATAATTGCCCCCTGACATTTGGCGCAACCATCCAAATCTCAACTCTATGGGGTCCGATTGCAGATGATAAAGGAGGATGAATTTCAATTCTGTCTCACTCATCAACTATTTGCAACAATTAGCAAGAGCAGAACATGTTAGACCAACAGCCAAATAAGTCTCACGACTGAGTCCTTTTGTTTTTGCCAGCTGTGTAGGAAATCACGAAATTCTAAGAGAAATTCTATTTTCCAATCAGTGGAAGATTTTACTGGATCCATGTGGTAGTTTCTTTTTCTTTTCCCCTTCGAACAAGTTTTTACATTTAAAACTTCCCAGAGTTTGGTGATAATACCCACAAACCAAGCTGTTGCACTCCATTCAACTTTATTTTCATGCTCCACATAATATTTTAAAGCATTCACAGTCAATTCGCAAAACACTGACGATGAGAGTTTGACAGACATTTTCTCAATATTTGTAGGATTCAGTACTTTCGCATTCAGCTTGTATGCTTTCTTAACAACCATGTTAAGCTCCAAGTTGTAAAGATCCTCAATGTGCTGAAAATCGGCTGATGAATCAGGTGCTGCAATGTTATTGTTGCAAAATTTTGGAAAGACAAAGGATCGTCGATTCAAAAAGTTATTGTATATATTTTTTAAATTGTGGACTGCGTTGAAAATTAAAAACATTGGCTGATTAGTCCATTTGTTTTCAATAGATGGTTTAATCGTGCCTCCACAAAGTTCTTGAATATAAAACTTTCTGTTAACAGCTGCATTGTCAACCAAAATGCCAATTACAGTAACCCCTGCTCGGTGCACCATTTCCATCACTTCTGTGTAACATTGATGCATTAGGCCAGCAGTCAAATTATGGATAGGGTAGAGAGCTACCATATCTCTATATTTATGGCAAAGAGATTTAACCATAAAACTCCTTCAACTGTCAATCCATGAAATTTGCCGGAAAAGTATTCAACACGCTTGGCCACATATATTTCATCGATTATGATTGTGCACATTCTTTCCAGCTGGTTTAATGTGCTAACACTAAGTGTGAGGTAACTTGTGTTGTCAAGCCCTGTTTTTCCTTTACTCATCTTGCTAGTTTTTTTAAAGTGTTTATTGAAGGCAGGTTCAAAACTTCACTTTCCAATATTTTACAGTAAGATGCAGTGCCTGATACATATACCAGATATGACCAAACAATGGTTTGTGGTGTGTATGTTCTCGCATGTTTGTTCACGCCCACCAATTTCAACTGATCGACAAGAAATTGTATTCGTTGAAAAACAGGAATTGAATCTTCATAAAAAGTCATCATTTTTTTCAAATTTGATTTTGCATCTTGCTTGATCTCATCGAAGGTTTCATGAAATGGAGTTTCATCAGAACATTTTAAACGAGCAAGCAAATTCAACAACTGACTCATTGTTTCCAAATTGGCAAAACAAATATCGTTTGAAAATGAGTTAGATAATTGTTTTCCTTTGTGATGTAGTGATATGTCGAATGATTTTGAAATTGATGATTTAATAAACAAAATGTTATTCTGAAATTCCAACAAATAAATATATAAATGTTCATTTTGAATGTGGAGTTGATATCAAGAAGGTATTTTCTCTTTACTTAATTTTTCTTTTAGATCAACTAAAGATAACTTGTTTATGACATCATTTTCATTAAACAAGTTTTCCAAATCCATCATTTGATTTTCAACAAATTCTTGTCGAGCTGATGACGAAGACTTCATTGTTGCTCTACGGTGCTTCGAAGTTGATAAGTATGATGGTGCATTTTAAAAAAATACTTGGCACTGCATCATCTATCAATTTCATTTTTGGTCTAACAAGTTTATTGGATTCACATCTTTTCTATGTTTGTATCTTTTACATCACTAACAAAATCACTTGGCAAGAAATGGAGCGAACACATTTTTGAATATTACCCAGGCTGAAAATTTTGGCGAGGATTAGCTCTAATCCATTTTTCACATAATTCCACATTGTTTAATGGATACGAATGAAAAGAAACTCCTTTACTTTCTGCTTTTTCAACACTGTCATATCCACTTTTGCATCCGTATGCAGAACACTTATTGACCATTTTCTTAGTTATTTATTATATTTAAAATTAGATTTATAAATCAAAACAATTATTATACGTAAATTTTACCGAGAAAAAGAGAAATTTTAGAAAAACAACAGTAATAACACAAATTGATAACGCAACCCGAATAAACAATGGACGAACGAAAACAAGCAAGCATGTATATGGTATATATAATAGTGTAACTTTGTTTAACCCTTGCGTCAGCCTAAACCGTACACAGCTAGAATGAAATTTTGTTTGGTTGTGCATCCTGGTGTTATATCTAGATATCCATGATACTTGACTCAGTACTGCACCTGGTGGAATTTTTTTTTTTTTTACTATCCTCATCAGAAGAGGTTAAAGGTTACCATAACATCTTACTCCTCTCACACTCCCTCCTCCCATTATCTAGTAAATGTGAATGCCGTTGAGTTCAAGTTGACTTGAGTTTTAGAAATTTGCCGAATTAAAAATTTTTTTTTTGGTAAGGGAGGAATTAAATATTGGCAAAACAGCTATTTTTTCGCAATACTGCAAATAAGAAATTCGTTACAACACTTTTTTAACAGATGTTATATAAGCGAAGGGGAAGGGGCAAAAAAAATTCGCTGTCCTGAATATTTTGCTACACTGACGCTCATCATAACGACATTTCACTGTATTATGAGATCTATATTAATACTTCTGGCCTTCACTACTAGTTCAGTCTCTTGGGAGATTTATTAATTAATGTATTTAACTAAGATTTACTTTGACATGATGTAAGTAATAGTGTTAGAGTGAAATGCACACTTTTATTAACTAGCTGTACCCGGCCATAAGTCGCCATGGCTAAGCCCTATGTAATGTAATAGTAAGTATTCAGAAAGCCCTTAAAAAAAAAACAGACAAATTTTAGAAAATAATTATCAATCATTTAAAACTATAAACAAAGGAAAAACGTTTCTGCTATGAACAGAACAGTCTCTAAATTTGTTGTTTATTAATGCAGTGCTTTTTGATGAACTTTCGGAGTTATGATTAATAGTGTGAATCCTGTTTACATGTTTGATAGAAAAAAATACTAACGAAATAATAATTTGCAAACTAAAGTAAAAAGAAATATTTTACGATACTGTTTGTTAATTAAAACAAAATACTGATGAACTATTAGTTTGCACACTGCAGATTAGGTTATTTTAAAACAAATACTGACAATATATAAGTTAGCCTTCTGTGACTTATGAATTACCTCCCGTGGTTTTAAAAAAAACGTAAAGTGAAGTAAAGAAATAATTTTACTAAACAGATTGATTATTATTATTTTTAAATATTATAGATGTGATGTCTATAAAAAATATATCACCAAGCCAAATAATTTTCTGTAATTTTGTGTGTAAATTTTAAGGCAATTGGTGAAGAACTTTCGGAGTTATGATTAATAGCGTGAATCCTGTTTACCTTTTTATTTATAAAGATAATTTAAACACAAAGCATTATTGAACATTCACAAAATATCAACACTTTTATTGGTATACCTTTGAACAATATGATGAAATTTGTAACTTTATCCCTTTAAATATATATGTCATGGCCAATATTTGCTAACCGGCCAGTCAGACATTGAAAAACAAGCAATTTAAGTCTTTTCCGTTTCGGACAAAGGACATTTTAGAGCATTTTCGTGTACGCAGGACGAAATCCGTATTTTTTTTCCGGGTGACAGCCATAGATTTTGCTGGGTTTTGATAAATAGAGAGGGAAGTAATCATGTTGAATAACTGTTACTAAAATAAATGATTACGCCCCTTTGATTAGTTTTTATCATTTATATTTAAAATATAAGCAAAAACAGTACTTAAAACGCCCCCATTTTCGGCCCTGAGAGGTCAGATCGCGAAATGGACTTTTGATGTACACTTGGCAGGCCAAGACCTACAAAATGATATATACATCATGGGTCTAGGACTTATGGTTGCTTAGATATAGGGCGCTCCTTTGTTAATATAGCTTATATAGTAAAAAACGGTACTTAATACGCCCCTTTTTCGGCCCTCAGAGGTCAGATCGCGAAATGGACCAAGGTGTTTTCTTGGCAAAATGATATATACATCAAGGGTCTAGGACTTATGGTTGTTGAGATCTAGGGTGATGACGGACAGACAGACAAAACGGGGACAATAGAGCATTTTTTTTCGAAAATGCTCTAAAAATTAAAGCAAGAAAAATTAATTGCAAAGAGATTAACAAAATGGGTGTTGGCAACTGCTTTCAGTTCATTTGAATAGGTTTTGCTGAGATTTGTAGATTTTTCAAAATTATTATTAAGATAATTAAAACTGTTAAATACTTTTCTTTGTAATCCCTTGTTACAAAAGGAAATAAAAGATATGAACTAATTTTGATTGAACACTTTTTGTTTACTCTTCTGTGTTCCTGATTAAAATACTTAAAATGATAATTCAATTTTCTGTTATTTTTTGTTGCAATAAGATGAACATTTGTAGTATATAGAAAAAAAAACAAGATAAATTTGTTACAGCAGTTTGAAGGCTGGACATGGCTGGCTACCTTTTTTTTTTAATATAACATATTGGGATGGTTGTGTTATCAGTAGGTCGAAAATTGACTATTTCACATCTTTTTAATTTTTAGAGCATTTTCGTTTTGTCTGTCTGTCTGTCCGTCATTACCCTAGATCTCAACAACCATAAGTCCTAGACCCATGATGTATATATCATTTTGTAGGTCTTGGCCTGCCAAGAAATGACTTTTTTCCATTTCGCGATCTGACCTCTCAGGGCCGTAAAAGGGGCCTTAGTACCGTTTTTTACTATATAAGCTATATTAATAAAGGAGCGCTATATCTCAGCAACTATAAGTCTTAGACCCATGATGTATATATCATTTTGTAGGTCTTGGCCTGCCATGTGTACATCAAAAGTTCATTTCGCGATAGGACCTCTGAGGGCCGGGCTTCAGGGCTCATAAGGGGCTTATATATTATATATACACCTTGTACGTTCAATAGCCCGTTCATTTGGTGTGAAATACTGCAGCACGTAGTTTCACCAAGATTTATTAAGAAACTCATCAAATGAAATAGTAAGCTTGTGTTCTGAGTTTAATTGAAAGTATCAGAGCTATGCAACAATTGACGGAGTTTTCGGACGATTAAATGACTATAATTTCGAATGTTTTCAATTATGAGTCCTATTTCAGTAACCACAAACCACTTGTAGTTAGATTTAAGAGAAAATAATTTTTTTTCAAATATAAAGAAACGTCTTTATAAATTTTTTTTTACAGATATATGCATTACACAATTGAATTTATAAACATTTCCAAAATTTACAAATATTTACTGAAAGATAGCATACGTACTGATACATAACATGAAAATGCGCTAACACGTCCTGTGTCCAGAATGGAACAGGCTTAATTGCTTGTTTTTTCTATCTGAATAATATTGGATCAAAGGCATGACATTATAACGATATTTTCTGTTCTGTCTAGTTTATCGGACCATGACTGAAAAGCCTTGGATCTATTTACACTGATATGCAGAATGGTAAAATCAAAGATTTTAGCACAGGTGACCACTAGGGTGGCCCAAAATCTAACGAGGCACCCTCTTGTTGAGTTTCATTTGTCTTAGTAACTGACAACAATTTCAGCTTCTACTACTATTGGAAGGCAATGCTCAAGAGCTACAAAGTTTTGCTATATTAATTATAAAAACGCATTTTCATTGAATTTTTTTTATTACATTTTCAAATCATGCCATTACTGTATGTAACTGTTAAGTAACAAAAATGTCAACATAAAATGTAAATTGTAGAGTGCTGAAGAGTCAGAGTACATTGTCTACACCAAAACAGCACAGATGGCAGACTTCTTTGTAGTTTGTGTAGGGATGTCTTTTCTGATGGCTTCAACAACTTGCAAAATAAATTGCTTTTCTTTCTCGTTTTTTGTCAGCAGTCTATTATATTCCTCAAAAAGTTTAACTCCACGTTCTACAGTATCGTTGACCACACGCAAGTCGTTAAAGGGCTGCTTACCCTTCTGGTATTCAATATTAACATTCCACTGTTCTAGAGGAAGAACTAGAAACGAGTTGCCTATGTGTAGCTTTGTAAGCAGGTTCTGTGAACGCTTTGTGGAAAAGTGACCCAAGCTGAATCCTTCATTTTGGAGCAATGATGGATTACCTCGATCATGTCGCTCACTAGGTTCTATTCCAAAACCTGTCGTTATTTTCTGTTTCTCATCGGAAAACAATGCCAGGCTGACAGTCTCATCAGACAGATACCACATGTGATTCTGGAGATTTTTTTTGTGCTGCAATACTGATGTCGTAATCAACAGACTGATATTGCTGCACGTCCTTCCAGAACAAATGATCTCCTCCAGGTGCTTCCGCTGCACAGGGCGCTTGAATCCACGACTACAACATGGTTCCAAACTGTACAAATCATTTGAGTTGGCTCTCTTCCTTGGATGTAAGACTGATAATTTCTCTCTGATGTAAATTTTGATGGCATAGATCAGCTTAGCCATCCACCTAGCATGATGTACAGGGCCTGTTGCTCTCGAGTGAATGGTTTTTGGTGGATCTCCTAAAATGATCCTCTCTGACCTGGGACTTCAAGTCAACGAAATTTGTCAGAAAGTTCACAGTGTTTTCTCGGAAAACATCAGTGCTTGAAGGCAGTTCCAACTTACTATATCTTTTGAAGATTGGTAAGCCTTTGCCAATACCAGTTCAAGAACATGATGTCGACATGCCAGCAACAATAGTTCTCGACCAATACGATTCTCAAGCAGTACACACGCTCCATTGAAATGACCGGTGTTGACAGAAGTGGTGTCGAAGTTCATAGCCTGGATGCTTTCTACCAGTGCCCACTGTTCTAACTGACCATAAATAGCATCAGCAGCATTCTTTCCTGTCCCTGATGTTAGTTTAGAGACACCTGCCATCACCAGAAACCAGCACTGGCAAGTGGTCAACTTCTCCAAGACCCAGGATTTCAGGTAAGATTTTTCCATCCCAGTGTAGAACTAGAGGATATCAGGCTTGAATGAAACCTTTATATCTGCTGCTTTTTTACACCTGGCTCTCTTTCTGGCTCTTTGTATGGTGCTTCGTGAAACTGTCAAAGTGCTGCAGTCATACGAGTCATCAATCGCAAAGCTTCACAATCAGACTTTTGGTTGTGGTCCACGGCACTGGGGACATGCTTAGTGAACAAGGAAGCATGATACCCTATCTCCGTCTTGTTTGTCCATTTTTTTTAGTTGAGCTTGGACTTGGTTCATATTCATCTAGGACTTAAATTTATTGGATTTTTCACAGCTCTCTGTTTCATTTTCACCTGATTCACCTTCTATAGTTTGTTGCTGTCGTTTTTCAACAAAATCAAGTAAAATGCCGTAAAAGGTAAAACAACGAGGCCTGTGAGCATCCCCTTCTACTTGGAATTTAGTTGTAAAATTTTAACAGTATACTACCTAAGGCAAAAGGAACTCAAAAAACGGGTGCACCGGTATGTGGCACGAAGTTGAATTTTTTGGGCCACCCTAGTGACCACTACTGTGTTAAGGTGGGTTAATATTTACTAATAGATGATTTATCATATAAAATATTTTAACTCAGTAACACAGAAAAAAATGCAAAATATAAATTTGTTTATAACCTTTTTTTAAAACAAAGGTTGACTAGAAAAATAATTAACCATTTGAATACAAATCCTAATTAAATTCGTGTAAGACATTGGCTGGCCAATGTGAACCTGGTCAGTTTCACAGGCCAATGTCTGCCATAAAGAATTCTTTTTGCTCTTTGAAGGCTTATCTATCTTTTGCTAGAAGCCTTGTTTATTTTTGCTTATCTAGATGGCTTTTACTTTATCTGATTTTTAACCATTTTATAAATAACTATGGCTAAAATATATTTAAAATAATAACTATGAATATAATTATTGGTAAAGATTTCTTAAAAACCAACATCGCTTTTTATTCCTTTTTTTATGTATGTGATATTTATAAAATGATAAAATAAAAAAAAAATGCAATTATATTAACCTATCTTAACATAAAACTCAAATTACTCGTATATAAGACGAAAAATTTATGCCTTAAAATTCACTGAAAAAAAACATGGTCAACTTATCTGCGGGTCAAACAATATTCCATAGAATTTGGGTCACGACATTGTACACTCAACACCGCAAGGCAACGCGGGCAATGGCGGAAACCGGAAACATACTCAACATTTATTTGGCGCATTTCGCAGCTCTTTATTAAATTTGCATTGAATTGTATTTGTACCCACTGCATATCTAATTTTCTAATCTAAATGAGGCGAAGTGGCTGGATAGTTCATTTGGTAGAGTGCGTGCAATGCGATCAGGGGTGGGGGGTCAGAATCCGGTCACCACAAGCTTATCGGTTGGTGCCTAGTGCATGATGATAAAGCATGTTAACAAATGCAAATTAAAATGAAATTACGGTAAAACTCTAGCGGTATAACTATGAAATTTAAAGAATATTATAGTTGTCAAGTTTTACCCTCGATTTATGTGCGGGTCATAACAAATTTCGCAATTTTGAGGCTTACAAATACTCTCGACTTATCTGTGAGATTGACTTATATGTGAATAAGTACGGTAAATATATATATATATATTCATAAGTGGGACAGATGGGCAAGTCGTTTAGATGCTCTGCTGTTGACCTGAGAGTCCTGGGTTTGATCCTCATCCCTCTGAAAATTTGTTAAAGACCTACAAGTCCACCGAGCTTTACTTTAAATGGGTACCTCACTTAAATTGGGGAAGTAAAGGCGGCTGGGCGTTGAGCTAACCACACAATGCATTTATATGCCGAGGTTATGGAAACAGATGAATTCTACACGTCATCTGTCCAAAAATGTGTATTTTTTTCATTGCATAATTTCATAACCATAAAGAAAACTTGAAACAAATCTCAATACTTTTTTTATTGACACAGAAAATATTACAATATGCCTTTACTTCTTTATACATGTAGATCTTATTATCCAAAATGCTAAACCCATTGGTTCTAAATTTTAAGAGGCTAAATAATCTTCAAAATTAATAAAAGCAAATGAACTAAAATTTTCAGTCCTACTAATAAAGCATCTATCTTGTAGTCCGTACGTGCGGGTGGTACAATTTTTTTTTGCAGAATGGGAACGGCGTTGCTATAAATAAAAATCCCCTATGACGTCATTTTCCAAAGGGACAATTTATCTATAAATAAAAAAATAATAATTCTGCACTTGATTTCAAGGAAATCGGCTGCGCATTAAACGAACAAAATGGCGGTGTTTAAGCACAAGCATTTTTTCATAATAGCTACCTACATTTGTGAAAACAAAACTTCCTACTTTTTTAAAACTTACAATAGATCAAAACTCCTTTAGATTGGAGGTTTACTTATCCGATGGTACAATTTTTTTATTAATTTACATTTATACTATTTGTAAATATTACATTGCTAAGCACAAGCAATCTTTAAAACAAAACTTCCTACATTTTTAAAACTTGCAATAGATCGAAAATCCTTGGTGGTTTGGTTTGGTTGGTTGGTTTGCTTTGGTTAGTTAGCGTTGACGAGTAAAACGTAATTTGTGATGGGTTTGGCTTGGTTGGTTGGCTCGGTTGGTTTGTTTGGTTAGCTGGTTTGGTTAGTTGGTTTGATTGGTTGGTTGTTTGGTTTGGTTGGTTAGCGTTAATGGGTAAAACGTAATTTGTGACGTATGAAATGTAGGTCATTTTTGCACATTATGAAGGTGGCATAAATCAGCACCTACTTAACCTAATTAATCTTATTTAAAAATTCAGTAGTTAAATTGATTAGGAAGGGGTTTCACATGAACGTAGATTTCCCGGGCAACGCCGGGCTTAATATCTAGTTTAAAGATAAATGGTTAAAGCAAAAGAGAAAAAAATGAAAGAAACTAAATAATAAATGTACAAATCATTCCGCTGAAAATATTGGGAAATATTTTAAATTTTTGTCTTTCCCTTTGAAAAATTGAGACTATCATCATATGACTAGTACATTTTATATTGTGGCAGAATATGAAAGCCCATAATAATATATATGTATGTGAAAAAGCAGCTTTATTTCTGAGGCTGTTGTGAGCTTCCATGGCTTGTCAATGCTAGACACAGTTTGCTGACATTCAGCATAGAGATTAGTTTGATAGCCAACATGTTTGTTGAAATTTTCAGGAAAAAATAAACAGAAAGTCAAATGCTTCTGCACAGTCATGGAAAATTCCTGAATGACCGAAAACTTTTCAACCACAACATCATGTGTAGTTGTACCCCAGACTTCTCTAGGTTCGCTCGAGCTATCATCATAAATTCACTATTATCATCTTCACTATCACAATCAAATAGTTCTATCAGTAATTCTGCATCACTTTCGGCATCATTATTATCTTCAGCATCATTTAAAGTAGTAATATCTTAAAAAAAAAAATACACTTTTTTAAAAAAATCACAAAATATTAAACATGCAGAGTTAGAATGCCACAGATAGTTCTAAAAATAGAGTAACTATCGCTCAAAGGGCGATGTGCTACGACTGTAGATGGCTACCAGTAGAGGCAGATGGTCATGCACTCGACTGTTGACAAAAGGGTCACTGGTTCGATCTTCGGTGAAGACCAATGGATATTTCAGGGCATGGTTAAAGTCTCAGCTATATCTCCTGTGGTGCCTCCATGGTCATTTCACTATCGACTGTGGTGTGGATGAAAGAAGGGCACTGCAAAAGCCATCCCAATTGTGGTTTATAGGATATAAGAGATTTCCTCTCATCCTTAAAGGGACTTCACACACAAACACTATAGTTGGCAAACGGTTTAAAAAAATTGTTTTTTCTGTGCTGATTTTTAAAAACTAACAATCCCTCCTCATACAATACACATTTTTCTGTAGAAAAAATGCTCCATATAAAAAATTTCATTCATTACAAATATTACTATTTATAACCATAATGAGTTATAAAATGCTTCAAATATACATTAAATATTTTTATGTTACAACTGACTAACCATAAATCTACTGGACAGATGCTCTGGTGTTGAGCCAGGTTGAAATGGAGGCTGTGGTGGTGTAGGTTTAAATAAATCTGGTGGCAGAGACATGACAGGAGTAGGAACTGGAGCAGTTTTGTTTTCATTTCTACTGGTGGCAACAGAATCTAGTCATAAGAAAGAAAAACCAATAAATAAAATAACCACAGAATAGGTAAGCAAACTGTTATTGTTATGACATATTTTACAGGTATTAAGTGAAGTTAACTCTAATATAAAAGCTAATTGTCATGTTTAAATATGTTAAATGAAGTTACAAGAGGGACAAGAAAACAAGAAACTAAAATGTCAACAAAAAAGTTCCATTAACCCTGTTATGTAACCAGGGAATATATAGGGATTATGTGGTTAGCACAACACCCAGCCGCCTTAGCTTCACCAGCTATTGCGCATAGTGTCTCACAGGTTGACTGTCAAGTGCTCTACAAAGCTCAACCATCTGTTGCCCCAATATGCCAATAGTATTTACAGGGAAAATAATTTTGTTACTATGAAATTAATTATGTAGTTCTTTATACATACAGAGTATTTTTTTTTTAAAGATTTATAACAAATGAGGTTATTTTTTTTTAATAATTATAATTTTTATAATTAAAAAAAGGCTTCATAATGCTTACTGTCATCATCATCGTCAAGGTTTAAATTTCTTTTGATGCTGCCAATATCAATGCTGTTTTCATCATCATCTAAAAATGCATCAATATCATCAGTATTGTCTTTAAAGTCAACTAGTCCACTTGCTGTTAGTAAATCACCATCATCTGCATTGTCAAAGACATTAGACAACTTGACAGCTCTATCCTGTGTTATAAGAATTTGTAACATTTCTTTATTCTACCAACATGGCATCTTAAAATAATAAATGTGATGGATAGCACAGTTTACTCCCAGTTGATGTAAAAAGAGAACAAGTTTAATTCACTAGTATAGTGTTTAGTGAACCTGGTTATAATTAGGTCACAATAACGAGATGATAGAAATTTTATTTTCAATAATTCTGAAAAATACTGCTGTCACAAGTACAGATGTGTGCATCAGCCGGCTCTAGACACTGATTGACAAGCGTCATGTACATGAATATGAAACTATTAGTACAGCTGTTGCGGACGTGACCAGCAAGATGATGTATTTTCAAATGCGATAAATATTATGCGAAAAAAAATTGTGACCAGGTTCACTAAACACTTGTTCTTTTATCTCCACGAATACACTCAAGTATATACTGCATACTAGTGAATGAAACTTGTTATCTTTTTACATCAACCAGGAAGGGAGCCGGGGGTTTACTTATCGAAAGACTACTCTGAACTCTCTCTCTTTGAACTCTCTCAGTATTCTGTGGGCTGAGACTTAGTCTCTTAGAGCCCGTGAGATCAGACTTGCTGTGTCTCTCAACATCTGGAGACTGCCATACAGCCCGATGGCCAGCAAGCTTCCGGATTGGTCCACCCTGTGGTCCGCCAGTCTGGGGCACTCGAAAAGCAAATGATCTACGGTTTCCTCCACTTCCCTGCAGTGTCTGCAAAGGGTGTTGACATTGGGCCTCAACCTCCCAAAGTACGCGCCAATAGGACAGTGCCCAGTTCGGAACTGGGCAATTAGTGCCTGCTCGACACGCCTAAGCTTCCTCCACGGGTCAGTTTTGGACGGCCGCTCCAGAAACTTTCGGACGTTAACTCCGTTCATCCCATGAGCCCAGCTCGAGAACCACTTTGATTGTCCAAAGAGACAGATCTTGGAACGTGCTGCCTCAAATAAGCTCTTTCTTGCACTCATGGGCTGCACTTGGGAATCTGTTGACTGTTGGATTGCCTTGGCAATGCAGTCTGTCCTTTCATTTCTGGGCACGTCCACATGCCCGGGAACCCATTGAAGGGTCACATGCACATGATGTTGGGACGCAAGACCCTGTATTGCCATCAGCATGGCTTCCAGCAGAAGCGGCCATTCTCCCGTCCCTTTTACAGCTTGGAGAACAGAGAGCGCGTCAGTGAAGATGACAATGTCTGTAGCAGGCAAAGTACCCTCACCAATTAGCTATCCTATGTGGTCCACTGCCTCAGTAATGGCTGTCATCTCTGCCTCGTAAGCACAGAGCGACCCAAATAGGCCAGCATGGTCTTTCACAAAGCCGGTTTGTGGGAGAGTGATATGGACCCCAAATGAGGAGCTTGTCCGACCCTCAATACTGGTTACAGAAGCATCAGTATAGGCCAGTATAGCATCCCCCGGATAGGTTCCAATCGTCTCCAAAGCCACATCAGTGATGGTTCGGCGATCCTTTGCGTTCCCAGCATTGGTTTCGACCAGGGTTGTGCTTACCTCGGGCATGTAGAAAACCTCGCCAGGAGGGACCCTAAAGACTGTCTCCAGCATTAGGCGGTCAGTAGGCAGCTTGATCTTGGAGGAAAGTCTTACTGCATGGTGCATAAAAGACTGCATCGAGAGCCGCTTCCTTTCCACCCAGCCATCGACCATCTCCCTTAGGACAGAGGTCTCCTCCTGCCGCTTAAACCGCTCATATGCAGTTATAACGGCCTGCTCTCTACGGATACCCAGAGGTGGCACAATTTGCCATGATTTCCACCGCTGCTGTGGGTGCCGTTCGAAAAGTGCCTGTGATCAGTCAGAGAGCCTGCACAACATCTAGGGCCTCTAAAGAGGACTTAGACCCATAGACTTGCACTACCTGGCCATAATCTATCTGAGACCTTACTGCACCCATGTACAGTGACCTCAGGACATCTGCTCGAGCCCCCCAGGACGTGCTCGCCAACTTTTTGACAATATTCAGTCGATCAGAGGCGCAGCGGGCAACTTCTGAAAGATGTGTGCAGAGAGTAAGCTTTCTGTCAAGTGTAACTCCCAGGTACTTGGGCTTAGGTTCGAGAGCAAGAACCTCACCCTCTACCTCCAGTCTAAATGGCTCTTTGAGGATACTCGTGCCCATGGTAAACGAGTAGACGGTCTTCAAGACGTTAATCTCTAGCCCCCACATCCTAGTATAACAGCCGACCGTGGTCAGGTCCTTCTGAACAATCAACATTTTGGTCCAATTAACACACTTAGGTAACGGCAACATTTTTCTGATGCGTTAATCGCGCCTTTATGCAGTTTAATCAGCCGCCCTAATTAATGCCCATGAGTTAAATGACATCACAAGTTTACATACACAGCTACTAAAATTAAAATAAACTGAAGCAAAAAAAATCTTTTTGTAACTAATTAAACTAAAAAAAATACTGAATTTTATCCAAATTAAAAAACAAAGCTCAACAACTGTTCACCAAAAGAAAAATCACAATTCATTTCTAGTCAGTTATATTAACAAATCAAAGGCTTTTACACTTGTCTCAATATTAATTTCATACTAAAAGGGATTTTCCTATTCATTTTATGAATATTTTATTATGCAATTCTGAAACATTCTAGTAACAAAGATTACATTTATTATTAGAGGCTCTAAACGCTTCATATGGCAAAGTAAATTTCCCTTCACCCTTGGCTGACTTCTTTTAGTTCATTTGAACAGATTTACGTGAAATTTTTAGATTTTTTTTTATACTTATTAAGATTAAATGTTTCTGTTGCTTAGGCATAATCGGGGTTGTGTGAGTAGAACAACATCCAAATGCTTCATTTGTAAATATTTATACAATAAGTGTTTTAAACCCACATCTTGGGCTAGGCTAGTATGGCTTGAAAGAAGTTTTTTTAATGTAAAGTCTTGTTAATAAGATATATACTGTAAATGACAAAAGCTAACCTTTTAAAATTACCTTTCTATTAGCAACAAGATCGAGAAAACCGAGCTGACCCTTAAGAAAGAGAATGAAAACATCAGTTAGTCATTAAATGAAACTGGTAAGAGGACATAAAAAATTACTTATTTGATTGTCACTTACGACATTGTCACAGAATGCCAGTTCACTCCAATTGTTTGGATTCCATGATAAAGATGTGATTAGAAGATGCTTTGGATGGCTGTGCCTTGTAAAGATAAGTATATTACGTGTATTTATATTAAGCTGTTGTCATACCTTATTTTTTAAAAGGAATAGAGCTATATTATTTTAATATCACAGTTCCGGCAATGAAAATCATCAACTCTCACTTATCAATAAGATTTCCACTCTGCCAGTCAAAGATACCAATGTCTCCATTTCTACAGCCAACACCAATATGCTTTCCATCTGGGCACATGACCATAACATTGATGACCTATATGTTATGTGAAAATTATTGAAAAATCATGGAAATTTAAGAAAGAAAGGGAAAAAAAAATGCAATATTCAGTCAAATAAGAAGCTAATACATGTACAGTGAAATGTCGTTATGAACGGCAGTGTAACGAAATATTCAGTACACCAAATTTTTTTTTTTACCCTTCCCCTTCGATTATACAACATCTGTTAAAAAGTGTCATTGTCACGAATTTTTTACATTCAGTAATGCGAAAAAAATAGCCATTTTGCAGATATTTAATTTCTCCCATACCAAAAAAAAAATTAATTCGACATCTCGGGACAGCAGTGTGTGGGTGGGTGGGGGCGACGGCGGCACAACTATGCAACAACGAACTGGGAGTGGTGGTGGAGACAGTGAGGGTAGAGGGGGGGGGGTTGACAAGAGGAGAGTTTTAGCAATGGTAAGAAAAGGAAGGAGGAATAGAGGTTAGATGTCATGGGGCAAACACAAGAATGTAAGGAACGCAGGATTAAAAAATCAATAATGTTAGCAAACTACTGGTATTTAATTCATAATACAGGAAGTGAAGAATAAATGAGTGATTTATTTGACCTTTTTGTGACATAACTACTAATTATAGCTAATTATTATAAAATTTATTCCACTTAAAAAAACAAAAATATACATATATATTTTAAAATTATTTTATCGTGTAATAAATGAGACAATATGAGTAAGAGAGCTGTAATAGGCACATTGTACAGGTTCTTATAAATTAAGGGAAGTAAGTCATGTTGAATAATTGGTTACAAAAATAAAAGAGTTATGCCCCTTAGTTCAATGACCATTAGCAGAAAGTGTGGTGTGAAGTCCTTGTAAGGATGAGATGAAATCTCTTAAATCCTATAAACCACTAATGGGGCGGTTTTTATGATACCCTTCTTTCATCCCCACCATAGCCGATAGTGCAATGGCTATGGAGGCACCATGGAAGACATATCCATTGGTTCTCACTAGAGATCGAACCAGGTACTTACAGGCCGACAGTCGAGCGCTTTACCGCACGACCATCTGTTAGCGGTAAGTAACAAAAGCTAAATTAGTAGCTAAATTAATAAGAGATAAACGGAGAGAAAATTTAACATATTTTTATCTAAATATCTTTGGAGAAATTAGTAAAATGACACAATATATTTGCATTGATACCTAAATGAACCATATCCACATATTAAGAACAGAAAATGTCATCATCGACACCCCCCCCCCCAATTTCCGTATAACAAATTTTCAGTATTATGAATGAATTTCGAGTCCCCGTCAATTTCGTTATAGCGAGATTTCACTGTATAACATTCATATAAAAAAATTACTGACATCATTAATATTTGGATGGCTCAGCTTCTTGACAACTTCCCATGAAGAATTTAAGTATATATGAATTTCATTGTTAACTGGGATCATGAGAAACTGGGGACAAAAATTGTATACTACACAGTAATTGAGAATTATATATGTCACTGTCATTAAGATTAGTACAACACAGTAATTGAGAATCGACTACTACACTATCCTTGAGAATTTTATAATACACTAACTGAGAATTGTACACTGTAATTGAGACTAATCTAGAAGCTAAATATTTTTTTTAATTTGACAACATAAGCCTTACTACTACATTTACTAACCTCTCCATCTGAAGACCAGCACATGCGACATAATGATTTAACAAGTCTAAAAGAAAAATTGAAAATAAAATTTTGAAATAAATGAAAGGAAATTTATTAAACATGTAGAAAACTAACATACAACATACCCAGCATTGCTATGTTTTGTTAACAAATTAAGTGTTTTCTCTGTGGATCCATCAATGACATGCCAAATTTTTACAGTTCCATCACAGCTTGAAGATGCCTGGAAAATAAAAAATTTGAAGAAAAATATGAAGACATAAAATTCTTATAAATTAAAAATCATTAAAAAAAAAAGGAGTGAAATATCTCTATAACAAAATTGATTGGAAGTCTGAATTAATTTTAATACTGAAATTTTGTTACACTGAAAACGGGAGGGGGGGTGGGTGCCCAACAACATCTTGCATTATGGTAAAACTTAGTATATGGATATGGTTCATTTAGGTAACAATGCATGCACCAAAAAACATCTCTCATAATCATATTGTCTCATTTATCGGATAAAACTTTTTTAAGTTGTTTAAAGACATAATCAAGTTTTATAATTATAATTAGAAAAAAAGTATAGTTAAATGTCAAATAAAGCTCAAACAATACAATCATACATAGGTCACAAAAAGTCTTAACACTACCAAGATCTTTTTAGGTATTACCCAACAGCTTCACATGAATTTATCACAGATTTTGATAACTGACTTCGTGACAGTAGAACTTCTTGAAGACATCATGCCATGCTTGTTTTAACAGAGTAAAACTCCTTGAGGGAAATCTTCCTCTGCGACATCATTACACTGATTTATTTCATTCGTAATGTCCACCACAATTTTATCAGGAGTTACTTCTTTTTTAACTAACAAATTGATGAAGTCAGTAAGACTTAAACTTTTTGGGATCCCAAGATTTACGAATAAACAAACCCAGTTCTCTGTTTCTGCATCATTCAACACTCCATTTACAGTGATGTCTGAATCTCCATGAACCACTCCAGCATTTCTAAAGCAATTTGAAATTATTTCCTCATTAAGAGCTCTCCATAAAGCACTGAACATCTGCATTGATTCCAAGATGTTGACATTATGTCTCTCTTAGAAGTGAAATTGCTTTGGGTGACACTAGCTCACTAATGCCACTTTACTGTGTGAATTATGCCCTGATCCAGTGCCTTAGAATTGAATTTGTGATTGGAGGTAAAAATATAACTTTTAAAAGGCGAGGAAACAGTTGTGAGAACAATTATCTATGATGAGTAGAATTCTCTTCAGTCTTTATTCAATGTTGCAAATATAAATGTTTCTGTATTCTCAAGGCAAATGTTGTATCCCCTTGAAACATCTTGTTTCCCTTAATTACTTGCTTATAACCGCCATACACACACACACCCAAATTATACTTAATGTCTTTCTCATACCTCCAAAAAAGCTGTCCTTTAAAGTGTCCTGCTTCTTGCTCATTGGCACACCCTCTCTCAGCACAAAGGTAATACTGGTTTACTGATTATTTTTAATCCCGTGGACATCACTCATCAGTACAGGCTAAAGGTTACTATATCCCTAACTCCTCTCCCATCCCCCTTCCCATTATTAACTAGTGAAAATTGTTGAGCTCAAGTGAACTTGAAATTAGCCTAATTTCAATTAATTTTTTTAATAAAAGGGGAAATTAAATATCTGCAAAACCGCTTTTTTTTCGCAATACTGAAAGTAAGAAATTTGTTACGACGCTTTTTAACATGTTAAATAAGCAAAGGGGAAGGGTGAAAAAAATTTCATAGTAACAAATTTTCAGTATTACGAATGAATTTTGAGTCCCCATCAAATTCGTTATAGCGACATTTCACTGTATTTCATTACACTGGCGTTTGTAATAATGATATTTAACTATAATACCAAAACATTGTTCTGGGAACGCTAATGAAGAAAAAAATAATAATAAATAAAATACTAACAACAAACTCTTTTGTTGGATCTAAGCTCACACTGAGGATTGGAGCTTGATGTTCTGAGTACAGGCAGATACATTCATTCTCCTCCATTGATATTACCTTAATTTTAAAGTCACTTTAAAAAGTAAAATTATATAATTAAAACATTTAATACATGTTTATAAAAGCATTGTATAATTCTAAATTAATTGCCTATACATTAAATGACATGAGTAAAAAAAATAAATAAAACATACTCAGCTCCTGCTACCAGTATAGTTCCATCATTACTCAAAACAAAATGACGACATGGTGCAGTGAATCTTGTAACCATTCCATCACTTACACCATCAGGAAATGTATGTACGCGGATTGTGTTTTCCTCAGTTGCAGCAAAAAATCTTGCTCCCTAAAATAGTTATAGCAAAATAAAAGCATTAAGTGTTCTTTAAATATCAACAGCAGATAAAATTATATTTTAAATGTAGTGACTATAAGAGGCACCTAAGCATAAGATACACCCAGTATTTAGAGCATAAAAAAACAAAAATTGACTAACATTTTAAGAAGCCATGGATAAGGACAATACATTTAAATTCAGAAGAACTAAGAAAAATAAAAAGCTTCAAAATATAATCACTACCATTGCCATAGTTGTTTGTTTCAATATTGTTTTTTATGAATTCATCAGGCAAATAAAGCTATTATTTTAAATTAAAAGATATATTGTAATAATTACATCAACTAGAGGTAAACCAACTAACCTGAAATGCAATAGCTAAGATTTTGTCTCCAATATTAACAGATGAAGTATCACTATCATCATGTCCATCCCAAATACAGACTTTACCATCTCCTCCACTAGTGAGTATAAATCTATATATAAAATATAACATAATGAAGATATTCATAGTTACAATTAGCTTCTGAGTTTCATTAAGTTAATGATTTTAATTTATGGCACAATATTATATATTATAAAAAAAGTAAAAAAATATGCTTAAATTTAGTTTTTTTTTTAATATTCTATAAAGTATGTTCAAAATATCAAATTCTAAAAAGTTATATCACAAAAACTTGATGTGCCAGAGGAAAACACATATGTAATCAACATAAAAAAAAAAAGAAGTGAATAATGTATTTTGTGGTTCTCCAACATGGATCATTCAACTTTATAAGATACTAGCTGTACCCGGCCATGCGCTGCAGTGGCTAAGCCCTATGTAATGTAATAGTAAGTAATGAGAAAGCCCATGTTTCTAATTCTGTTTATTAAAAAAAAAAAAACTTTAGAAAAAATAATAATCATTTAAAATTACAAAAACTCCGCCAAGGACAGTCCCAAGCCCGGCTGAAAAAGGAGGAGGGTTGGGCACGTGGCTAGTAGCAACCCCACCCTGTTAAAAAACCCTTTGCTACAGAAACACTAACTAAAGAAAAAACAGATATTTCAGTCCTGGGAGAAAAAGGTTCTTCATCACGAAGACTCATGAAGCTTAGTTGTGGTGAAAGCCGAAAGGAAGCCACAAAGCCGACTACCCTTCTGACAACCAGGAAAACCACTATCAGCACATGGAATGTCAGGACCATGTATGAGTCAGGAAAGATGGCTCAGATAGCAGCAGAGATGAAGTGAAAAAAAACTGACCATTTTAGGCATTAGCGAGACTAGGTGGACACAAGCTGGACAGAGACAACTGTTATCAGGGGAGATGCTGCTGTACTCCAGACACAAAGAGAATGATGCACCACACACACAGGGAGTTGGCCTCATGCTGTCTAAGAAAGCACAGGGGGCACTGATTGGATGGGAAGCACACGGTCCCATAATCATTACTGCCTCCTTCCATACCAAGAAGAAGATCAAAACTAATATAGTCCAGTGTTATGCACCAACAAACGACAGTGATGAAGACGACAAAGACCAGTTCTACAGCAGAGTACAGAAGTTACTTGAGACCTTCACTGGAAAAGATGTAACCATCCTCATGGGAGATTTCAATGCAAAGATTGGGTCCGAAAACACAGGTTATGAACAAGTCATGGGCACATATGCTCTGGGAACGATGAACGAGAATGGGGAGAGATTTGCAGACCTGTGTGCACTCAATAACATGGTCATTGGAGTTAGCATATTTCCCCATAAAAGAATCCACAAGAATACATGGATATCCCCGGATAAAGTGACAGAGAATCAGATAGACCATTTTCGCATTAACAGGAAATTTAGAAGATCCCTACAAGATGTAAAAGTGAGAAGAGTGGCGGATGTAGCGTCTGATCACCATCTGGTTGTAGTGAAACTGAAACGGAAGCTGAAGAGATATGAGACAAGCACGGCAGACAGAAGAGTAAAGTACAACATTAACCTTCTGAAAGATCCTAAGATAAAAGAACAGTTCAACTTGGTGCTGAAGAACAAAAGTGCTCCATGAACTGGTGGAAGAGGAGTACAGTGTATCAAATGAGTGGCAGAAAGTGAAAGAGTCATTAAGATCAGCATGCCAAGAGATACTGGGGCCAATGAAGCACCATCAAAAAGCGTGGATCACAACTGATACCCTGAATAAGATAGAGGACAGGAGGAAGAAGAAAGCAACAGTCAACAACAGTAAAGCTAGATCAGCTAAAGGCAAAGCTCAAGAAGAATACACGGAAGCACACAACAAAGTGAAAAGAAGTATTAGGAAGGACAAGAAAGACTATGTGGATGGATTGGCAGCTGGGAGCAGAACAGGCAGCTTACAGTGGAAACATGAAAATGTTATGACATAACAAAGAGACTTTCTGGGAAGACCAACAAACCAGAAAGACCAGTCAAAGACAAGCAAGGGAAATTAGATCAGCAGTTGAACAGATGGGCTGAACACTTTGAGGAACTCCTGAACAGACCAGCATCACTGAACCCCCCTGTCATTGAACCAGCCATAGCAGATATGCCAATCAACTGTGACAAGCCAACCAAAGAGGAGAAGAAAAGCCATCACCCTGATAAAAAATGGGAAAGCAGCTCGACCAGATGACATCCCAGCAGAGGCACTAAAGGCAGACCTCAATACAACAGTGGAGATGTACCCACTCTTTGAAAGGATATGGGAGGAAGAAGACGTACCAACAAACTGGAAGGAAGGATATCTCATCAAGCTTCCCAAAAAAGGTGACCTTAGCGACTGCAACAACTACAGGGGCATCACATTGCTATCAGTGCCAGGCAAAGTCTTCAACCGAGTCCTTTTGGAGAGGATAAAAGACACAGTCGACCCACAGCTGAGAGACGAACAGGCAGGTTTCCGTCAAAACAGGTCATGCACAGACCAGATTGCAACGCTCCGCATCATAGTTGAGCAGTCCCTGGAGTGGAACTCGCCGCTATACATCAACTTTATAGACTTTGAGAAAGCGTTCGACAGTGTAGATCGAGAAATCCTCTGGAAACTTCGACATTATGGTGTCCCCTTAAAAATAGTTAAACTGATCAAGAAATCATATGAGGGTATGCCCTGCAGAGTTATCCATGGAGGGCAGCTAACAGACAGCTTCCAAGTACGAACAAGAGTCAGACAAGGATGCTTGCTTTCCCCATTCCTTTTCCTACTGGCTATAGACTGGATTATGAAGAAATCCACCAGGGAAAGAAGAAATGGAATCCAATGGACTTTGCTAAAACAGCTGGACGACCTGGACTTTGCAGATGACCTTGCTCTCCTAACACATAGCTACCAACAGATACAAGAGAAAACAAATCTTGTGAATGCCACTGCAAAGGAGGTCGGCCTTAGCATATACACATCTAAAACCAAGATCCTGAAAATTAACTCCACCAGCACGAATGCAGTCACTTAACTGGGTAGCATCATAGATCAGCAGGGTGCAGATGCGGATGTCAAAGCAAGGATCGGAAAAGCAAGAGTCACCTTTATCCAGCTCAAGAACATCTGGAATTCCAAATAGCTGTCTCTGAACACCAAAATTTGCCTGTTCAATACCAATGTAAAGTCAGTCCTATTATATGGAGCTGAGACCTGGAGGATTACGAAGACCACCACTAAGAGAGTCCAGGCCTTTATCAAATGCTGCCTTAGGAAAGTTCTTCAAATACGATGGCCTGACACCATCACCAATGCCAGCCTTTTAGAACGAACCGGCCAAGCTTCAATAGAAGAGGAGATCAGGAAGAGGGGGTGGGGATGGATAGGCCAAACATTTCGAAAGCCGGCAAGCAACATCACTAGGCAAGCATTGAGTTGGAATCCTCAAGGAAAAAGAAAGAGAGGCCGGCCAAAAAACACCTGGAGGCGAGAATTTGAAGCGGACATCACCAGGATGGGGTTCAGCTAGAAGCAGCTGGAGAGAATGGCTCAGGATAGAAGTCGCTGGAGATCTTTAGTTGGTGGCCCATACCCTGATAGGAGTGACGGGCAATGACGATGATGATGAAAATTACAAACATAGGAGAATATATTCTATCTGCTAGACCATCGTTTCTAAATTTGTTATGTCTATTAATGCAGTGCTTTTGGATGTAGGCTACTTTCGGAGTTATGACTAATAGCGTGAATCCTGTTTACATTTTTGATAAAAAAAAATACTGATGAAATAATAATTTGAAAACTAAAGTAAAAAGAAATATTTTACGATACTGTTTGTTAATTAAAACAAAATACTGACAAACTATTAGTTTGTACACAGCCGATTGGTTTATTTTTAAACAAATACGTTAGCAGTCTGTGACTTTTGGATAACCACCCATGGTTTAAAAAAAAAGTAAAGTGAAGAAATAATTTTACAAAACCGATCGATTTAATATTATTTTTAAATATTATAGATGTCATGTCTATATATAAACACGCCAAGTAATTTTCTGCAATTTTGTGTGTAAATTTTAAGGCAATTGGTGAAGAACTTTCGGAGTTACGATTAATAGCGTGAATCCTGTTTACATTTTTATTTATATAGATATGAAGGAAAATTATTCAAAACTTGAATGATTGGAAATTCTAGCAGGTTCCACAAATGGATTAAATTTAGATAATGAGGTATCATTGTACCTAAGTAAGCTGACAAGAGATGTCCCCCCCATCCAGCGTCTGAGTATACACCACCCAGGAAGGACTGCCCCATAGTAACCACTATTTCCGAAAAACCCTTAATGAATATTATTATCATGCAGAATGCTGGGATAGGGTCCCAGCAATTGACGGTGGAAGTTACTCAATTGTGAAACTTATACTACATTGAATTTTAGACAGAAACATTTAAATAAATGAATTTTCGCAAGGAAGATAATAGCTTATCTATATTTAAGATTATCT
The DNA here is from genome assembly GCA_021962125.1 of Bulinus truncatus. Taxonomy (NCBI): domain Eukaryota; kingdom Metazoa; phylum Mollusca; class Gastropoda; family Planorbidae; genus Bulinus; species Bulinus truncatus. Next base: position 3,704,685 of record JAGDYQ010000009.1, on the reverse strand, counting down.
AATAAGAATATCCTATTTTATTCTTATTTATAAAAGAACTAGTCTTATAATCTAAGCAATTTTTTTTTTAATTTAATTAGTATTTAGACCTAGAATTTAATGGAATATAAAAATCTGTAGTCATTGTCAATACTATTCAATCAGCTCTATAAAATTGCCTTTCTAAATTCTTAAAAAAAAAAACTAAATGGGGGGTACTTTGAAGGTTATTTATAAAATTTGTATTAAAAAAAGGTTCTAGTCAGTTTTGAGGCTTGGCCCAAGACACATACAACTAAAGGCCTATTCCAGGGTTGGTCAAATGTAGCGAGCCACATGCAGCTCTTTATTTGGTTTTGTACAGCTTACTAAAGCATTTTAAATTTTTTTAAAGTATTATTACTATTATTTCAAAATTTTCTTTGAATATAGTTGAATTGATTAATTATATATTGTTACATAAAGTTTAGGCAATATTATATTATGTCTTGTCTCTTGATATCGCTATCAGTTTAAGTACAAATATACTACCATGGATCAAAGCCTTCTAGAAAGGTCAATTTACAATGTTTTTGCCATTTTTCAATTATTGTTATTTTGATATGTAATATATACGTGTGTGTATATATATCAGTGACAAGGCTTTAGTGTTGCCGGCCATAGTCATAGTTATAGAAAATGCTATATAATGGTACGGTGTTTATTGAATATAGTTAGCATAATCATTCATAATAAAATAACTACTAGTTTAAATATATGTAACTTTGGTTTTATATTAATCGTATATGTTGTTAGCAGGCTTGCGGAGCTGCCAAATTTTTTCGGCTCCGGCTTCCTATTAAGATAGTATCACACGAGACAAAAAATTTTGTAATTGCGCCACGCAAACATGCCGCTGATAAAAAGTTATGCAAATTTTGCCGCGTTCACCCCCATAGTTAGGAACTTGAAAAATATACGCATTGTCGGTTTTACTAAAAACAAACCATTTCAGTGCATCCAGAAACATATCATTATTTTCGATCTAGGTTTCACTAGTCACCATTTTCATAAGTACTAAAAAGTTATTTCAATGATCAAATTAGCAAATAGTAAAATGATATTATTTCAAATATTTTAAAGACTTCAGTATTTATATTTATTACTTATAACCAGGATTATTGCATTGGGGGGGGGGGCGAAGAAATTTTTTTCGGCGGGGGGGGAGGGGGGTGCCGAAGAACTGATTCTGGGGTACAGCTGCGGATCTAGACAACTTTGATGGGGGGGGGGGGGGGAGGGGCAAAACTTTGACCCCCGGGGGATGGGTGCGAAACTGTTTTCATTTTTGAAAATTGGTCTTTGAACAAAAAATATTTCGATAATTTAATGATGTATTACCTAAACTTGCGATAACCGGGACTTGCCCCCCCCCTCGGCCCCTCCCCATAATTCCGCCCCTGGTGTTCGGGGGGAGGGTGAAGATGGAGGTGTGAAGCGCCGAAAGCTTGCGAACAGAGAGGAGGGGTTTGGGGAGTTCCATATCTGGAATGGTGCATTTTAGTACCGATTGTTTAGCTATTAATTAGAAATATATAATTTTAATTACGTTTCAATAATGCATGGCATGTTGCAGTTTTGTTAAAAATAATTTAAATAGTAAAGAGTTTTAATGATAAAAATTTATTGAGGCTGAGCAATTTCTGATTCCTGTTATAAATATATTGACCATTTGTTCTGCTACATATTTGTTACATAACAGATACCTGATTTATATTATTATACAGTTGGTTAAACGTACAACCCGGGAAGAACGACAAAGATGCACGAATATAGCTTAGCTATTTGTGTGATATTTCTTATAAAATATTGAAAACAAAGAACAGATCTATCAACAACAAATTGACCAGTCGAAATTATTCAATTTAAAATAAAATTAATTCTGCTAAAAAGTAAATTTGCAAATTAAATAACATCACTCAGAAATCACGGAGTTTGTACTTTATTATTTTATTATACATTTTAAGTGAAGTCAGAAGTCAATATTATTTTATTAACTTATTTAAGTTGCTAGTTGTCCTCAGAAGATATCAATATATACAACTATTACAAGGTTGCGAACAGGCCCACCGACAGAAATTTCGGGTCCCTGGGCAGGGGTGACACGGGCCCCCGTGCTGATATTAATATTTTAAAAAGTTGATTGGCCAGCTCAGTCCGGGCCCCTAAAATAAAATTGAACAAAATGATTGATGTTTTATAGCCTTATTATTAAAATTTTGGCAAAAGCTCAGGTCATGAACGGGGGAGGGGGTCAGCCCCCTAGCCCCCCTCTGGCTACGGGCCTGGACCTGGGTACCAATAAACTCCAATTTTTATTCGGACCCCGTCTCAATAAAGTCTGATTGTTATTCGGACCCGTGGCAAATATGCACTCAGCTTAGCTATACATAAACTTTATTATTGTTTTTTGTTTATTTTTTATAATTGTTTGAATTGTATGATTTAATCGTTACTCACTGTCTAGGGTTTCACTAAGTGGACTCTGTATTATTATTTTTTCGGGTTCCGTCTAATAAAGTTTAAATATAGCTAAGCTTAGTGCATATTTGCCACGGGTCCGAATAACAATTGGATTTTATTGGGATCCGGGTCCGAATAGCCACAGCCTTATAAATTTATCTGCTCTATTTCAGATATTCTGTTTATAATAAAATTGTTAAATAAAGAAAGCTAACATTTTGTTTTTAGTCTATTACAAATTTGCGGTCAAATAATACACGAAATGACGCGTTCTATTTGTCGTCGTAGTAAAAATTTATTTTTAAATGATTGATACAATTATTCTATGAAATAAAACTGTTTTAACTATATATATCAAAATAACATGCCATTAAAAAAATTTCGGAGGGTAAACAAGATTTAAAACGAACACAAAACGATTCCCCATTAAAGATTTTTTGTGGCGATGTGTCTGTTACTGTTGTGGGGTTTGTAAAACATGACAACATTTCAAATTGTAGGAGGCAAACAATCAAACAAATTTGTAATTTTAAAGCTAAAAAAAAATTCTGCTGTAAAAAAAAACATTTGGGAGCCGTGGAGCCGCCAGATTTTTTCGGCTCCGGCTCCAGCAAAAAATAGCGGCTCCCGGCTCCGCAAGCCTGGTTGTTAGTGTAATAATTTCTACAAATATATAAATCTATGTTCATTTGTCCATGATATATATTACATAAATTATAATGATTGTTACTAAATCTAAAGTGTGCTGTATTTAATTAGTTTTTGGTAAAATATGTCCTAAAACATGCTTTTATGCATTTTTGAGCTACTGATGTAAAAAGTTCATAATATGCTTTTTTATTCTTAAAATTTATGACAAATAAATTTCGCCATATAGCGCTCAAATTAAGTTCAATATGGCTTAAACTGCTTAAGAATTTTATATACCAAAATATTAAAATTTTTTCCATGAAAATCTGAGCCCTAATTGGCTAATAACATAAGAATGATTGATGTGTTCAGGGAAATTAGTGACTTTATGGGTAACTTTCTACTTTTAGACTACTAGTCCATGAGTTTTTTTATGATTTAGAAGGGGGAGCTATCAAACTTAGTATGCAGGTGGCACCCAAAAAAGTCCTGTAAAGTACTGTATTATAAAGTTGGAAACTTGACATGATCCAGTGAACATGAGTTGCAAAACATGATTGTCATGATTTGGCAAGGAATGGTCAGTTGGGATGGGGGACCGTATGGAAGTGCTAACTGGGGAAAAAGAGTGGGGATGGTATAGGCTGGAGTAACTTCTACAAGGGGACATCATAATTTATTTCACATCAGTGATACATATTTATGCCGAGATATATTAAGAAATTTAAGACCTAGCGACAGAAGAATTTTGGATATGCATTAAGTTGTGGAAGAAATAAAAAATTATAGTGAAATTTTATATTCTTTGATTACTCAGATGTTTACATTTTAGGGCATACTAGTGGCTGTGTATTTATTTAGCTGGCAACCTCCTACTCCTAATTGAGCTAGACTCAAAAGCTAGCAACCTCCTAAATGAGCATTGAATTTTCTCGAAAAAGGGGCACAAAAAAGAATAAATACATTTTCTTTTGCTCTGATATATATAGTATTTCTTAGAAATAGTCACTCTAAAACCAACAGAAACTTAGAAACTTATTTTTAGCTTGAAAATTTTTCTTCATTTCATTATTGTATTTACTATTTCGCAGTGGCTAGAGTTCTGTCTAGAGTCTAGATGGACCCTGTATTATTTATTTTCGGGGTCCGTCTATAGATGTGTGCATGCGTGGCAATCGCGATTATTTGTTTTCGGGTCCATCCATAGATATCTCTAGGTCCGTCGAAGCCTAACATATTCGGATTAAATAATTTCATTAAAATAACAAAAGTTAAAAAACAAAAATTACAAATTTTCACTAAAGCAGTATTTATATTCCAAGAAACCCTTTAAAATTAACAAAAATCATATCCCTAACACTCGCTAAATCGTCTCCATCTAGAGTCTGGACGGAACGCGTATATTTTATATTCGAGATCCGTCTAAGAGTAAAGGAAAAATGTGTGCATGACAATTATTACAAAAGTTAAAAAAACCAAAAAATTGTGTACTTAAGCAGTATCTATCCCCCCCCCCCAGAAAACCCTTTAAACTTAATGTAAATCGCCTCCACATAAACAACCGCAAGAAAATTGTCTCCCTAACACTCATAAAATTGTCTCACTAATACTCGATGGACCCCTTAATATTTTTTTTCAGGTTCCGTCTATTACAAATGTGCAGTTCAATGAGAAAACATGGTAATTGTGCATTTAATCTTTAAATATGATTTAACCACTGTAATATTCATCCTTAGTAATTAAGGTACTTGAGTTCAACAACTCAACTAGGAGTATGTCTAGATCGATTTTAGTTCCGACAATAATTTTGTTTTTTTGTAGATCATTTTTTAGTTTAATGAATTGTGGATTTTTGTGTAAGAGGGAGATTTTTTTAATGAATTATTATGGAGAATATTTTTTAAAATAATATTTTATGAGTGTTACTGTTACTACTGTTATGGAGATGATATAACGAGAATGTGTGGTAGCGTAGGGAAATGATTTACATTTAGTCTGGACATTATTAGTTGCATAAATTCTTAATGTTTGTGTGTTTGGGAGAATATTTTATTTTTATTTAGGTGAATATTTTAATTAGAAACGATTTACGAGTATTATATAAGGGAGACGATTTTACCAGTGAATCAAGTGTTTTACGAGACAAAATTTTGAGCCGGTTGTTATGGAGACGATTTTACATTATGTTTAAAGGTTTTCTATGGTTTTGTTTTTAAACTTTTGTAATTTGAATGAAATTGTTTTGTTCCAGGTATGGACAGATCCGAAAAAAATAACTGTCGTGCACACATTTTTCCTTTACTCTGTGTTAGACGGATCCCGAATATAAAAAATATGCGTGCCGTCCAGACTCTAGATCAGTGGTTCACAAAGTGGCCCCTACGGAGCCCCAGGGGTCCATGGTAGCATCCAGGGGGTCAGCGGAAATTTTTTATTCATTTGGGGGTCCCTGAACAACTTCAGGGGGTCCGCACAGGGTTAAATGTAAAATAGTAAAATTAAAATCCATTTTATTTTAATGGATATAAAAATAAACAATAAATAATCTAAAAGCACCAGCTAATTAAGTTAATAACAAGCATGGCATGGTAAGAGACAGACGGCAGAAAACACGCTTATGCAGAAAATGCGCCATATTTACTCTGACTCTGAGATAACAATGTCAGTCATTTTTATAGAGAGTTTGTATTTTTAGGTGACACATACCTGTGGAAAAAAAGATGACCTGGTTAGGCTGGAATCAAAAGCAATGCTTAGCGCCCTTTTTTTTTTAAGAGATAAATGTTGTGATAAGCTAATTATCTACTGTCTGGTATCGTATGTATGGCGCCGAACTTTCACATGGGCTTGATTAATGTTACAAAGAATCAGTGTCCCAAAGTTTCTAGGTTGAGCATTGAATTATCAAGAATATAGGTTGGACATTGCATTTTCAAGAATATGGATCATTAGGCCAGGAATGAGTTAATTAATTAGTTTGTCATTAAAATACAAATGTCCAGGGATACTGCTGTTTTGACTGAAATAACAGAATATCACCTGTTAGGGACCGACCAATCAGAGACAAGGGTCTGTCTGTGTGTTTGAAGACGTTGTAATTAGGGTCTTATAAAAGTAGCTAGCAGATAGTTTTGACAGATAGATTGTGTGGTTTACAGTGATAAAAAAGATAAGGATTTTAACGTTTTTTCAAACAAAGAAAAATATTTGAAAACACTGTCACTGGAGAAATTCATTGGGACAACATATAAGTGAGATGATGATGGACTGTGTGCTTCTTATAACATTTCTTTATTGATTGCAAAGTCCGGAAAGCTGCATACTATTGGTGAAGACATTATTTTACCAGCTGTAAGTGAGATAATACTCACCGCGTTGCACAAACCAGCTTTCGAGAAAGAATTCTACTGAGTAAAGAAGTAGAAAGAAGGATTGACGAATTGGCTCAGTCCGTAGAAAATTCTTTATGTGAATACTTAAAAACATCTGAATTCTCTATACAGCTTGATGAGTCAACTTTACCAGGAAACGAAGCTTTACTTTTAGCTTATGTAAGATTTATAAAAAAAGAAAATTTTTGTTAAGAATTGTTATTTGCTAAATGTTTGGAAACCGATACAAAAGGAGAAACGTTATTTACTCAATTAAAAAGTTATTTTGATGTAAAAGCTATACCCTTAACTAATATTATCTCTATTACTACTAGTGGTGCTCCGGCAATGGTAGGAAGATACTGAGGCTATCTGGCATACTTAAAACAAGCTGTACCAAATGTATTTTCAGTACATTGTGTCATTCATCGACATCATTTGGTCGCAAAAAATCTTAGTGAAAGTTTGCATGGATCACTAGAGCATGTCATTAAAGCAGTTAATAAAATCAAAAGGAATGCTTTAAACGAGAGATTATTTGCTCAACTTTGTTTGGAAAATGATGACGACTATAATCGTTTACTACTTCACACAGAAGTATGTTGGTTATCTAAAGGTGCATGTTTAAATCGATTTTAAGCCCTCTTTGATTCTGTGTTGGAATTCCTGGAAAGCAAAGACAGTGATTTGCGACTCAATTTAATTAACTCAAAAAATGACAAAGCCTATTTGACTGATTTATTTGACAAATTTAACGAAACTAATTTGAAACTACAAGGTGACCAATTAAATTTAATCAAAACTAAAAGCGTAATATCTGCGATTGTGGCAAATTTTTCTGTACAAACAAAACTTGGCAAGAGTAGAATGTTCTCAGTTTCCAAATCTTTTGAAATTGCAAAACAGGGATGAAGATTTGCTTGCCTACTGTCAACACTTAATGGCTCTTCATGCAGACATAAAAAAAAGATTTGAAGACATTCTTCACTTGGATATTCCCGACTGGGTGCTAAATCCTTTTGCAAGTGGACAAACTCACATACCTAGCACAGATGAATCAGTAGAAATACAGGAGCAGCTTATTGAAATATCCACAAATGAGGAACTTAAACCATTGTATGAACAAGGATATCACAAATTTTGGTTACAAAAACAGATACCAATTTTATATCCCGCATTATGGGTTATTGTACAGAAGTTATTGACTGCTTTTCCGTCTTATTTGGTAGAACGTGGATTCAGTACCGTTATGAATAATCATCCCAACAAAAAGAAACCGACTAGAAATTAGTGCTCGCGGGAATTTGCGGCTGCTACTCACAAACCTTGAGATGGACATAAACACACTCATAGCATCTCATTAAAATCATCCAAGTCATTAATTTATTTTATTTTAAACAAAAATTATAATTTCAATGAATACTTCTTCGTCAAAATGTTTTTTCTCTTCATTCATTTGTAATTTGTATATTATGCATTTATGTAGGTTTTTCACTTGGGGGTCCGTGGGAAAGTTTTGATTCTAAAGGGGTCCATGGACCAAAAAAGTTTGGGAACCACTGCTCTAGATGGAGACGATTTAGTGAGTGTTAGGGATATGATTTTCGTTAATTTTAAAGGGATTTCTGGGAATATAAATGCTGCTTTAGTGAACATTTTTAATTTTTGTTTTTTAACTTTTGTTATTTTAATGACATTATTTAATCCAACTATGTTAGGCTTAGACGGACCCATAGATATCTATCGACAGACCTGAAAACAAATAATCGCGATTGCTGCGCATCTATAGACGGACCCCAAAAATAAATAATATAGAGTCTGCCTAGACGGAACTCTAGCCACTTTGTTATTATTTTCATCGGAGTGGCTACGGTTCCGACAAAAGGACTCCGTTTTTTTTCCAGGTTCCGAAAATAGACGTGCGTATTTTTTAGCAATATGATCCTATCCCTAACCCTATCCCTAACCCTAATCCTAAAAAAAAAAAAAAAAAAAAAAAAAAAAAATGTCTCTGAGAGGAATCGAACCTCTGCATATAGTCAGCGAAAATGGGTCACGGCCAAGCGAGTAAGCCACACTGCCAGCACGCCATTCAAACAAAGCTACAATTTTAATGTACTATTGAAAAAAAAATTTGATTGGTTATGTTTTCAAAGTCGCGCATGCGCACATCTATTTTCGGAACCCGGAAAAAAAAATACAGAGTCCTTTTGTCGGAACCGATGCCACTTCGTTTTTTCATTCAATTTTTAAGCCCAAAAAAGCACTATTGTGTTATTTTTTACTTGAATATACATCATTTTGTTGCTATTACAATTACCTTTATTTTGATACCAAGTTCAACAAAATTGGTTCAGATTTAACAAAACTGTCTTAGCTTATGTGTCAAATTTTTCTTCATTTCATTGTCTATATTGTAAGAGATTTGAGTAACTAACTTATGTAACTTTTATAAGAATGATCTGATTCTAGAGTGTTTTAAACCATTGTAAAGCTCTTTTTATGCTTTTTCAAATGATGTATAATACATGCAGATTACACGACTTTGAAATTTTCATGTTACATACCAATACTCGGCTGTATAGTATTGTCGTTTGATTGCAGTTTCCTGACTTGATAAGGAAAAATAGTTAAATACATTTATTAATCTAAATTGTTATAACAATCTCTTTTTGGTATTTATTTTTTTTTACAAACCTTCCTGATGAATCATAGCATACGTCAGTGTGACCATCATTATGAGCTAATTTTAAAGATTTCATGGTAAATTATAATTATCAGCAAATTATGAAAAACGAATACTAAATTTCTATCTATGGCGCGACTTTGTAGAAAACTTCCGGTGGGAGAGAAAAACAAACAAAACAAAATATTGCTGTGAGTTGTCTATGACTATGGCTAGCAGTGCTGTGCATCAAATATGTTGCTATATATAGAATTCAGTGAGTATAAAGCTTTACATTACTAAGTAATTAAAAAGACCAGCTTAGAAATATAAAAAAAAGTTCGATTAATACATTATAGATAATGTTACAGGATCAAGTTTAGAAATAAATTATTTTTTTATGACATCATCGACATGCACACCCACGCACTCTTCCGGCATATTGTCGTCCCTACAGCCCTACAGTACAGCGTACTGCCGATTCTGAAGATTTATAATTTGGAAGCGTTTCTCTGTAATCCTGTTACATGTGAAACTTGGACCAATATATTATTTAAATGGATTGTGGTTTTAAAGTAAATGGTAATGTATAAAAGGATGAAATTGGTAACTGATTTTAATGTTCATGTTGAAATTACTTACAATGAAACATTATGAGTATAAGTAGCATAAGTAGTTGATACTCTTTGTCTATAATTAAATAATATATGTAACTAGGTATGTGACATGAAAAGTTCAGTCATGTAATCTGCATGTATTATACATCATTTGAAAGAGCATAACAAGAACTTTCCAATGATATAATACACTTTAGCATTAAACCATTATTCTCAAAGTTACAGAAGTTTAAGTTACTCTAATCTGTTACACTAGACAAATTATGACAAATAGGAAAAACTGTCAGGATTTTCCACATTCTGAAACATAAACTAATACAGTTTTGTTACATCTGATCCAATTTTATTAAACTTGGTGTCAAAAGAAAGGTAATTGAAAGAGCAACAAAATGATATGTATTATGGTAAAAAAAAAATTATGATTTATTTGGTCAGGTTTTTGGGCTAAAATTGGGCCAACTGTATGCAATTAAAAAAGGAAAAAAAATCTTCAAGCAAAATTACATTTTTGAGTATAATAGTATATTATTAAATGGGGTTTCTGGCTGACTCCAAGATATACAAAGTATATTATATTTTTACACGAAGTATATCATAGTAAAGAAAAATAATCTTATTATGCATCTTTGACTTTGGGTTAATTTTGGGACAATCTTTAGATGAACAAAATGAAAATAATGACATGCAAAATAATTTCATGGCTAAATTTTTCTAGCTAATGGGGTTTACTAGTTCTGATAGGCACATTGGGTACTAACATATTATCCACAACCATCCTAGTAGTCTGTTCATACTCCCCTTTATCATCAGTTTATTCCCCCTTATCATCAGTTAACATATCCTTTTAATGTTTGTTAAATCTTCTATTTGTGTCATTTATCATTTCATCCTCTAAGTTAGCCATAGTCTGTGCTTTACTTTTATTTGCATGTTTAGATAATGGCTAATAAACAGGTGATGAGTGGTGTAATTCAATGTCAGTTGATTTCTTTATGTAACATAGTCATAGGGTAAAGGATATAGTGCCGGTTTCTTTTTTAAAAAAGGAAATATAGTGATGGAACAAGTGAATAATCATGTCAAAAATGAAATAATATCATAATGTTTTTTTTTAAATAAACTTCATTTTATTTTCTGAAAAATTAGTAGCATAGTAGTGGAACTCATAAAAGTGTACCTTTCAAACAAAAAAATAATCCTTACAAATGAATCTGTTATATCTAAATATTATTTCAAACAACACAGAACTTTCAGTATGGGTCGTCTCCCCTTGTTGTTTATCCTACCTGTGTCAATATTGTGAAAATGGCGGCTATCATATACCTTTTTGACAGTAAACTTGGCAGGCATGCATATAAATGGTCCCTCTAATGGCCAATTGAGTTTAAAAAACAACAATGGGAAAACTTCATTATTTTTCACATGGGGCCGTCCATGAAGTACGTCACGCTATTTTTGACCCCCCCTCCCCCTGTCACAAAGTGTCACAAATCTCAGGACCCCCTCCCCCTAAAGTACGTCACACTTTAAAAAAAATTTTTAATCAACAACTAATTAAAATTTAATCGAAAACTGAAAACGCACTTAACTATTAAATATTAAAAGAACTATCAGATTATTATGTGACTTTACTAGTAGAATAACTAATTGCCAATAGTTGTCACAGTTATTCTTTGAATAAGCAACTCACTCAATTGATTTTGAAAAAAAAATTGCAAAAATTAGACTTGACAATAATATAATAAACTAGCTGAACAGGCCCGGTACCCGGACCGGCTATTTGGCACGCAGTTGGAGTTGAAAATGGTGATGCGCTCACAACACCATATCATTGTCTAATCTTAATTCATTCATAATATTTTAAAAAGACTCTTTCTCAATAGTTCTTTTTTTTAATAATGTATCAATTCTCTTTCACTTAGCCCCACACCCATCCCTCCCCTGCCCGCCACCCCCTTCCACTCAAGACATGCCCGAATCGCAGTGGGTCTCAATGTACAAAATTACAAAAAGGGGCATTTAGTATAACTGCATGTTCACCCTGTTAACAGTACCATGTGATACCTATTCCTACCTCTCACTCCCCCCCCCCCCGTTAAACACTCCTTTCCCAACCCTACACCCCCATTCCAACAGTTCTTTTTTTTTTTTATAATTTATCATGTTTAACATGATGTATTTAAAAAAAAAAGAGAGACGTGAGGTTAAAAAATTAGCGGTGTTGCAACTTGAATCGTCTGCTTGGCCCCCCCCTTTCTGCAACCATTTGGTTTATTCCCACACCTATCCCAACCAACTCAGTAATATATATTTGAGTGTGTTAACAATCAGTCTATATACAAAAAATAGCTTTTTATATAATTCATACCAAAGAAAATAATCCTCATTATGGGTACAGAAGCTTAACAAAAACAACCCCCAACTATTAAACATAATTTGCACACACTACTCAATATCATTTAAAAATCTTAGTTCATTAATAAGAAATCCTTGTTGTGTTTAGAATTCCGCAGCATTTCATTTTTATTCAAGAAAGATTCCTTTGATGAACAAAATGCGCACCAAACATACTCTCATTTAACATACATTGTCTCTTTTTAGTTTCTATAATTTTGGAATTCCCCAGATTATTTTTATAGAGACGGTCGATGACACGCACTGTTTTTTTTAATCGTGACGTAGAACTTTTTTTAGCGATGTAAGCTTTCAACCCATACTGTGCCAAGTATTTGTAACTTGCATACATGCGGCTTTTGTCGCCATGAGCATACTTTACATCACACGGTGTGCAGGTCTGTCGAACCTCCGTCTATGTTAGCCGATTATGTATATAGATAGACATCATTTATCTGCTACCTTTTCATTTACTATGGGTGAGGTCAACTTTGAGATAATCTTCCGATTATGCATTCTATTGACACAGGATAAGAAGTAGATTAGCGAAACTTGACCTCAACCAGTGATTAAATAATAAAAATGGAAACATAAAAATGCAACTAAAAAAAGGACTAGATTGACAAATTATGTGAGCGGCTCTTGTGCTATATTAAAAATGTTTATCGAGGGCCTGTGAATTATGTTTAATTAAAAAAATATTCACTAGACATTATCCATCCATGGTGAAGTGAACTGTTCATCCAAAGTTACGACTGACATAAATCTTTCCCCATCATCGTTTCCTGGAAGAATAATTGTAGACAGATCAACTTCATCCTCATCTAGCCACTCAACATCCACTGAATGTGCATTTTCCATTCTGCCAATAATTGCCACGAGTTCTCTTTGCCTTCTAACAGCGACGGAGGAGGCGGTTTATCTGAGTTGATTTTGGAAATTTTTGGGTTGGCACATTCTCCTGCACCCGAGCTCTGTGTTGTCCTGTATGTTTCTTCAACATTGTTTATGAGGCAAAGTATAAGTTACACACTTTGCAAATTCGATCATGTAAGCTGGTCTGCAAAGATGGACGATAAAGATCATATGTATGGTTGTACTTTTAAAAATCCTGTTGATCTTGGCATAATGTCATCAAATTTGAGAGTTTGTGCCACAAACAATGAAGGAAATTTATGAGCATCGGCATCTGCTCTTTCTGAAGCTCTGAGTCCATCAGTTCAGGCCCGTTTTAAGGTCATCGTTGGCCCTAGGCACTTTTAAAGTCATAGGCCCTCCCCATCTTCATATTTAATATTTTCAAGAATGCACCCGCACTTCTTTGCTAATTTCTAATTGAAATTCTAAATAAACTTTTGAGTACGTCATATGCTAAGACAAAGAGCCGAAAAGTTAACATGCTATAATTTACAGATCTGCAGCTTGACATGTTCATCTCACACGGTTATATATAGTTTCTTTAATACAAACATTACATTTTATTGGCATTCTGAACTTGTTTTCACTTTATATTCTGGCTTTCGTAGGCCCTTGAAAAGGCCATAGGCCCTAGGCACAGTGTCTACTGTGCATAGTTGATAAATGATTGGATTTGAGGAGGAAAAAATCTCGAAGGTAAAACGTTGAAATATGAACTCTTAACTAGCATGAGGAGTTGTGAACAACACATTGATTAGATATGCATTTCATGCTATTTTGTCATAAAACTAATTTAAATGTTTCACAAAATTTTTGAAAATTATTTTTAAAACTATTAAGTTTTACTTAAAAAAAATAATTTAAATTAGAAATTAAATAAAAAATATATATTAAATGTGACGTCACACTTGGCCTGACCCCGCCTGTCACAAACCGTCACACTTTCTTACACCCCCTCCCCCATTTGGAGCGTGACGTACTTTATGGACGGCCCCCATATACTTTTGGAAACATATTTTTCAAAAGCATAACCTTTTATAAAAATAGCTGTAAGAAATTATATAAAAAGCTTCTGATTCTAAGTGATATATATATATTATCATATATATCACATTACAGTATTATCTATCCAAATATGCACAAAATGTGTTTACAAAGACAACTACCCTATGTTTTTTCCAAAAACATAGTCACTAGTGTCGGAAAGAAAATCAATGTCTTAAAATGACGGATTTCCACTTACCTAACATAACTAATTATAGTCTATACTATTATACTAAATTATAGTAATTTGGCCTAATAAAGAAATAAGTTGTTCCTGCACTTTTTCACAAGTGTACTCCAAACAGTGTGAAAATATTTCTGCGGTATGTGTCACAAGCTAGCTGGTAGACTTTGTAATGGTCGTTATCTTGACTTAGTCCCAAACTAAATGCATGATGTCAAATATTTATTTGTAAACAAACAAAACACTCACTTTATTTCAATATATAAATAGCTCTTTAAAAAGCCCTTAGCTGTCTGCTAAGTTTACAAGATACATGTTATAACAGTTTAGCTCTAAAAAAGTAATATTACTGTGTGTTTGAGGGCGACTGGGACGAGGCACCTCACATCATTGCCGTACTGCATGATTAGGTTGGCTCAGGCGCTGTACCATATCTGGAATGGACTCGTTGAGTGAGGACCACAATTATTTTCACTCATCTCCTTTTAATATAAAGATAGGCCCTCTCAAAGTGTCCCCCTTCTTTCATTCCTTTCTCATGTACATAAATCAGAGCCCTTTGTTAAGGTTATTCCCCCTTGGTTGTAGGTATTATAATTACTTACCCTCCCATCTCCTCAGGGAACGTACAAAGTACCTTATTTAAATTATCCAGAATGTTCAACTTGGTATCTGGAGTTGACCCTAAAGTAATTTTAACTCTCAGAGTGACAGAAAATAGAACGGGTGGGGGAATAGGTATGAGCAGCGTTTTCACTGCGTCACTTGATACAGGCTA
Source organism: Bulinus truncatus (assembly GCA_021962125.1). Lineage (NCBI taxonomy): Eukaryota > Metazoa > Mollusca > Gastropoda > Planorbidae > Bulinus > Bulinus truncatus. The sequence continues at coordinate 3,689,603 of JAGDYQ010000009.1, read as the reverse complement.
TTTTTCTGAATCAGGTGGATGTATAGAAGGTGGGTGTTGTACATTCATTTAGGAGAGGCAGGGAGGGGAAAAAGGGGTGATTTGATGCTACACAGAAGATGTTTTAAATATACAATCCATGTCAGTACCCCTCACACGTAAGTTCGCAATTAAATATACCTATTTTCATAATAGAATTATATGTTGCTACATAACCTTTCCTGAACCTCTTGGGGTATACATGCCACCAGCTGAGAACCACGGGAATGGACCCATAAGTTCATTCATGATAATCTTATATTTGAACGGTTTATAAGTGCACAAAATATGAAAATTTAGGTTTGGTTTGCCGCTCACACCCCAGTTCTGAAATTAGCCTTTGTGATGTAGTCCTCTGTATAGTTGAAGACTTTTTTTTACACTTAAGCTATGATTCCTTATTAAACAATAAAAAAAAGCGCTTATTTACATATATCCTATATATATAACGGTTATTTTTTACCCATGGTATTTACTTTGTTTTTCTCTTTCTTCCTCTTTCTAAGTTTCTTACATTATCTATATCTGTGACAGTACACAAATACCTCTACCCAGCCACATCTATGGACCCACATCAGTGCCCTTTAAAAAAAAAACATTCCTCCACTGTTGCACTCTAAATTCACTCCTCACCCCTACTTTCATACATATACCCCCCCCCCCACCACATTACCGCAGCTTTACCATGGTCCTGTAATGCGAATGCCTTGTGTAGGCTAGAGGGGTTGGTGGTGGTGGAGGTGTTGGGTGACGAACATAAATTTAGTCAACTTATAACCTTTCTGTCTATTGTTTAGTAATGAGCTGAGCAGATTCCGATTGATTATTCTCACCCATTTCAATGGAATGCTTCTTTCAAGTCTATGCTTCCCCCAATTCAAAAGTAAATTTGTATGCTAAAAAAAATCCTCGGTAGTTCTGTGGAAATACTTAACTTTAATTTAGCCCTCTGTCCAGGTCTAAGAAACGGATGTAATAAATCTCCCAACCCCATCCACCTCAATCCTCAAATCACCCATCACACCTACTCTGCTGTAGTGCTCAACAATTACTTTCTAACACAAGTCTTGGGCTCCCCATAAGGTCTGCAAAAACTGTGTGTAGAGCCTACGGCAGTGGACAAATGGTGAGAAGAAAAGTCTAAGTTTCGGTGTACCAATGGTATGGCGAGAGCCGAAAGACCAATTTGGTGATTGCTATTTTTGTATTGTGAATGTTAAAGGCTTCAATCGCCACAAGAAATCTAAGTAGGATTATCCTGATCTTGAATCTGCAATGAGACCAATTCCACATAGCAGTGAAGTTCCTATACCAGTGTTTACTGGATTATTAGAGTTTTCACCATCAGACGCCGACGGGGGGCAAGATCTGGAGTTTTTGGCAGGTGAAAATAGTGGAAGCGATTATGAAGGAAGTTCTTCAACACCTCAACCATTCAGCCAAGAAAAACTCAATGACCTAATACGAGACTGAAATCTGTTCAAGCAAGCATCTGAGCTTTAAAGCGTCCAGGCTCAATGAAAGAAATTTTCTCAAACCAGAAGTTAAAATAACATTTTATCGGAAAAGAGAAGAGTATTTCTTCCATAATTCAGCCAAGAGGAAGATCTTGTTTACTGTAATGACATCCCTGGACTTCTGCTCCAAATGGGACTACAAGCTTGAAATGTGTTCTGTTACACAATGGTAACCGTTATGCATCTCTTCCCATTGCCCGCTCAACAAAACTTAAAGAAGAGTATGAGAATATCAAAATACTATAGCAGAAAGTCCGTTATTATGAGCATCAGTGGTCAATTTGTGTTGATCTAAAAATGGTAAACTTCTTGCTTGGGCAGCAGTCAGGATACACTAAATACCCATGCTTCATGTGCAGGGCAAGGCAAGATCATTGGACAAGAGTGACATGGCCTGCAAGGGAAACCATGACTGTAGGTAAAGAAAATATCATCAACAAGGCACTGGTTGACAAAAATAAGATAATCCTCGGACCGCTTCATATCAAATTATGTTTAATGAAACAATTTGTTAAGGCTTTGGAAAAATATGGCAATTGGTTCAAGTATATTCTCAGATCATTTCCCGGATTGAGCCTGGAGAAGCTGAAAGCTGGGATTTTTTACGGTCCTCAGATTTGGAAACTCATCAACGATCAAACTTTTACTAATTTCATGATCACCTTGAAGCTTCTTCATGGAACAGTTTTGTTTCAGTTGTCAGGAACTTTTTAGGTAATAACAGATCAGAGAATTACGAAGAACTGGTGCAAGATATGCTCGCTAACTTCAGAAACATTGGAACAAATATGAACATCAAGGTACATTACCTGCACTGTCATTTAGACAAATTTCCAGGTAACCTTGGGACTTCAGTGAGAAACAATGTGAGAGGTTTCATTAGGATATGAGGGTGATGGAGGTGAGATATCAAGGAAGATGGGACATACATATGATGGCTGACAACTGTTGGAGCCTCCAGCGCAATTGACCCAACGACACACACAAAAGGAAGTCGAGCAAACAGCGATTTGCTAATGCATTACCATAGACAATAAACATATTAATTAATTAATTAATTAGACATAATTAGTTTTTCAAATGAAAATGTTTTCCTCTATAACACTATTACACATATTTTTGAACAAATTTCTGCATGACCATTAACAGTTTCACTACTATTTGTTAGTATACTATTTTACTGAATGCAATTCTTGACAATTTTCAAACACGGTGCATACATTATTTCATTCATTTTAATTATCTCGAAAAATAGAGCCAATCTAGCAAAAGCACTTACATATTCTAAATCAGCATAGTTTACTTTGTATAAAATGATTCAAATATCACTGGCAATGAATTCACTGTTTACCAGTGTAATTTATCTATTTGCAGACCCTGCTTAAAGAATTAATTCTGCTCAGTATAACTATAAGTTCCAAAATATTACATGAAAATGGCAACAGCATCAGGTATATTTTACACATTTATTATTTATGTTAGATTCTCTATTTATATCTAGAATTTGATGGACTTTATTGTTTTAAAATGAAAACATTTATTCATTTAAATTTACTGTCTAATTCTATTTACTTCTTAATCTATAATAATGTATATATTTTTCTCTTGTTATAATTGACTTTACAGAAGAATCCAGCATTTCAAGAGAAATCACTCCTTCACCTTTATCTACAGTTACAAACACCATCCATTCTAATTTATCATCAAGTCATGAGAGAGGAGTTCCTAATATATACACTCCTCTATTGACCTCATCCAGCCTATCAACGTGCCAGCCTCCTCTGCTCTCCGATTCATCTTTAGGAAATACCTTTCAGATATCCAACAGTGGTGCTTCTAAGAGTCTTAAAAAACAGACAGGAAAGAGTAACTCTGAATTAACTCATCATAACACAAAAGGACAGAGATCAGTTGTGAGACCCTTTTTCTGCTGTGGCAGTGAACTTTCTCTAGTTAGTCTCGTTGATGGATTAGAATTGACAGATGCATCTTCAAGAAACAGAAAATTAACTAGCATTGAATGTAATACTTCATCTGATGAAGAAGACTTATCTGCAGTGAATGATTCTCATAGTATTCAAAGCAGAGAGAACACAGAAAAAAATTCTGTTGCAATGATGGAAAGTCGTTACCCAGTATTGAGAAGAAAGAAAAAAGAAAAGCTCCACTCGAAAAAGAAGTTTTGGAATTTGCGGCTTCATGCACGTTGGAATCCTCGGTGGAGAGTTACACAGCCTCAGCGCTCATCTGCTCTTTCCCACCATGTTGGATATCAGATAGGTTCACCTGGATCAGGTAGAAGGTCACCCCGTCCTAGACCTATGTCAGTTTCTAGCCAACTGATAGATTTATCATTTGTACAGGACTTTGATCGACTCTATCCAACAGAAGACATTGACATGATACGAAAAAGAGAGCGTGCAGAAGAAATGGAATCAGGTGTTGAAGTGGATGCTAATGTTATCTCACAAACTTTCAGACAGAACCATGCACTATCTAGACCAGGGTTGAATTTACTCCATCGGCGTACACGCTTAGGGTCGGGCAGCTCAGACTTAACATTGCCATCCCCTGATTCACCTATTGAAGACTATTCCCTATTGATGAACAATGTATTGTGGCAGTGGCAAAGCCAATCTGAACTGCCACGAATTCATACACAAGTGGATTTTATACACCGCTTAGTACCTAAATTGTCTAATATCCTTTCCTGTCCCTTTTATTGGGGTGTAATGGATCGCTATGAAGCAGAGCGTTTACTAGACAACAAACCAGAAGGTACTTTTCTTTTGAGAGACAGTGCCCAAGAAGACTTTCTTTTTTCTGTCAGCTTCAGACGGTATAACAGGTCACTACATGCTAGAGTAGAACAGTGGAATCATAGGTTTAGCTTTGATGCACATGATCCAGCAGTATTTTCTGCACCATCAGTTTGTGAGCTTATGGAACACTACAAAGATCCATGTTGTTGTATGTTCTTTGAACCCATGTTAACTCGACCTCTCCCTAGAAACTTTCCATTTTCTTTACAGCATATCTGTCGCGCTGTTATTTGTGATCGAGTGGTGTATGACCAAATCAGAATCTTGCCACTTCCAAATAGCTTGAAGCAGTTTTTACAAGTTTATCATTACAAGCAAAAAGTAAGGGTAAGAGTTTTTGATGGGCCCTCACTGAATAGTCCTAATGGAGCTTTAGCCATTTAAGAGTTGTAAGAATCTTTATATTGTAATATACACCTGAATATTATAATACAAACTTGAACTGTTCTAATTATAACATTATTCTAGTCAAATAGTTATTCAAATATTGTGTGCATTCAGTTGTATAAGTTGGTATCTCTAAATTATAGCCTTAAAATTAAAAATATTTTGTTTAATTTGACAATGACCATTTAAGCATTTATTGCTTTGAATTTCAAAATAATAATGTCATACATTTGTGAACTATAAATATTTGTATGCATTTTTTTTGGTACTATTTTTTACAATTTGATTAATTGGAGAATGGATTGTCAAGTAGTGTAGAGTGCTTGACTGTCGACCTCAAGATCCTCTGTGAGAACCAATAGGAATTTTTCCAGGCCCAAGTGGAAGTTGGTTGAAAGTCCCCCAAGTTCATCCAGCTTTGAATGGGTACCTGTCTTTAGTTGGGGAAGTAAAGGTGGCTGGGAATTGTGCTAGCCACACAACCTCTTCATATGATGAATTCTACTCTTCATCTCCCCCAAATGGGAACTTTCCTTTTTTTTAAGGAAAGGTTTTTATTTAAGGGTTTTTATGATTAAATTTGACTGATAGTATGCATGTAAATGTTTTTAAAATGTATACTACTTAGTTCACACTTGAACTCCATCTATTAAGCTGAAATCTGTATTGCCTTATAGTATCAGAATAGCACTAATGTTGTTGTTACTTCACCTTTGACAAACTAATCTCTGGCATTTCAAGGTATATAAACTTTTTTGTATGATTTTGTCTGTTGGAGAATACAAATGTGTTTTTGTACAAACAAATGAAGTAGACATTCATAGAATATTTAACTTAAGCCATTTGATATTCATGCTTCGAAATATTGGCCTAATTATCTAACTTAAAAAGTTTGAATTCATAGCAAGAGGTAAATCCTAAGTGTAAATATATATACTTACATTTCTGTGTTGTCTTCTGCTTCCTTTGGCTCTACAGCCCATTTAAGGCCCTGGCCTGCCATACTACACTTCTCCACTTTTCCCGATCCAGGGTCTTCTTCCTCCACTCTCTCACTCCTATGGCTTTAAGGTCTTTCTCCACTTCCTCCAACCATCTGCTTCTTGGCCTGCCTTTAGGCCTTTTCTCATTAGGTGTTGTCTTATAAATCGTTTTTGGACCTCCATTCTTTCTATGTGCCCTACCCACCTTAATCTATTCATTTTAATTTCAGCTGTTATATTTGGTTCTTCGTACAGTTCGTACAGCTCTGAATTGGTTCTACTTCTCCACTCGTTATTGTCCTTTACTGGCCCATATATTTTCCTAAATATTTTCCTTTTCCAAGTGTTTAGCATATTTTCTGCTTGTTTGCTGATGGTCCATGTTTCGCTACCATATGTTACTGCTGGCCGGATCATTGTCTTGTATATGGTTTTTTTAATTTTTCTGGAGATCTGTCTGTTTTTCAGTATTTTATGCAGTGTATAATATATTCTGTTCCCTACTTCTATTCTGTTTTTTATCTCTATCATTATATCGTTTTTCTCACTTATGGTTGATCCCAGGTATTTAAAGTTTTCTACTCTTTCAAATGCTCTATCACTGATTTTGAAAAATTTTTCTCTTCCTTCTTTTTCATTTCTTTGTAACAGCATATATTGAGTCTTTGTTTCGTTTACTGTTAAACCTGCTTTCTGAGCTGCTGTTTCTAATTCTATGTATGCTTTTGCTATATCCTTGCTTTGCTTTCCTATTAATGTTATGTCATCAGCATATGCAAGGTATTGGATGGGTTCTGTAAATATTGTTCCTGTTTTCATAGACTTTGTTTTTTCACTTCTGAGGTAGTGTGTTATAGTTCCTCGCTTATCCAACTGTACGTTTCTTATGACTTTTTCTAGGGTTAAGTTGAAAAGTATGCACGAAAGGGAGTCTCCTTGTCTAAGTCCTTGGTTTACTTTAAATTCTCTTGAGCTTTCCCCTTGGATTTTCACTTTGCTTCTTGAGTTGTTTAATGTCATACGTATTTGTCTAATGAGCTTGTTGGGGATACACAACTCCTGCAATGTTTTGTAAAGATAATTTCTATTGATGCTGTCATATGCCATCTTGAAATCTATGTACAGCTGATGTAGGTTTATATTATGCTCATAACATTTTTCTAGAGTGTTTCGAAGTGAAAAGATGTGGTCTGTGGTTGCTCTGCTAGGCCTGAAACCACATTGATAGTCACCTGATACTGTTTCACTGAAATTCCCTATTCTGCAGGCTATTATTTTTGTTAGTATTTTATAAACAGTGTTGAGAAGTGAGATTCCTCTGTAGTTGTTGCAGTTAAGTTTCGAACCTTTCTTGTGTAGTGGAACTATTAAGGCTGTTTCCCATTCTGTTGGCATTATCTCTTCTTTCCATATTTTATTGACCATCCTGTGTATTTCTAAGTGTAGTGTGCGTCCTCCATATTTGAGTAACTCAGCATTTATGTTATCTTCTCCTGGTGCTTTATTGTTTTTGGTCTTTTTAATAATATTATTTATTTCTTCTATGGTTGGTTCTTCTATTTCTGCCCCATTGTCCTCTGCAATGTTTGGTACATCATTTTCGCTGTCAGTTTTAATGTTCAGCATTTCTTCAAAATATTCCGCCCACCTTTCTAGAACCATTTCATTTTCTATAAGCAGGTCGCCTGATTTGTTAAGACACATGTGAGATCTTGCTTGGAAGCCGTTACTTTCCTCTTTGATGGCCATGTACATTTTTCTTGTTTCTTTTTCTTTTGAGTATTCCTCTAGTTTTACTAGTTTTCCCTTTTCCCATTCACGTTTTTTCTTTCTGCATATTTTAGTGGCCTTCCTTCTAGCCTCAGTGTATGCGTGAGTTGACTTTCTGGTTGCTTTTTGTAGCATTATCATCCTCAATTTGTTTCGTTCTTCCACTTCTTTTTTGCATTCATCGTCATACCATTCAGCTCTTTTCTTCTTTTGCTTGTACCCTATGACACTTTCCGCTGTGTTTTTTATGGTTTGTTTAATCTTTTCCCAGTGGCTATATAGATTTTCAGTATTATCTATATCTAGTGTTTCTAGTTTGCTTTTAATTTCTTGTGCATATTTTTCTTTTGTTTGTGGCTCTTTTATTAGTTTTTCACAGTCAAATTGGTTTGTTATCTTTGCTTTTGTGTTGTGAAAGATACTTATTTTTTGTCTATACTTTATTTTGACTAACATGTGGTCTGTGTCGGCATCTGCTCCTCTGAAACTTCTGACATCTTGAATATCTGAACCATGTCGCCTATCTATTAGCACATGATCTATTTGATTTCTTGTCACCCCATCTGGTGACCTCCATGTTTCTTTGTGTATTCTTTTGTGTGGAAACTTAGTGCTACTAATGGTCATGCCTTTGCCAGATGCAAAATCAATCAGACGCGTTTCATTATCGTTGCTTTCTTCATGTAGACTGTAGCTTCCAATTGTCGGTATGTATACTGTTTCTTTGCCAATCTTAGCGTTGAAGTCTCCTAACACTAATATCATGTCTCATAAAATTCCTCTTTGGTATTCCCTTCTGAATCTTCAGTGGGTGCATGGCCACATATTAGGGTCATATTGAACATTTTGCCACGAATCCTGAGGCTGCACAATCTTTCATTGGTTGGTTTAAAGCCAATTATTTGATTGAGGATGTTTTTCCTGACGGCAAAACCTGTTCCTAATGTATTTGTGGTGTTTCCACTATAAAAGATGGTATATTCTATTGTTTTTAGTATGTCTGAATTTTTCCATCTGATTTCTTGGAGTACTGCTATTTTTATTTTGTATTTTCTAAGCTGTTCAGTGAGGCGGGTTAGGGCTCCTGCTCTGTATAGGCTTAACACGTTCCAAGTCGCTAGCCAGTAATCATGTCCGTGATCATGCGAAGGTCGGTTTCCATTTGAATCAGTCCGGTTTTTGAAGTGTTGATTGGCTTTCGTAACTAGTGTTTTTTTACATGACTGGGTAGTTAGCCCTGTGCACAACCACTAGGGTGTTGCCCTTCACAGCCTTGTGAGTAGCTGCCTTTATTTAAGGTTAGGTCCCTTAGCCTTTGTGGATCCCTCCACTAACTACAAGGCAGTAGTTGCCTGCTTTGGTCCGCCCCGAGAATTGTATTTCATCGGCACTCACCATATCTGGCGAGCTTTCCCCTATCCGCCACCTGGGGAGGCGCCCGATGGGAGTTCGGCCTCTCCACACGAGTCTGTGTTGTCACTCATGCAAAATTAGTCATGTGCTAACTGTGCTGATTCTGACTTGTTATATATTAAAGCATTTTCTTTCCTTCTTCCTTTTGCTCTACAGTCCATTTATATTGTCTTATATATTGCCTTTCGACATATGTTGTTTTCCATTCTTTCTATGTGCACTACCCACCTTAATCTATTCATTTTAATCTCAGCTGTTATATTTGGTTCTTCATATATATTTTCTTTTATCTACTCAGAATTTCCAAAATATATAGTGATTTCTTTTAAAGTAAACTGTTCCTAAGTTAACAGTTTGTATATAACATTTTACATGTTTACTTCATCTTTTTAGAATAGGCCTATATTTTTTAGTTAACTCTTAAAAGATAGCTTTAGTCCCGATTTTACATGTACATTTATAATGTTGAGATATATAGCTTATTGTGAGTCATTTGGATTATAACTTTAGATGTTTGTGTGAATATTATCAGAATGTTTGTAACCTTATTTAGAATTTCATTTAAGAGCTTACACATACATAATTTTCATTGTACTTTATTTTCTAGTCACATATAAAAAAAGTCAGCATTCTTTTATAAAGCCAATACAGACCACCAGAGTTTAGAGTTCACTCTTTCTGTAGCCATGGTATTCTATGGGATTGTGTGGCTGGTTCAATGCCCTGCTGTCTTTACTTTCTCCAAAAAATGTTAGGTTAGTCTGGACTTGCATACAGTAATGGTCTCTAGGTCCAGCATTTACTGGTGCTTATACCCAGAACCTTCTGGTTGGCTGTCAAAAAACAAACTACCATTCTGACTCTTTTTCACATATTACTTACATAGATTACTGTGTATGTTAATATTGAAATCAAACAATCATAGTGTTGTTGGTTTTACATTTTTATTCCTTTGTATACTCAATTAATCTGGTGACATTCATTATTTTACTTCAAATTCATCCTGATAATTCACATTCTGCTCTACTGCCACCATTAAATTACTATCACCAACCAGTTTGACTTGTATCCAGCCAAGTGATATTGGCAAATAAATTACATTATGTAAATGATAATGTGACAAAAATTAGTTGTTTTTTTTTTCTTGCTTTTTTTATAGTTGAAGTCTCAAGTAATTTAGTAACTTACTGGGGGGGGGGGGGTTAATTTAAATTGTCAGGGAAATAAAATATTAATTGTTATAGTTAGTTGATGTAAACTTGTTCAAACCAAAATTAAATATTTTTAGTTAATATCTAATGCTATGTAATTTATGTAAAAGAATTTTACTATAGGCATTATTTTAGATTTTTTTTTATCTAAAAATATTTGCATGTGATATGTTCATTATTGAATCAGTCACCCTCTTGTAATGCCTTGGTTAACTGTATACAATGTATTTATTTAAGAACAGATTGTAAGAAACTAACATTTAATCGAATCTCTTTGGGAATCATTTTAATGATAGAATGTTAAACTTTATGTACTTTGTAGCATTTTAAAATTATATAATTAGTGGACTTTGCATTAATGTAAGTTTTAGTGTCATTTTTTCCTACATTGTAAAATCTTTTTTTTTTTTGTCATAATTTTGCTTGAGGTTAAATAATTGTAAAAGGGCAGAATCCTTAACAGCCTACTAAATTTCACCTTAAATTTATTGTGTGTGAGTGGGGTATAATTAACAATACACAATTTTAACTTATTAGATGATGGAAACCAATTTGTATACACCTATCCCTCATATAATATAGTTTCACTCCAATATATTGAGAAAATTGTCACTTCCCTATATCATTAATTCATTCTAACAGGAATGAAATGTCAATGTGAACATAGGCTGGGTGTGACTAGGCAATGTCAAATGTGAACAGTATCGTGTGAAAGAGAGAAAACTTTTTGAGTGAATGAAAATTAATACTAGAATAAAAAGTTAACTGCAAACAGATTGACCACTGGATATGGCCGACTTAAGTTTAATTTGAACTCTGATATAGTTGAGATTTGTAGTTAATTTTCTATATATTAAAATTAGGGCTGTACCGGATTGTAATTTTTAGATCCTGCAGGATTGGAACCGGAATCGGATTTAATATTTGAATCCTGCCAGAATCGGAACAGGAACCGGATTAAACCGAATTAAATGGTAATTTTTTTTCGAACGAAGTAATAATTTCTCGTCTAACATAAAAAAGATATAAGAATGAAAAATAGAATAAAAAGAAATATAACTCTGTCAAAATAACAGGTTCTTTGTTTTAAAAATTTATTTTAATAAAGCTGTACCTAATTTAATTTGATTTCTATTACAATCAAACATTGAAATGGGTAACATATCTTAGAAAGTATAATACACATGTTTATTAATAAATGAATTCCAAAATATAAATATATATACTGTGGCACCACCAGATAGCTTATTTTTCTTTAGTTTTCTATAGTGACGTCAATGAACCGTGTTATTTCATTCATACTTTCCTTTAAACCATTATCTGACTATTCCCCATAAAAACGCAAATTAAAATGCATTTCAAATCTAAATCAATATCACTTTAATGTTCAATTAAAAATATATCTTCTTGTTATTTATCTAATTATGCGAGGAATTCTATCCGAATCTGACAAAATCCACTAAATTAAAAAATTTGCAGAAGAATAAATTATTGAACTATTTTTAAACTGTAAACACCCGAAAATAGATAGTTACTGTTGTCTGCTCTTTAAAGAAGTTATCCTTTTATAGCTAAATATAGTTTATAGAAAACACGGAATCAAAAGTAGTGGAAGGTAAGGTGTCGTATTACTACTACACTAAATACGATTAAAACCTTCCTTTATAATATATTTGTACTTACATATAGAACTAAAAGCGATTGACGTTATTGTAGTTTTAAAAAAAGCAAAGGAAGTTATTGTTTTAATTTAATTGTATAGCGCTAAATATTTCAAAATTATGTTGCGCTAAACAAATTTATTAAAATTTCAAACAGCAAAGAAATCCGGCTTAGATCCGGCACATTTTAACCGGAACCGGATTTGTTAAAACTGCCGGAATCCGGCTTAACAGGAACCGGAATCCGGTACAGCCCTAATTAAAATTAATTCTTTTTCTCTGTCATCCATTGTTAAACAAAATAAATACAGATCATAAATAAATTTAGAGGGACCTTTTTGTTTTTTTGTGTGGGTTAGCAAGTTAAAATATTTTAATTGATAGGTCATCTTTCTCTCATCGTTTATTGCAAGATGAACTTTTGTGCCAAATGATAGTAATATCCTTAAAATAATAATCGCCTCAACTTGAAATTTCACTCTGATCACATTATCAATACTATTTTAATTTTTTGGCAATAAATGTAACTGTATTTAACAATAGTGGTCACCTTTTCTATAATCTTTAATTTTACCCTTCTACACATAAAATCCAAGGCTTTTCAGCCACATTTAGTTAAACTATGAAGACTGACTTTCCTCACCAAAAAGATGTAATCACATTAACCAATATGATACAGATCAACACTAATCTTAAAATAGCTTTGAAATAGATGAAGTAAATTTTTCCTCCACTCTGATCACACAAATAACAGTTAGTAATGCCCAGTGGTAAATCTGTAAAAAATTTATCTTGCTTTTATGTTTTTCTATTTGTCACACGAGTTCATCTTGTGGCAACAAATGAACACAGAGATAGAATACTTAAATTAACATTTAGTGTGTAAATCAAACAATATTGCAACAAATAAAAATAGTGTTAGGACTGAGCCTAAATTAAACCCTGTCTGCAATAAATTATCTTTCTGCAATAAAAGATTTTTATCACACCTTTCGATCAAACATAGTTCAAATTGACACTTTCACTAATTAAAAAAGCTACAAAATAGTACTTTTTTTCCCATCACACTGATCACATAAACATCCCAACAAATTTTATTAATATTCTAAAAAGAGAGATGATTTATCATTTCAAATATGTTTTACTCAGTAACACTGAAGAGACAAAAAAAGTTTGTCTATGATCTTTTATATCCTTTTATACATGGAATGACAGAGAAAAAATGACTTTTTATTATCTCATAGAATCAAAAGTACAAAAAATTGGAGCAAAATCTGTTCAAATTAAAGCAGTCGGTCACGCCCAGTGGTCAATCTATTTGTAAGACAATTTTTTTGCTTTAGTGTTTTTCCATACTCATAGAGTATCTCTTTCATGTGATACTGTTCACATCGTCACTTAGACATAGGCCAGTCACACTCAAACGATATTCACATTGCAAACATTTGCTGTAACAAATACATAAAAATGTGGTTTGCCGAGAAATTAGAAAATGCTCTCGCGGAACATGGATAAGAATTAAAATAATTCTTTACACATTTTTATTTCTTATCAAATTACTAAGTTTTGGGTGACTTTCAGAAAAAAGGTAGTAGGAAGTATTTTTTAAAGTGTTTTTTTACTTTTTGCATAACACACTCTTTTTTCTTATATTTCAGTCTCCAACAATACTGTTTCACATCATACATTAATTTTCCAGGATTTTACATTAGTGTTATAAGAGGGATATGTTTATTGCTTACAGCATTTTGCTTCATGTTCAATTTTTTTTTAATAGCAAAGAATTTTGTTATTAGATTTGCTAGCAACTTTATCATTTGAATGCACATTGTTGGTTTCTAAAACTTAGTGCACCATGCAGTCTGGGGGAAATCTTTATTAACATGCCTGCTTTAACAATGGGTATTGGGTAACTTAATGAATTCATTCACGGTTGTTATAATGTTTTAAGCATTGTCCTTTCCTATTAAGAAAATGTACTGATATTTTTTAATAAAAAAAAATTTGAACAAACCAGTGAACAGAGACAATATAGCATACATCCAGTATCATTCAATTATTTTAAGTGTAAAGGGCATCATTTATTAATTTTTTTAATTATTTAAATATCTCTTAGAATCTCAGGTTAATTAATTTTTCACCAAAACATTTTTTCTTCATTATTATGCATTCTAAAAAAAATTTATAAGCATGGGTCCTTATCATCTTGACCCGCATGTGATAGTTTCATATCCAATTGCTGAAATTTTACATTTAACTGTTTTGCCAGAAGCAATACATTATTCTAGATTTTTGTCTCCATGCAAAGGAAAATATCTACTCATGATATACTTTAAGAAATAAAATGATGAATTTTGAATACATTGTATTTATTCATTAAGTGATATTGTTAAAATTCAAAAATAAGGTATTTTATTTGTGGAATAAAAAAATGTAAAACAGTAAACCATACAATTGTTTTTTGTAATGAATTCTTAATTATATGGAGCTGTTTGACTCTTTATTTTCAACAAGAAGGGCTAATACCAAATTAAGTTTACTTTTTTTTTAGTCATCAGATAATTCTTCACTATAAGTATCGCCCATACATGTGGTTGTAAACGTAAACACATCTGCTAACATATGTTTTGGTAATTCAGAACCTCGAACTCTCAGGTTGTAGCAAGCTGTTTCAACTTTCTGCAGGCTTTGCTTAAGCACTTTAATCTTATGGCGAAGTTCTCGAGGCGGATGAGCAAATGTAATGAAAGCATCAAAAATAAGGCGCATCATACAAACAACCTATAAAGAAACAAAGTTACTTGAAATAAAATCACAATGTCTGTTAGACATCTTTACTGATAAAGTAAGGCATTTAGGTGGTAAATATTGAGGAAAAACTTAGGAATGATAGCAAAGAAATGTCTTACATCAGAAGGTTTATCCAGGTCTCCAACACCAACACTGTTAATGGCCATTCTCATCAGTTCACCTGTAAAGTCTGCTACTCCCAGCATATAATCTATTGGAGGCAATGGGGCAGTGATACTCTTTATGTCAAAGAAAGCTGTTTCTTTAAATCTAGATATACTACTATCACTTGTAGAATCACACTTGTGATTTATTGTTGTTGACAAGTCAGACATATTCACTACCAACATAGTTGTATTGGTAACACTTTCATCATCAGTTTCTTTCACAGAAAATACTAGGTTGGCTTGTATTTTGTCTAAGGCAACAAGTTCCTCTGAGATTAAGTAATTATAAAATGTCACAGCTTCTACATATTCCTGTAAGCCTTAAGATGTAAAAAAAAAAAACTGTTGGTAATTTAATCTCATTTTCTTCTCCACATTTTTTTTTATTGAAGTCTCATTAATAAGGCAGGATAATACAGAGGCTGGATAGACAATAATCAAATGTACAGCATTTAAAAATGTAATAGTTTAAAATTTACAGGCAAAATGAGACGTTTATTTCATGGACTCAATTTCTAACCTCAAAATTTATAAATTATATAAGCAATGCAGAAAATAAATGAATAATTAAGTTTTTGTGAAAATTAGGGCTGTACCAGAATCCGATTCCAGTTCCTGTTAAGCCGGATTCCGGCAGTTTTAAAAAATCCGATTCCGGTAAAAATGTGTTGGATTTAAGCCGGATTTCTTCGTTGTTTGAAATTCGTACGAAATTTTTTTAGCGCAACATAATTTTGAAATATTTAGCGCTATACAATTAAATTAAAACAATAACTTCCTTTGCTTTTTAAAACTACAATAACGTTGATCGCTTTTAGTTCTATATGTAAGTACAAATATATTAAAAAGGAAGATTTGAATCATATTTAGTCTAGTACAGGGGTCGGCAACCTGCAGCTCGTGAGCCGCATGCGGCTCTTTCAATGTCAAATTTCGGCCTGATCAAATACCGTAATATTGAAACAACAAATTTAGTGGCTTTTTTTAAAAATTGAGAAAATTGTAAATTATAACTTTAGGCTCTTCCGTCTCAAAAGGTACCGACCCCTGGTCTAGTAATACGACACCTTATCTTCCGCTACTTTTGATTCCGTGTTTTCTATAAACTATATTTAGCTATCAAAGTTTAACTTTTTTTAAAGAGCAGACAACGATCTATTTTTGCTCGCATATTTAGATAAATAACTTGAAGATACATTTTTAATTGAACATTAAAGTGATATTGATTTAGATTTGAAATGCATTTTAATTTGCGTTTTTATGGGGAATAGTCAGATAATGGTTTAAAGGAAAGTATGAATGAAATAACACGGTTCATTGACGTCACTATAGAAAACTAAAGAAAAATAAGCTATCCGGTGGTGCCACAGTATATATATATATATATATATATATATATTGGAATTCACTTATTAATAAACATGTTTATTATACTTACTAAGATATGTTATCCATTTCTTTGTTTGATTGTGATAGAAATCAAGTTAAATTAGGTACAGCTTTATTAAAATAAATTTTTAAAACAAAGAACCTGTTATTTTGACAGAGTTATATTTCTTAACTCAAGACTGGGGAAGGGGTTTAAGTCACAGTCTTCAAGATCTAAATGGTTAATACTGTTTTTTGCTATCTAGAACTTAAAAACTAAATTTTTATTCTATTTTTCATTCTTATATCTTTTTTATGTTAGGTGAGAAATTACTACTGCGTTTGGAAAAATTACTATTTAATTCGGTAAAATTCGGTTCCGATTCCGGTAGGATTCAAATATTAAATCTGATTCCGGTTCCGATCCTGCAGGATCTAAAAATTACAATCCGGTACAGCCCTAGTAAAAATTCAAAAAATTAATGTAATAACATCTTAAAAATCCATAGGCCCTTCAATATTTAATTAACTACATTTAAAAAAACATAATAGAAAAAAAAACATTTCTTGAGAAAGACCAAACATGCAAAAGCAGTATATCTGGCCTATGCTTAATTTCAGTGTACCTGGAGAAAAAGCCCTATGATACTGGTAGAAATCTTGCCCCTGCAGTTCTTGGGCTAGTGCTAAAAATTTGGTCTTATTCATATCAGCTATTTTGGCCTGGGCTTCTGCAAATATTTTTTCTGATTCATCTGACCTAAATAAATATAAAAGTTAACTATTATGTTGAAACATTACGAATTACTTTAAGATAACGCACAAAATTAAAAGTATTAGTCTTTTTATTTGTACACTTTAAAATTGCTTTCCCTGGCTGTTGTCAGGTTTTGAAAAAGTGTGAAATCAATTTCACTGTTTTTTTAAGACCAAGTGATGTGAAATTTTGAAAAACAGTACAGTATATAATATTACATATTAAAAAATAATACATTAATATATGTGAAAATTATGTCAATAGCAACTCCTTTACTGCACAAGATCTAAATCATTGAAATTCTACAATATAAAGCAGTCATATAAGCGAGCAGCAAATGTTTATCTTGCAATATACGCATGTTAAATAAGGTGTCTGTGACTTGCCTCGCAATCTTACGCCATGCTTTCATTGAATATTTTCTGGCTCTTTTCTTTATAAATTCTCCACACATGTAGCTAAAGTCATCTGCTGGGTGCAAACAACCTCTTGATGCCATCTAAATCAAATATTACTCATTAACTACAATATGTTGTTATTCTCTTTGCAATAACATAAACCAAAATGTTGGTTCGAGTCACCTGTGCTTTTATACTTGTATGACTACTACTGGACAGTTATAGAAAGTTCTAAAAGTTTCTTAAAAGAATATTCTAGAAGACTACTCAGTATTGTGGGACGGATGGCCGAGTGGTGTAGATACTCGACTGTCGACCTGAGAGTCCTGGGTTCGATCCTTGGTGAGGCCCATGGAATTTTTCCAGGTGAAATTTGGTGCAAAGTCGTCCCACAAGTCCACCCAGCTTTAAATGGGTACCTGACTTTAAGTTGGGGAAGTAAAGGCGGCTGGGCGTTGTGCTAACCACACAATCCCTTCATTTGCCGAGGTTATAGAAACAGATGAATTCTACACTTCATCTGCCCCGAAGGCCCGTTAGGGCTAAGAAGGGAACTTTACTTTACTACTCAGTATTGAATGAGGATCAAGAATTTTTCTCGATAACAGACAATTCAAGCAGTTCAATAATATTCTAGAACAGAGGTTTTCAACCTTTTTTACCCTGCGGACCCCACAGACATACCAAGCTCGGGTGGCGGACCCCCAGAGCCCAAGACGCCCTGGCCTTAATTTTTCATATCTAACGTTGGACCCTAATATGTCTTATTAAGTTTACGGACGCTATCTACTTAAATTCTGATAAACGGTAGACCTAGCCTGAGTTACGCGCACATCATGTAAAAGTCATTTTACATACGGGAATAGCTATCTATCCAAATAATGAAACACTCACCGAGTATGCCCGTCACACATTTTTTTGTTCAGTGGGAAGGCTGTGCCTGTGTTGCACAACAGAGTTTGTTCAAACATGGTGGTATGCGTGATAAACATATACGTATTTCATGTTCAATGTCCAGTCTGGACTTGTACTTGGTCTTCATCGCAGTAACAGCAGAGAATGCAGTTTCGCACAAGTACGTCATAGAAAAAATGGTAGCAGGACATTGATGGCTTTGTCTGACAGCAGCGAGTACTCCTCTAATAGTATTAATTCGGTTTACTGCCATGTTCCGGATGCATTGTGGTCAAATGGTGCTTCAATTTGGCTGGCTTCATTGCATCGTTCGATAATGTTTGCAAGCACACGACACAAAGAGGTTGGTCAGCATCGGTGAAGCCGAATGATATACATTATGGATTATATTTGCGCTGTTTTCGTTCGTCTTTGGCTGCTTGATTATCAGAATCTTCCAGGTTCTGGTCAGTTTTCCTCTTCAGAAATGTATCCATGCTACTAGGTGTCATAACTATTCGTATTATTAGTTATACATTATGCGTTATTGTGATGATAAGTGTATGTCTTCACTTCTCTGGTAGCGACCAACACTTTATCTAAGCGTGTACTTATTCACAGACATCACAACTAAATGATTTAAACTGACAAGTCCAATTCATGTACTTTATGTGACGATTACACAAAATATAATTTCAAAATATAAGTAGCGTGAAACTAAACATTCCAAGAAACATATTCACTGAAACATCACTACTGTATCCTATGTGCTGCCTATTTTTGTGGAACTGTATGTCTGTAACACTCTGTTCTCCTCCTCCCCTCTCTTTCTCTCTTCCAATCTCTATACCTATCAAAACATCTGCTAACTTCTTGTATAAGACCCTAATCAAGCTTCTGTGGAAGTTCGGCGCCATACATACGATACCAGACAGTTGATAATTAACTTATCACAACATTTATCTCTTGAAAACACAAGGGCGCTAAGCTTTGCTTTTAATTCCAGCCTAACCAGGTCATCTTTTTCCCAGGTATGTGTCACCTTAAAATACAAACTCTCTCTAAACATAACTGACATTGTAATCTCATAGTATCTATGGCGAATTTCCGCCCTTCCAAAGTATGTTATAAAAACATTACAGCGTGATCAACCAGCCCACGGACCCCTTAGAAGCTCACCACGGACCCCTGGGGGTCCGCGGACCACAGGTTGACAACCTCTGTTCTAGAAGACTAATAAGCACAAAATGCGAATGAAGAATTTTCAAGAAAACACTATTTTCAAAATATCATTTTCCTGATCACAGAAACAAGGTTTTTGTAGAATAAAAGCTATTTTCTATTTGTTTTAGGCAGAATGATTTAGGAACAAAAAAAAAAAATGCTAAAATATGTTATATAATGTAATGAGACTAAAAATTGATGAAAGCATTCATGCTTTTTTTTTTAATAAAAAAATTAATAAATTTTTGAATGGATCTAAAGAATTTCAAACAAATGTTTTAATATTTTTTTCTATCTTTTAATTTTTTTTAGTTTACTGACATGACATTGGTACATAAATATAAATCTGAATGTTAAGAGTAAAGAAGATAAGTAAAGGTAATTATGCTTACTAGGGTGGAGCTTAAATATAAAAATATTGAATTTTTGCTGTCCTACCCTCTGAAAGTGTTTCTGTCCGTGTAAAAACATTATAAACAAAATTTGACCTTCTTATCTCATCATTTAGAGGTAGCTCAATGATGTGAAAGTTGATAAGAAAGTCAAGGTATTGCGAAAAATGAAACACGTGGACTTTTATTATTATTTGATGATTGATTCAACTAAATGCAATTAATACAAGTTACACACACTGCTTGGTAAATGAGTAAATGTAAATGAAATTAAATGTTAATGTAAAAATTTAATAAATGAGTTTAAACAAAAGTTTGAAGAAAAATGTTATGCTTACCCTGTAACACGTTGCAACAGAAATATAATTCTCTTACTTTCTATTGTAATATCCCTACTTATTTTGACAATGCGCTCATATCGGTTATTTCTATTATCAAGTTCCTCTTGAAATATGCTAAAAGCTTTGAATATTGGAGAATCTTTATCCAAAGCAGCATCATTAGTTTTTTTACGCTTACCTGTAAAAGAAAGGGCATTAATAGGTCTTTTATAACACTTTGATTTCATATTAATTACTGATTAAATTAAATAGAAACCATTAACAGTTAATTACAGGTCTACAATTAACAGAACAAGTAGAATGGTGTATGATAAGCATATGGATAATGTATAATGATACTTTTTGCCACCCTGGCACTGTTCAACCCTCCTTTTGTAGTGAGTCTGGTGGAGATGCAGCAGGTGCAGGAGGAGGCATAAACTGAGTGTGTCATGCATAAGACTCATTAAGACAGATTCAAGATAACATGTACATATTAGGGCTATGGGTGACTGACACACAGAAATTAAGGACGCCAGATGGCAACCCTCACTCAGTCATTATGACTTGACTTTTGTAGGGTATTTTTCATGTATTACTTAACACTTCTGGCCACTCTGTGGTAGTGGCGAAGTGTGACACAGATTGTTAAGGAATGGTTTTAAAAAAAATCATAACAAATGGGGAGGGGGGGAGTAAACTAAAATCAAGAACATAGCATATGTAATAAGTGAATGACCCCCATAGACCATGTTTTTTGCTATTGCTATTCCAGAAGAAATTAAATGAAAACTATGAACGATCTGAACTGACTGGCTGACATAAACAGTAATTATTAACTACAGTCAACTTTAATTCCTTCAATGATTCATTTAAATTATTATTGAAATTTAAAGTTATTTTAAGAATAGGGCCTATCACATTCGTATTTTTACATAACGTTTGTCAGGCCATCAGTAAGACATAATTATTATGATAAGTGCATTTTGACAGCCACCTTGCTCTTGTCTTGTCAATACTATATTTAATAATAATTATTTATAATATAATGCCGATTAATGGATATCTTTTTATAATTTTTACAATATATAAAATTACCAATTAGTAAATCTGCTAAGTCGCCTAAGTCTTAGAAGTTAGACTAAGAAGACTAGGAAATCCAAATTAAAATCTGTCAAGGCGGCTCAAAAGTTCAAAATCCTCATGTCATTCATTAGTCTTACTCTTAGTCATTAGTCTATTACTATTAGTAGTAGTATTACTATTAGTAATTAGTCAACAACTTACTAGTATTATTTTCGTGACAATGTTCATCACTCTTCTTTTTAAAACGATGCCTAGAGCATCCCTTTTTTACTGATTCCATCTTTAATGAGTGTGGATTTTTTTTTCAAGTGCGTTTTTTGCAGTGACTACCGTTCCCACTAGTTGGAATGCGTATTATTTTTTTTCGGGTTCCAACTATAGATAAACTAGGTCAAAAGGAAGGGAAAAAAATAACCCAGCAATTTTTGTCTATTAGTGGTGGCAGAGTGGTTATGTAGCTCGGACATGACTGCCTTTTATGCATATGCAGGTTCTCCGTGACTTTCTTTTTATTATTTTTTTTTCAGAATGTATCATTTTAGTTGTTTTAATGAAAAGTAACTAATTAGATCTCTGACATTTTTTAAAATCGAAATAATGTATTCTTTAGGGGAAGCATTTATATCCGAGAATTGAACCAAATATTGATGGTCCCACTAATCATGGAGACGAATTAAGGTGGTCCATGGTAGTGATGTTTTAGTCCCAGGTCCTATTTTAGTTTCAGTTTTTATTTCGTGTTTTCTGTAATAATTTTAGTTTTAGTCTAGTTTTAGTTTTAGGCCCAATTTTAGTTTTCGTTTTAGTTTTCGTCGACTAAAACTAAAACACCAGAGTTTTAGTTTTCGTCTTATTCATTTTAGTTTCACTTTTTAGTTTTAGTCTTGTAAATACCAGTAACAAATAACATCATTGTTCATGACCCATTGTTGAAACAGATTAGATATGTCCTAGGTCAGTGGTCGGCAAAGTGCGGCTCCGGAGGCGCATATGGCTCTTTGGCTAATTAAGTGCGGCTCTGGCATTTAGTTTTATTTAGTGTACTACTTATTTAGTGTAATAAAAGTTAGTGTAATAAAAGTTTACTAGACAAGCAGATTTGGCTCCCAAATTTTTTTTACTTGTTGCAATGTTCATATTTGGCTCTTTGCCTGATAAGTTTGCCGACCACTGTCCTAGGTCATATTTATTTCCTAGAATAGATGGTTCGCCCGCAGATCGCAGTACCGGAAAAGAACGTTAAATGGGGATTTTAGTTTTTATTTCGTTGGGGAGTTTTAGTTTCAGTTTTTATTCTGTCTTTTGTCTACCAGATTTAGTTTTCGTCTAGTTTTAGTCTTGCTGCTAATTTTAGTTTTAGTTCTCGTTGACGAAAAGGCAACATTTTTGTTAACGAAGGTTTTAGTTTTAGTTTTCGTCCACGAAAACAACACTAGTCCATGGGGCATTTAAGTTTCTTTTTTATTTTTTAAGCTACACAAGCCGTTTTTGGCACATGCATGCAACCATGCATACAACACACTGGCGGCGGAGCATATTTTAAAATTAGTTGCAAGTACCCGGCTTTGCCCGGGTTCAAATTAATATTTTCTGTTTATTTAAGAAGCGTAATTTGACGTTTAATTGAGATTTTAAAAAAGACGCGTAAAAAGGGTTTATTTTCATGCAAATTGCAATAAAAGGGTACATTTATCTTAAAGCAATGTGATACACAACATTTTTGGCAGTTCCTCTCTCTCTCCCTCCCCTCCCTCCCTCTTTCCCTCCCTCTCTCTCTCTCCCTCCCTTCCTCCCCTCTCTCTCCCTCCCTCTTTCCCTCCCTCTTTCCCTCCCTCTCTCTCTTAGGCATGACTGTATCAAAAGATGACAATTCCTATGGATGAAGGAATGTAATGTAATAATGTAGTAAGTAATGTGATATTTGGTTACCCGTACCGATCATATTTATAGTAAGTTGGCTATGTGGGAGAGAAGCTCGTAAAACCTGAAATCGGGGTAAAAGTTTGCCAATTTTCATGTCTTTGATATCCAAAATAATTAATTACAATTAAAGTACCCATTGAGATGGAACGAAACCTGTTTAAGAACATTCCCCATGTAATTTTGTGTACGTGTACCCAGTGGCGCAACCAGCAACCAGCAAAAAATGCTGGGGGGGGGGCTCACATATTGAAAAAAGACAGTTTGACAGTCTTTTTTGTAACTTTATAACGTAAATTATGTATTGATGATTTGCCCGGGGGGGGTGCTTGAGCCCCCCCCCCCACGGTTGCGCCACTGCGTGTATCAAATTTCACGTTATTTGGTTGTCTGGATCTTGAGTTTTAAGGGAACAGACAGACAGATTGCAAATGCGTCTTATAAGTATAGAGAAGTATTGCCATCTACCGAATGACGGCAAATGTAATTTTTAAAGAAAATACAATTATTTATTATCTTTTCATAAATTACCCTTTGTTTATTGAGTTTCCCGTTTCCGGTTTTATATTCATCATCATTCATGATAATTATCAGTAATTTTCTGATCTAATTTCACTATTAAATTTGTAAACAAACTGACATTACGAATCAGTTGACGACAGAAGTGCTCAATGTTCATTTTTATTTTTTTTAATTTATTATTTTTTAATAATATCGATTAAATACTTGCTACAGAATTCTATTATAGAATTATGGAGGTAAAATTTGTCTTTCGGTCATATTTTGTCTTGCCCCTCCTTAAATTTTCAAGGGGGGGGGGGCGGCGCCCCCCTTGAATTTTGGCTTGCCCCCCCCCCTTAAAATATTTCGTTCCGCCGCCGGTGATACAACATACCATAGATATATTAATAAACAAAGAAATAAAAAAAAATGTAAAAAAATTTATTTAAAAATGTATTTTGTGACTTTTTTGGGTAAAAAAGTGTAATTTTAAGACATATTTTCAAAGAACCAATTTTTAAAATCTATTGTAGATATCATAAAATAACTTGTTTTCGCTACAATAAATTGAGTATTTAGCGAGAAATATTTTTTTAAGAAGACAACCCCTCCCGTTGCTATGGAGTTTTAAAAAAAAAAGGATTTTAGCTGGAATAAAAGATATTTAAGTTAAATAATTTTACATTTTTTTTTTTACTCAAACTTGTACTTACACTTACGGAATAAATATAACCAAGCTAAATAAATAAAACTATAAGGAAATATTATTTTATTCTGCAAAATTTAAAATCACTAAAGCATTTGAAGTAACGATCTATTTTTTGTTAATTAACTCAACATTAATACGCAAAATGAATAAATTAAACAATGCATGAAAATATACATTCAATTTATCGATTTATTAAATTATTATAAAGAGTGTTATAAACATACAACTGTTCTTTTATGTAAGACAGCGTTAAACTGAAAAAAACTATAAATCAATGGACCCTCTTTAGGCAAAGTGCCTTTTAATTTTTTCAATAAGGATTGTAAGAGTTATGGGGCCCCAAAGAAGAATAAAAGTTAGAGAATAAATTACAGATGATATAAAGTAAAAAAAACTATACCCCATTTCAAAAAGGGCCCAGGCTTGAACAAGGGAAGCCATGATAGTGTGACTCTCAGAAACTATACAGAAATGGGCTCCCTCTTTTGGCAA
The DNA here is from genome assembly GCA_021962125.1 of Bulinus truncatus. Classification (NCBI taxonomy): domain Eukaryota; kingdom Metazoa; phylum Mollusca; class Gastropoda; family Planorbidae; genus Bulinus; species Bulinus truncatus. Next base: position 3,664,803 of record JAGDYQ010000009.1, on the reverse strand, counting down.
AGTACCTTTTAATTTTTCCAATAAGAATTATGCAGGTGAAAGAACTGACATAACAGAGCTCCAGTGATTTTGTTCCTAATTTTTGCAGTGATATTGAGTTCTTGCAGGTATTTTAAGGCCAACTTAACCCCTGGAAGATGAGCTACAAACGGTTTTACGCTTTCAACTCGATCTGACCATATGGTACCAAATATGCCATGAAGTGAATGATGGAAAATATAAATTAAAAAAAAATGAAATTTTTTAAATTTTCAATATATTTACTTTAATTTATATCTACTGCTCATGATGGGCCCCCTAAAATGTCATGGGTCCCAGCTGCACCCCCCTCTCGTAGGGCCTGGGGGGCAGTTTTAACCATCGCCATATTAGTCAAGTTTTGCTTGGCTCGGTTGAGTATTAAGTGTGTTCCTTATAGGGGTGGCTAGTTTTTAATACAAAAAGATTTTTATGTATGATTCATATGTTAATGGTAACAGTGTAAGGACATAGACAGACATAGATAAATAGACAGACACATTGTTAGATAGTTATATAGATAGACAATTAATTATTGTATTAATGTAGATGTTAGAGGGAATTCCCTGTAGTACGGTGACGCACCCAACGAATGGGTTATTGAACGGGGGGAAAAGAAAAGGGAGGAAAGACACACAAACGGTTGACGAGGAAAGAGATAGAACATTGTTTTGGTTATTTTTGTTTTGTTTTAAGTTTGAAGAAGGTAGGGGAATTAGGAAGGAACGGAGGAGCTAGGAAGAAGTATTTATTGTATTAAAAGAATGGACAACTGGTATTTATCGTAGAGACATGATTTAATGGTTAATGTTCATTATTGAATAACTAGTTCTTACGATTATTCAATAAAGTGATTTTGGTTAATAACTGGAGGTGTTATGAACTTGTATAAGTTGTGCAATTAAAGAAAGTAATTAGAAAATAAATATATAAAAGAGACCACCGCATCTATACCCTGACAATTTGGTGTCAGAAGTCTAAGACAAATATTAATTGTCTTGTGAACCCATGCAAGTAAGGAAACAGCTAAGATAGAAAAGAAACTTTGTTATAGTGTTTATCACAGCCACAAGAACAACTCATGAATGAAAGCATTATTGCTACTTATTGAGAATCAATCTAAATGGTGACGTGTCAGATATATTGTCTGTGTCCTGCTATTTGACCTGTGGAGAGCATACGGTCTGTCAGTAGCAGTACAACCGTCATTATCAGCATCAGTACAGTCGTTATTGTCAGTGTCAGTTCAGCCGTCACTTTCAGCGACAGTCCAAAGTTATTTAAGACCACACCAACCAACATCACAGACCCCAACTAATATAATAAGTAGGAAAAAAAAATAGTTCATCTACTAAGAACGAAATGGAAGAAATAATTGCCACCGGCAAACAATTGGGCCTTACTGATAAGGACTTAACAAAGTATATCGAGAAGCAGTGTGAAAGACAAGAACGAGAGAGGGAGAGATTATTCGAAGCAGAACAAAAGAAAAAAGAGAGACAAGAACGAGAAAAAGAGAGACAAGAACGAGAAAAAGAGAGACAAGAACGAGAAAAAGAGAGACAACACCAGGCAGAACAACAGGAAAAGGCCAGAGCCCATGAGCTTGAAATGGAAAAGATAAGAGCCACAAATAAAAATGTTGTTCAGCAACTTTCAACACCGGGCCCTTTCAACAAACCACCACCATTTGATGGTACAACAGACATAGAAAGTTTTTTAATACAATTCGAGTTAGTAATGTCTGTTCAGGAAACGGACACAACAAAATGGCCATCTCATTTTATTTCTCTAATCAAGGGCAAACCTCTCTCTTTGATCCAAACCCTACAACCAGCAGAAATATCGAACTACGAGCTATTAAAGAAAGCGCTAACGAAGATTCTGGGCAAGTCTGAGGATACTTATCGGAGACTTTTTCACGCCATTAAACCAGATTGTGATTATGACCCCCGACAGTTTGTAGGTACGGTCAAATCGCATTTAGTAAACTGGCTACAATTATCTGGCATTAATAAAGATGACCCTAAAGAAATCATGGAGTTGCTGGTGGTGGACAAGTTCTTGAGAACATCCAGCCCAGAATTGTTCCAGTTCCTGCAAGAAAGAAAGGTGAGAACAGAGGCAGCACTCATCAGGGAACTCTACACATTTCGTGATGCTCATCCCGATCTCCCAGTCAGCAGGACAGATTCACCACAATATACTGCTGCAATAGCGAGTCAACGCTATAGAAGGCTCAGTGTGCCACCCAGACAGCAAAGACCAGAGACCAGGACGTGTTACACATGCGGGAGACCAGGTCACATCGCCCGGCACTGCCATGCTACCTCGCAAACCCAACACACAAATACTGTCTGTCAATCATATACAGGGTGGAGAAATAATCACACCAGTAGACACTGCTCACCACCATCCCCATTACAGGCAAGAAGAAATGAGAGCAGATCCAGACCAACCACCAGACTCAACACGCCAGTCGCCGCTGTATTAAGCCCACGAGGTAAACTCATATTCTTTCCAGCACTGGTCAACAACTGTGTAGCGGAACTACTCAGAGATACAGGGGCAGTCAATATAGTGGTGAGAAAAAGTTTAGTTTTACCCACACAGTTTCTACCATTCGAGGAAGAAATAACACTCGCAGATGGCTCACGGAAACTTTTCCCGACAGCACAAATTAATATCGACACACCATTTATATCTGGGTCTGTTATGGCAACCGTTATGGATAATCCCGTTGCTGACTTGGCAACCTACCAGACATCCAAGACTGCACTAAGGAGCAAATTCTCCACTGGATCAATGAAAAGGGCATATACAGAAAACCATGTCCTAATGTGAACAGAGAAAGACAAGTAATACCCTCCACACAACCGGACCAACATGTAGAAGAGCAAGTTAAGATAGACATAACTAAACTTAACTCAATCAAAGAAAGCCATACTGTGACGGTAAATAAACCGCCAATTTTTCAGGACAGAATTGAATCTGTACCAGTTAAAGACACTAAGCCTGTGCATACAGTTAATGAAAGACCATTTGTCCTCGTGTGCTATTCGTGTAGAAGACTAGGTCACACATGTAAGACCTGTCCTAAAAGACTATCCAACATCCCATGTTTTAATTGTCACTTGAGGGTTCACGTTGCGAGGCACTGTCCATCAAATTCCAGAAAACAGGTATACCCAGACAGAAATAGCATATACCAAGATAGAAAACAGATACACCTAGACAGAAGTAGTATTCACGCAAACAAAAGTATGACTTTCCAAAATCCATGGGAAACTATTCCAGATAGACATGACTATCATAGGGCCCAGTGTTATCAGAATCCCCATGACAGACAGAGCCACGGAGTAGAGCGCTGTAAAGTTAGGTTTGGACATCAAACACAATATGGACGTAATTGTGGTAGAGTTAGGAATATGAGGCCAGCTGTTAGCAACGAATATTTTGATTGGGTTGAAGAGACGAGACTAATTAACTGAACTACCACAGTGACCACATTGAACAATTGATTTTTTTTTGTTGCTGTTGTAATGTTGCCTTCTTATTTCATTACATTATTATTTTGCATATCAAATGTAATCACTGATGTAATCACATTTTTATAATTGCATAGTTGTTTTCTTCATATCATGATGTCGCTCTTGTTTTTCCCTTTAATCTGTATTTACCTTAATATTTTCTACGTTGTCCACAATCACAAAATTTACCCATATATTTTTTTTCTCTTGCTCTTATCCATTTTGAGGGAGAAAGGTGTTGTTATTTTTTTTTCATTAACTCTGAAGGAGCCTACATATAACTGTAGTTGGGAAAATGTCTGCCTTCATTGTTCTTGTAAAAACATTTAACTTCATTTTTTTAATACACACAATTAAGGAAAATTAAATTTATTTTTTTTTGTGACATTAGATTAATTCTCTTTAACTCTGAAGGATCCTACTTTTGTAGGTGGTAAAAGATTTGCCTTCATTGATTTTGAAAAGAAAAAAATGATCATAAGGAGACTAAACCATACAATCAAAGTTTTTTTTTTATTGAGATTTGATATATGAGATTTGTGGTAGAGACTTATTTTGATATATTTTGAGACACAGAGATATGAGATAATTTTAATGATACTTATGACGATGAGTATTGAAGAAATGTGTTCATGATTTTTTAAATTTAGATTTGTATTTTTGTGACATTTTGTATTCATATTTGATATGGACTTGCTACTTTTTCTTTTTGTAATATAATTGTAATACATGATTGTTAATTCTGTATTTAAAAAAAAAATGCGTACTTTGTACGAATTTTTTTTTTACCGAGAGGGAAAGGTGATGTAAGGACATAGACAGACATAGATAAATAGACAGACACATTGTTAGATAGTTATATAGATAGACAATTAATTATTGTATTAATGTAGATGTTAGAGGGAATTCCCTGTAGTACGGTGACGCACCTAACGAATGGGTTATTGAAAGGGGGGAAAAGAAAAGGGAGGAAAGACACACAAACGGTTGACGAGGAAAGAGATAGAACATTGTTTTGGTTATTTTTGTTTTGTTTTAAGTTTGAAGAAGGTAGGGGAATTAGGAAGGAACGGAGGAGCTAGGAAGAAGTATTTATTGTATTAAAAGAATGGACAACTGGTATTTATCGTAGAGACATGATTTAATGGTTAATGTTCATTATTGAATAACTAGTTCTTACGATTATTCAATAAAGTGATTTTGGTTAATAACTGGAGGTGTTATGAACTTGTATAAGTTGTGCAATTAAAGAAAGTAATTAGAAAATAAATATATAAAAGAGACCACCGCATCCATACCCTGACAAACAGTAAAAGTATAAGTTAATTTTTAGCATAAAATACATAAATATGTGTTGGTAAATAAATCAAACACTATCTTCAAACATTTTGTTTAATAGGAGTTGATACTAAAATTATGTTATCTATAGTTATACAAAAGCAATAAAGGTAATAGAAGATATAGAACAGCAAATACGTCTATAGAGGTAGGTATCTATATTAAAGTCAAATACTTCATGTTCATACAAAAAAAAAAAACGTTGTAATAACCATACTTACTGATGCATAACAAATTGGAAGGTAATACAACTACATACATTAATAAAAATGAAATTTTAACACAACAATATTTAGTAGCATAAGTACATTTATTTAGATGTTTATACAAAAATGAGATTTTGGCCTATAATAGTACAGAAATAGTACACTTACTATAGTGTTATTAGAAGCTTTTAGGTATATATATATATATATATATATATATATATATATATATATATAAATTTTTAGTCAATGAAAGAAAAATATGATTTGCATATAAATTAAAATGCCTAGAAAAAGGTGCTTATACATTTTGAATTGATATATTGTCATAGAATAAGGTAGGTCAGGCATATATCAGTACAATTAGCAGCTGAAACATGTAAACTTTAACAATATGTAATTTAATTGCATCAGCTAGGTCTAACTAAATATAGGTGTATATATTATATCCAACAGCAGCACATTTATGTAAGATCTCCATCAAACAACCTGTTTTGTGCTTTAGATATGATGTGTATGTGTGCTTTTGTAAATGCATTAATTAAATAAATAATCCTATTCTACATATTTGAAAGCTTTTTATTCCTGTTAATTTCTCAATGTGCTATATTGTTTTGTAATATGATAGTACAGTTGGTAGATTGGTATGGAATGCTTGAGAGTCCCAAGTTTGATACTTGGTGAGAACCAAAGGAATAGTTCCAGGTTCTGATGAAAGTTGGTTGAAAGTTCCTTATGTCCACCCAGCTTTAAATGGGTACCTGACTTTAAGTTAGGGAAGTAAAGGCGGGTGGGCGTTGTTCTAACCCCACAATCCTGTTATATGCAGAGGTTACTGAAACAGATGAGTACTACACTTAATCTGCCCCTATGAGCCCTTACAAAATATTTTAAAATGTATTACATGTATATTAAAAAAAACTGAAAGAACCGTCCATAGTAAGTAACATCTTTTCCCAATTCAACTTGATATTAATACAATATTACATTTTTAAAATAAATTTGCTGAGACAAAAAGGAACACACATTAAAGGAACACACATTGGACTTACACACAAAAATTATTACACTAATAAAAAAAATTATATATAACAATTTTAAGTGCATAAATAACACATCTTTTGTAGATCATCGTTCAAATTGGTTATGGACCACCAGGCAATTGTTTGTCCATTCCTTCAATATCATACATTTATTATTAGCCTGGGACTGGAGTCGAACCAGCGTAACCAAATATGCAATGAAATACAGATTATTATTCAAGTTTTATCCAATACATATGCTGCTGATATAACAGTGATAGGAAAGCAAAGCAAGGATATAGCAAAAACATACATAGAATTAGAAACAGCAGCCCAAAAGGCAGGTATAACAGTAAACGAATCACACTATTGCAAGTGTTGTGTACAGGGATCTTATCGGGCCGCTAATTCAATGTCATCAGTACGTCAAGTGTGTCAGCACTTCTAACACAAGGACAACACACACTTAATTACACTGTAGTAAACACTTCAAATGTCAAAATCAGGGGAACAAGCCAAGTATTCCTTCTGTAATAATGATCAACTACTTTAATAATATCAAAATACTAAAATACTAGTTTTACAATAACAACGTCGGCCGTCATCTCTCGCATCATGCACCCTCTCGTTCATCACCGATGCATTCGTTCAACAACCGCACCTTGGGGTATTCCCATTCTGTTACAAACCAATGCACAACACTCCCCCATGGCCCCTTAGTGTCAAACATATTAGAATTTGACACTTAATACCACCAAAAAATATGACAGAATATTCACAACTACAACCCTCTGAACTACTGTCAATTAACTCATAATACATAATTTCCTCCAAAGTCAATAGTTCGAAACCTCCTGAACCATTGTCAATTAACTCATAATACATAATTTCCTCCAAAGTCGACAATTCAAAACCCTTTGAATTACTGTCACTTATTAACTCATGTACAACTCGATAATTCTTCTTCAGTACAATCTCATAAATTATGTTTGTAACAAAATATACCAATCAATATTTATGTGGGAACATTATTACAAAATCACCCATGAAACATATATCATAATCAATTACTTGAAAATATCAACTCAATAACATAAAATTATCAACTCAATTCCTGAAAAAAAAAAACACGTAACAATAATGTCATCGTTTACGTAGATCCTGGAGTTTGCTCTACAAGTTCAATCAGCAGCTCGTCATAGGTATTCTTCCAAGCGTCACTCAAGTATAAGTGTTAGACTATCAACGTCTCTCTATGTGCAGCATCTTGAGAAGGATATCAGCAATAACATTGTCCTCTCCTGATATCGGCTGCTTGTTGAATCTCGTTCTGTCACAGTAGCGACCAACGAGTCACTCTGTTTAATCTGTTTCCTCTGTCTGATGAAGGCCGATGGAGCGTGGTCGGTGCACATGGCGACCGCACATCCCAAGAGACACTCTGCTAATTTCATGATGCACAAAAACAAGGCCAGAACCTTTCTCTCAACCGTTGCGTAACTAGTCTCAGCCGCCAGTAGTATACTGCTGACAGACCTCACTGACGGAGATTCTATTATAAGATCTGTAGTGCAGGACCGGATTCCGTCCTTAATCATGACCCGAGAAGTATCAAAGCAATGACTGTTACTGTTTGATAAGTCATCGTCTAGCCTGTTGTCCATCTGATTGCTGACAGGTTCCAGTTTATGCAACATAACATCCTCTGTATGGTCACAACGTTGTGAAATTTGTTTGCATCTCCGTAAACGCAGTTCTTGACATGCTCTCTTAAATCTTTGCCTTCTGAACCGGCGGGCAAGGGGTCTTTCTTTCCTGCCGACGAAGAACGTATTCAAAGCGCAGCACGGTTTATAAGCTCGCCAGGCTATCTGAATCTTAAACGAACCTAGCCCGACTTTACCATAGTGCTGTTGAGTCGAGTGCGTTGGCCCCATAGACTGTATTGTCGGAGATGATCTTCTGAATCGCTGAAAAATCCAACTCCCACCCTTGCAGTCATGTAATTCTAGTGATTTAAAAAGGCACAACATTACCATTATGCCCAGTTGGTATAATTGTTCAGTACTGGCTCTAAATCCATTCATAAGTCTCTTATGTCCTATCCTGTAAAATGACTGAACAAAATTGCGCACATGTTTATATCGATGCCCTTCATCTTTCATACAGTCTTTGTGAAGCATTTTGATCCTGCTCATTAATCGACTTGTGTTTGTTGGGGTTTCAACACTTGGCATGGAAAGAGATTTTCTTATACTTTGTCTGTCCTCATCATGTTTGTCTACTGATGGAATCTCCTCGGAGTTATGGTCAACACCACTATTTTGTAATGTAGTATTTAGAATTGTAAGAAACGTGTTCATCCCTTTACTGTCTTTCGATACTGGCACACTAGGTGCTTTGTCATCCTGAGGCAATTCATGTGCTGAATTGAGTGTATTATCAGAAATACTGCTTTCATTAAATGAAGACTCCTGATGTAGAGATGATTTCAATTCTGAGATAGCCGGGTGTTTTTTTTCAGAGACAGTGACTCTTTCTGAATCAGTTCGTTGTGGGGGGGGGTGTCTTAACTTGATAGAAACACAATCAGAAGACTCAGCAACATGTTCATTTTTCTGTTGTCTACTCTGGCGTGCTGAGAGATTGATTTTTGGTGTATCTTCCTCAAAACTTTGACTAACACTGTCTCTACAGGACACCAAACTTCTACCTCCACTAACACTGTTTTTAGGAGATGATAATTTTTTTCTATGAATAACACCATCTTTAGAAGATGACAAGTTTGTACTTTAACACTTTCTTTGGAAGACAAATTGTTACTTTCGTTAGGTAAACACTGAGACGTTACACTTCTCTTACTGACATGAAGCACAGGGAAACCAGAACCAATAACAGCTTTAGAAGTAGGCAAAATTTTTCTCTGTCTGAGACCAGAATCCTCAGCATTAGCAGAAAAAATTCTCTGATCTTGTGATTTACTTTCCTCTAGCGTTCCACTTGCTTCGTTGGACTGTCGAATGACAGATGGTTTATCAAAGACCTCATCATTAATAACAAGTCCTGAAATATGATGGTATCTACAGCCGTTTATTTGTGTTGCATCAACAGGGCGCTCTATTACCGCGTCCGCGGCTTGTTCATGGGCAGTGTTATGCCCGACTCTGATAGCTTCATCTGTGGCTCTGGTGGTTACTTTATCACGTACTTCTGATGTTTCCGGCTCTTTTGGTGCTGTTTTTCTGCTTCGTTCTACGTCTTCATTGCTGACATCATTACATTGAGTATCATCACATCCGGGGTTATCTCTATTCCAACGTGAAATGTCATTGTCTGAGCATTCTTTAACACATGAAATATTCCCCACAATAAGGTCACACACGGCATTGTCGACAACATAGTCCCTGACCTCACGTGTGTAGTACGGGCCAAATTGACGTTCCCGGCTAGATCCATTTCAATTTTCTTCATCGCTATCTGTCGTCTCAGCATTTCTAATTCTTCTTTTCTCCTCTCTTATTCTCTTAAAATTTCTTCTTTTCTCCTCTCTTCTTCTCTTAAAATTTCTTCTTTTCTCCTCTCTTCTTCTCTTAAAATTTCTTCTTTTCTCCTTAATGCCTCTTCTTCTCTTTCCTTCAGTTTTAGTAGTTCTTTCATTTGTCTATCTACGAACTTCATTAGTTCCTCCCCCTCTAACATCATTAATTCTTTTGCGACTTTCGCTATTCTCTTCCAATCCTCAACGAATGATTCCGACTGGGACATTTTTTTCTTTACTGAACCAGAATAAATAATACCAACAAACCTGCTGCTCCACCAATGTTGTGTACAGGGATCTTATCGGGCCGTTAATTCAATGTCATCACTACGTCAAGTGTGTCAGCACTTCTAACACAAGGACAACACACACTTAATTACACTGTAGTAAACACTTCAAATATCAAAATCAGGGGAACAAGCCAAGTATTCCTTCTGTAATAATGATCAACTACTTTAATATCAAAATACTAAAATAATAGTTTTACAATAACAACGTCGGCCGTCATCTCTCGCATCATGCATCTCCCTCGTTCATCACCGATGCCTTCGTTCAACAACCGCACCTTGGGGTATTCCCATTCTGTCACAAACCAATGCGCAACACAAGGAAATGAAAAAGAAGGAAAAGAAAAATCTTTCAAAATCAGAGATAGAGTATTTGAAAGAGTAAAAAACTTTAAATGCATGGGATCAACTACAAGAGAAATGATCAAAAACAGAATAGAAGTAGGGAACAGAATATATCATTCACTGCATAAAATACTGATAAACAGACAGATCTCCAGAAAACTAAAAAGATAACCATATACAAGACAATGATCCGACCAGCAGTAACATATGGTAGCGAAACATGGATCATTAGCAAACAAGCAGAAAATATGCTAGGAATGGAAAATATATGGGCCAGTAAAGGACAATAACGAGTGGAGAAGCAGAACCAATTCAGAACTGTACGAAGAACCAAATATAACAGCGGAAATCAAAATGAAAAGATTGAGGTGGGTAGGTCACATAGAAAGAATGGAAAACAACAGAGGTCCAAAAGCAATATATAAGGCAACAACCAATGAGAAAAGGCCTAAAGGCAGACCAAAAATCAGATGGTTAGAGGAATGGGGAGAAAGACCTTAAAGCCTTAGGAGTGAGAGAGTGGAGGAAGAAAACCATGGATCTGGGAAAGTGGAGAAGAGTAGTATGGCAGGCCAGGGCATTAAATGGGCTGTAGAGCCAAAGGAAGAAGATTAAAAAAGTTTTATCACAATTTTATGACTGCAGCCAAGTTGGGCACAATAGATTATCTCTTAAAATTATAAAAAAAAAAAAAAAATTACATGAGTAAGAAATATTTACCTGAATTTTCGTATTTGTCTATGATTTGATCCCACATCCATATGAGCAGATAACTCAGAACATCGAGCAAGATTTTCTTAACTTCTTGGCTCCCTAAAAGCAGATGAACTGTTGCCCTTTTCCTGACTAAAATGGCTTTTTGCACCATGCTGTAGTTATAATAGGTTTTAACCACAAAATTTCTCAGCAAGTTATTAAACAAAAAATGTCAGCCTTAATGATACCAGTATTGCATATATTGGTCAGTTAATTTGTACATACACCTTTTTTAAAACAGTTATTCACATACCTGTCTATATTGATGTTCAATTAGAGCATTTTTTCATATCCCTAGCCCAGGTAGGGAACACTGCATCAATTTTATTGAAAAATTTCAAATTATCAATATTAGTATTTAGACTGCCGAACATAACATATCTGTAAATGGAAAGAAAATGATATTAAATTAACATCATTATATACACTATTGTGATTGCATACAATATGTCACTTACACCCACAATATACATTTTTTGCAATTCATTGCTAACTGCTAGAATAGAATATGCTAGCATCATTGTCAAAATTTTGCCTTATTAAAAGAAAATGGTTTTGCATTTTAAGATTTTTTTACATTTATGTTGTCTAATGGTATATATTGTACATGCTATTATCTCTGTCTTGCCTGTAACACATTTTTTCTCTTACCAGTAAATCTAATGATGTTTGATAAAAACATTTTCCTGGGCGACATGGTTGTATGCTGTATCCTGCTGAACCTACATGCTGAGGGCCCAACTTCTGTTGGGTCAAGACACATACCTTAGGTTGACAGAATCTTCTATGATAAGTGTACAACCTTTTCATCACTGATGGCCACACTGAACATTAAATTTCTAGTTAGGAAAGCAACCAGATTGATTTAAATCAGTATTAAGTAAATAATAATTTATATTAATGAAGACATAAAGAATATTCTTATATATTTCACGCTCATTTACCTCTCATACAGAGAGTGGCCATAAAGCCACGGTTTGTGCACCCATGATCTAACATAAACGTCTCATCCTCTACTTTCAAGGACTGTATCATGATTAAATCATTAAGCAATTTTTTTTCTTATTTTTTAAAATAAATATCAATCAATACTGTGATTTTGGAATGTTTATAGAGGTAATTTATCAATAGTATTTATCAAAATATTAATTGTCAATATTACCAATGTCATTCATGTTATAATGTGATCCACGACCATGCCGTCCATGCATATAATTCGTCATAATTATGGTATAATCATACGCTTTAAATACCGGTATATTTATAGAAATTTCAAAAGATTATGAATACAAACTTACCTTGGTGGTCCACACTAAAATAACAAAGCTTTAGTAATATTTGATAGGCACTTGTTACTCGACCCGAACCTCGGGGCGACTACTATCCTTATTTTTAATTGTAATTCGATTTCTCTATAATCTCCAAACATTTTTTTACTTAAAATCAGTGCCGGCTTTAGGTATCTCTATACTTATAAGACGCATTTGTTGTCTGTCTGTCTGTCTGTTCCCTTATAACTCAAGATCCAGACAACCAAATAACGTGAAATTTGGTACACGTACACATAATTTCATGGGGAAGGTTATAGGACAGGTTTCGTTTCATCTCGATGGGTAGTTTAATTGTAATAAATTATTTTTTTTTAGTATCTTTTACTATATTAAAGTAATCTCGACGGCGCCATAAATAAAACTCTTCTGTGACGTCATTTCCTGATGATACATTTTTAAAAGAGGGGTAACTTCCGGAAACTCCAATTGTAAACATGGTGAAATCAATAGTCATATCTATTTATCTATCGTTTTATGTATTCAGAAGATTAAAATTAAAGGTGCACTTTAATAAACCGAAATACGTTAATTAAAATGTTTCTGTGACATTATTAACATTATTAATACAATCTCAATGGGTAGTTTAATTGTAATTAATTATTTTAGTATTTTTACTATATTAAAGTATTCACGGTATGGGATCGCCTTCACTATAAATAAAAATCCTCTGTGACGTCATTTCCCGATGATAAACTTGCGCGCGGGTGCTTCAAATGTTATTGCACTCAAATTGTATCAATGCACAGGTTGATTCCCTGTATTCGCGCACCAAGTGAATGTGTCATTGAACGGACGGAGAAGAAAGGGTTAGGGACGGAAAAAAAAATATTGTTGTTGTTTTTTTTTCATGCTGCTGCTTTGCCGGGATTAAAATAAGGTTTTCTGTTTATTTAAGAAGCGTAATTTGACGTTTAATTGTACAGAGAGAGGGAGGGGGGAGAGAGATAAAGAGAGAGGGGACAGGGAGGGAGAGGGAAGGAGGGAGGAAGGGGAGGGAGAGAGAGGGGGAGAGATAAAGAGAGAGGGAAGGAGGGGGGCAGGGAGGGAGAGCGGAAGGAGGGGGAAGGGGGAGAGAAGGAGGGAAGGAGAGGGAGGGAGAGAGGTGGTAGGGAGGGAGATAAAGGGGGAGGGAGAGAGAGGGAGGGAGAGAGAGAAAAGGAGGGAAGGAAAGAGAAAGGAATGGAGGGAGAGCGGGGGTAGGGAGGGAGATAGAGGGGAGGGAGGGAGAGAGAGGGAGAGAGATAAAGAAAGAGGGATGGAGAGAGATAAAGAAAGAGGGGGCACGGAGGAAGAGAGGGGAAATGAGGGGAGGGAGGGGGAGGGAGAGAGAGGGAGACGGGAGAGGGAGGGTGAAAGGAGGAAGGGAGAGAGGGGGTAGGGAGGGAGAGAAAGGGGGGGAGAGAGAGCGAAGGAAGGAGAAAGGGGAGGGGGAGGAAGGGGAGGGGGAGAGAGGGAAAGGGAGGGAGAAAGGTGGTAGGGAGGGAGATAAAGGGGGAGGGAGGGAGAGGGAGGGCTGGAGAGAGAGGGAGGGAGAGAGGGGGTAGGGAGGGAGATAAAGGGGAGGGAGGGAGAGAGGGGATGGGAGAAATGGGAGTGAGTGAGAGATAAAGAGAGAGAGGGCAGGGAGGGAGAGAGGGGGAGGAGGAAGGGAGAGAGGGGGAGACGGGGGTGAGAGAAGGAGGGAGGGAGATAGGGAGAGAGAAGATGGGAGAGTTAGGGAGGGAAGGGGAGAAAGGGAGGGAGGGAAAGAGAAAGGGAGAGAGAGGGGGAGGGAGGGAGAGAGAGAGGAAGGGAGAGAGGGGGGTAGGGAGAAAAAAGGTAAACAGAAAACCTTATTTTAAACTCGGGCAAAGCCGGGTACTTGCAACTAGTAGGCGATATATAGGCAGCTGCCTAGAGCGGCATAATTTCAAGGAGCGGCAAATTCCAGCAAAATATAAAAAAATAAAAAATATAAAAATTAAAAATAACAAATTAATTTGAGAAAGTGTAGAATTAAATAAGAGCACACAATGGCTTAGAGTGGCGACAACAAATAAGTCACGTGGATTAACGCTCTATCTTAATTTATTATATCAATACTATGACATCACTATTTTCAAAATTTCACTATTTTCACTATTTCCAGAATTATAGAACAGATGAAGGTTTTGCTAAAGCAATTACAACAGCTAAATCATTGGCTGAAGAATTTGATATTGAGTGCAATTTACCTACGGAAATACAAATAAGATCTCGACTAAGAAAGGGACAATTTGACTATGAAGTTTCAGATGATCCAATTCTCGAGCCAGGAATGAATTTCAGAGTAAATTTTTTAACCAGATATTGGATACCTCAATTTATTGATCGATGTATGCAGTTAACATCTCAAAGTGATTTATTTGGATTTTTGTATGACATTAAAAACTGGAGAAATGTGATAAAAGAGAGGTTTTCACAGATTGCATGGACCTTCAATTAGCTTTAACATCTGAAAACGAAGATTCAGCAGACCAGTCCCGTAGTCAAGGAGGGGCACTGGGGGGCCGTTCCCCCTCGCTAGGTATGGAGTGCCCCCCGCTTAAAAAAGAAGAAAAGAGGAAAAAATAAAGAAAAAGTAAAGGTGCCCCCTTGCTTACTTTGACCTAGCTACGGGCCTGCAGCAGACATTAATGCAACAGAACTGTGTGATGAATTATTGGCTTATACAAGGAGAATTACAGAAAAATCTTTATCCGAATGTGTACTTGGCATTGCGAATTTTTCTTACACTCCCGATAACAGTTGCGAGTGCAGAGAGAAGCTTTTCGAAGCTCAAACTCATAAAAATATATCGTCGTTCTACAATGTCTCAGCATCGTTTGGTTGGTTTTGCTACAATATCTATAGAGAAAACGATTGCAGAAGATTTGGATCTGACCGAGGTAATTGAAGTGTTTGCCTCTGAAAAAGCTAGAAAAGCATATTTTTCTTGAATTTTCTTTAATCTTTTTAATGCTTAATAAACATGACATTTCATTTTTTTTAAATTTTCATTACTTTTTTAACTTAGCAAAAAAAAAAAAACCTTCCTAAAATACACTACGTATACTCAAAACTCTTTAACTTTTACAAAGTTGCCAAATTTTAAAAATTTGTTATGAAGAATGAAGACCAGTAATAAAACTATAAATCACCCCGTAGCGTGAAAATTCTACAGCAGGGGCCAGACATTCTGCAGCAGGGGCCAGGCAATACCAGGGGGGCCAGGTAATACATTTTACTAAGTAGAACAAATAATCAGGAAGGGCCAGACAAAACGCAGGGGGCCTGGTCCCCCTGCCCCCTCCCCCGCACGCTTCGGGCCTGCTATAAATATATCATTATTTTTATTTTCATAATTTGGATTTACTTCAAAATAAATAGCATTTATAGAGTTTTCTTAGAAAAATGAAACTAAAGAGGGCGGCATTTTTGTCCTTGCCTATATCACAAAAATGTCTAAGGCCGGCACTGTTTATACTCCTAACGTCCGCGCCTTAATTACCCTAAATGCGTCACAGTCTCCTTCAGTATTGTCCTTACTATCTTATCTTTCTAAGGAGTGTCACCTGATCGTCATTGTTAGCCCTACTAGCCTGTCCGACGTCGCCTCCTCGTCTTCACACATTTGCAGTCTACTATTCTATTGTTTTCTCCCCTCCTTGTCCTAAGTCGTCTATCACCTTGACTACCATTATTTGTTTTACTCCTACTTCTTAGATGTCTTCTTATCTTAAAACGTCGAAGGGGATAGTCTCTAAATCTACCCAAGCTCGTAACACTCATCATAGAAAAATAAGAGCTATCAACATTTGGTCAGTGTGTTCTGATGAACATAATTCCAAAATACTTTGCAGTCTTTATATCCCTATTAGGAACTACTTCACATGATGTGCCAGGACATTTATAAACTCATTTTGAGCCATATTAGAATGTATCACAGCCATCTCAAGAATTGTATTCATTTACCTTAGCTCCAGATCATGGGCATATTCATAGGGGGGGGGGCATTTACCCCCCCCCCTTACATTTAAAAAAAATGTCATAAAGTTGTCATTTGCCCCCCCCCCCCTGGAAAAATTCCTAGCGACGCCCATGCTCCAGATGCTCTGCATGGTGGCACATGTGCTACTGCTCTGCATTGTGGCACCCTGTGCTACTGCTCTGCATAGTGGCACCCTGTGCTACTGCTCTGCTTGATGGCACCCTTTGCTACTGCTCTGCTTGATGGCACCCTGTTCTATTGCTCTATATGGTGGCACCGTAGCCTACTGCTATGCATGGTGGCACCTGTGCTACCATACAGTGTCATACTTCGCCCCTCCCCCACCCGACCCATGGCGTTAAGTTATAAGTGAATGACCCTTAAGACAAACTCCATAAAATTCATACAATACAAACAATCCATTTATAAAAGAAAAAATAATGTGGCATATACTTAGTTGTTCTTTTTATTATCTATTTCTATCGGCTTATTAGAAGATAGTTTGACAAAGCGATGTTTGTGTACTACTTGAAAAAAATGTTGCCACTGTGTGTTTTAAAGGCTGTAAAACACTTGTCCACGCAGCACTACACTTTTTAAACTACTAGGCCCCAAGATTAGTTGACGACATGCCTGATATGAGATGTACCATTTTGGAGATGCATGATATAATATTTATGAGTATAAGAAATACCTCTGAGTTTATGTGAAATATAGATATATAATTAGGAGATGTAGTGGAGACCGGGGCAAGATGGCTATGCTAACAATTTATGGTGTTTATTGATTTTATTTTTAAGGATAGTAAAATTAATTTTACATGAACTTTTAGATTTACCATTTGTGGTGTTAAATATATTACAATTTAATTTTTCAAATAAAATTAATACAGTATAATTTTATTTTTCCCAAACCATACCAAATTTTCATCTTGCCCCAGTACCCGGGGTAAGATGACTTTGGCCATGGGGCAAGATGACAACACTAAGATAAAGTTGAACAAATTTTATTTTTAATATTTTACATGGTTTAACAAATGATAAATGTATTTTTACATCTTACAAAGTATAAAACTAAGCGTAATGCATTGTAACATAATGTTAAAGAATTAAGTTGTGCAGCTAACAATAGTCACAAATAAAGATGACATTTTCATAATTGGAGCAGTCCTCATGCCACCACTCTTGGCAATTACAGCACTGGATCCATTCTTCTGTTGGAGGGTCACAATATTCCTCTTCACACGAAGGACAGTTTATAACTACACCCTTTGAAGTTGATGCAACTGGGCTGTTTGACCTGGCTATTGTAGACTTAGGCCTGCAGGAACTTACTTCTAGTTCAAGTTTTTTTACTACCTTTTTAGCTCCACGAGCTTCTTTTCTCAGTTTTTTTTAAATGTTTCTGTTCTTCCATTTGATTTTCCATTGGTTGTAACATTTCTTTGATAGAATGCTCGAGCTCAGTTTTTTGCTTTTTCCTTTTCTCTCACATTGTTTTGCTTTAGGCAATGGTTTGAAATCAAAAACACTCACATGCTCTTTTGGTGCATAGGAATCATCATTTGCACTAAATTTTGGTTCTTCTGGAGGGTTTATAATTGGTTTTCTAATACCAGGGTCTGAGGATTAGCACTATTATTCTCAGTATCATCAACAACAATATCATGGTCGGTAGTTTTTGCAGCAGCAAATTCATGTTCACTAAACACAAGGAGATTATGAGGCTCGATCCCACATTCCCTAAACCCATTAACGGCATTTCCACCTGTAGCTGCTTTGAAGTATGCAGGGTTATATAGCTCGCCAATACTTTTGTCTGTGATAGGTTGTCCTGGATGAGTGATAATAAAGTTGTCACACGCTTGGCTATAGAAGTTCTTTAATGGGCCGAAAAATGACACAACAAGGGGCTGGAGACCATGTGATGTGTAGGGCGTTAACCCAACCATGATGATGTTTTTCTCTCTGCAATATAAGATAGCCTCCAAAGTTATGTGAGTTTTGTGGTTATCAATAATCAACAGGGCAGGAGATTCTTTGTTGGTTTAACATGAAGTTAGAAGTGCTTCAAAAAAGATAAAAAGGAGCCCTCATTGCTCCAGCCGTTACCACTGCAGTGGCCTACAGTTCCTGGTGGGGCTCTTTCTATACGTACAGTAACATTTGTTTTCTGGCAAAAATCAGAAAAGGTGGCAGGTAAAAGCCAGTTGCGCTAATGCAACAAATTATTGATATGTCCTTCTTTAACATTTTTAGAGAGCAGAGGCCATAGATTCTTTGCTCCATTCGAATCTTGAGGATTTCTTCTTATAGTGTCTAACCATACCTGAAATATATATACATATAGTTAGTTGGTTTAATAAATTCCAAAACACGGAGCAAAATGACGAGCTCGTCATCTTGCCCCCGTCATCTTGATCCGAACGGTCTGTTTTTAAATATTTATTTTTATTGCCATAAAAAAGGACAATTAATTGACATTTATTCATGGTAATAGGTAGTATTTGAATTAAGTTATTCATGAATATGAAAGAAAAACGAAATATCTTACCTGTTTCTGCAACATAGCTTATTTACTCATGCATAAAAGTTATATCGTGGCTGCGGTAAACAATGAAAGCTTCACAACTGACACAAAAATGGCGATTTCATCGTGTTAACACTATTTTTTAACGAACGGCCGATAGAGGAGCCAGTAGTGTTCGGCTGATGCTGCCAACTTATGGAAAAGTTCAAAATTAAGACGTTTTTCATGTTGCACCGCTCGTCATCTTACCCCGGTCTCCGCCTACAACAGAGCCATTCTTTCTTTACTATTTTTTTAGGGGGGGGGGAGGGGGTTCATAGACAAAAATACGTTTTAGAGCCCTAGGCAATGATATATTTGGAGACCACCGGCAAAGGGATATTTAGGGACTGTACACAAAGCAGGCCCGTAGCGTGCGGGGGGTGTGGCAGGGGGCGCCTCCCTGCGTTTGTCTGGCCCCCTCTGCTTGTTTGCTCTACTTAGTAACATTTATTTCCTGCCCCTGCTATTGGCCTGGCCCCTGCTGTAGAATGCCTTGCCCCTGCTGAATAATTTTCACGCTACGGGGCTGACGCAAAGGTACATTTTAGGCTTCTTAGCAAAGACGATGTTAAAACTACCACATGCATATATTAAGACCCTAATAATGGTAAGATAGCTAGTGTCCTCAAGACGACCGCTAACTGTTAAATAATTTTATCCAGAGCCCTGTTAAACTGAGTCTTATTATTTGACAGCATAAAATAAACAACACATCAAAGTTACCCGGTAAATAGTGTTTGTGTAGACATATAAAGTCCTCTATCTTACACTAAATAGGGATAAGCTTATCAGCTAAATACCTTTTTGATGTATTTTTACTGGTCCACTGTTTTCTTTTGCACCTAACCAAGGGGCCGTCCATAAAGTACGTCACGCTATTTTTGACCATTTTGACCCCCGCCCCCCACCCCTCTGTCACAAAGTGTCACAGATCTCTGGACCCCCTCCCCCTAAAGTACGTCACACTTTAAAAAAAATTAATTAACAACTAATTAAAATTTAATTGAAAACTTAAAACGCACTTCACTATTAAACTGCCTTAAAATATAAATATTAAAAGAATTATCAGATTTTTATACGACTTTACTAGTAGAATAATTAATTGTCAACAGTTATTCTTTGAAACAGTAACTCAATCAATTGAATTTGAAAAAATAATTGCAAAAATTAGACTTGACAAATATATAATAAACATCATCTGCTACCTTTTCATTTACAATGGGTGAGGTCAACTTTGAGATAATCTTCTGATTATGCATTCTACTGACACAGGATAAGAAGTAAATTAACGAAGCTTGACCTCAACCAGTGATTAAATAATGAAAATGGGAACAAAATAATGCAAGTAAAAATGGAGTAGGTTGACTATTTATGTGAGAAGCTCTTGTGCTATATTGAATATGTTTATAGTGGGCCTGTGAATTTAAACAAGCAATTAAGCCTGTTCCATTCTGGACACAGGACGTGTTAGCGCATTTTCATGTTATGTATCAGTACGTATGCTATCTTTCAGTAAATATTTGTACATTTTGGAAATGTTTATAAATTCAATTGTGTAACGCATATATCTGTAAAAAAAAATTTATAAAGACGTTTCTTTATATTTGAAAAAAAATTATTTTCTCTTAAATCTAACTACAAGTGGTTTGTGGTTACTGAAATAGGACTCATAATTGAAAACATTCGAAATTATAGTCATTTAATCGTCCGAAAACTCCGTCAATTGTTGCATAGCTCTGATACTTTCAATTAAACTCAGAACACAAGCTTACTATTTCATTTGATGAGTTTCTTAATAAATCTTGGTGAAACTACGTGCTGCAGTATTTCGCACCAAATGAACGGGCTATTGAACGTACAAGGTGTATATATAATATATAAGCCCCTTATGAGCCCTGAAGCCCGGCCCTCAGAGGTCCTATCGCGAAATGAACTTTTGATGTACACATGGCAGGCCAAGACCTACAAAATGATATATGCATCATGGGTCTAAGACTTATAGTTGCTGAGATTTAGCGCTCCTTTATTAATATAGCTTATATTGTAAAAAAAAAAAAGGTACTAAGGCCCCTTTTACGGCCCTGAGAGGTCAGATCGCGAAATGGAAAAAAGTCTTTTCTTGGCAGGCCAAGACCTACAAAATGATATATACATCATGGGTCTAGGACTTATTGTTGTTGAGATCTAGGGTGATGACGGACAGACGGACAGACAGACACAAAACGGGGACAATAGAGCATTTTTTTTCGAAAATGCTCTAAAAAAAATATTCACTAGACTTCACCCATCCATGGTAAAGTGAAGTGTTCATCTATATTTACGACTGACATAAATCTTTCCCCATCATCGTTTCCCGGAAGAATAATTGCAGACAGATCAACTTCTTCCTCATCTAGCCACTCAACATCCTCTGGATGTGCATTTTCCATTCTGCCAATAATTGCCATGAGTTCTCTTTGTCTTTTAGCAGTGATTCTCAAAGGATGGAGGCGTTTCATCTGAGTTAATTCTGGACAATTTTGGGTTGGCACATTTTCCTGCGACCGAGCTTTTGTTGTCCGGTATGTTTCTTCAACATTGTTTGTGAGGCAAAGTATAAGTGACACACTTTGCAAATTCGATCATGTAAGCTGGTCTGCAAAGATGGACAATAAAGATCATATGGTTGTACTTTAGAAACTACTGTTGATCTTGGCATAATGTCATCAAATTTGAAAGTTTGTGCCACAAACAATGAAGGAAATTTATGAGCATCGTCATCTGCTCTTTCTGAAGCTTAGAGTCCATCAGTTCAGGACCGTTATAAGGTCATCGTATGCCCTATGCACTTTCAAAGTCGTAGGCCCTCCCCATCTTCATTTTTAATATTTTTCAAGAATGCACCCGCACTTCTTTGGGACTTGAAATATAAATAAACTTTAGAAAACGCCATATGTAACTTTGCTAAGACGAAGAGCCGAAAAGTTAACATACTGTAATTTTTAGATCTGGAGCTTAACGTGCCCATTTCACACGGTTATATATAGTTACTTTAATACAAACATTATTAAATTTTATTGGCATTCTGAACTTGTTTTCACTTTATGTTCTGGCTTTCGTAGGCCCTTGAAAAAAATAGTAATAAAAGTTCGTAGGCCATAAGCACAGTGCCTACTGTGCCTAGTTGATAAATGATAAAGCGGCTTTGCATCATTTGTTTGGTTGATTGGGATTGGAGGAGGAAAGAATCTCGAAGGTAAAACGTTGAAATATGAACTCCTAACTAACATGAGGAATTGTGAACAACACATTGAAAAGATATGCTTTTCATGCTATTTTGACATTAAAAAATTTAAATGTTTCACGAAATTTTTGAAAATTATTTTAAAGCTATTAAGTTTTACTAAAAAAAAAATTAAGTTAGAAATAAAATAAAAAATATATACTAAATGTGACGTCACACTTGGCCTGATCCCCCCTCCCCCTGTCACAAACTGTCACACTTTCTTACACCCCCCTCCGCCCCTATGGAGCGTGACGTACTCTATGGACGGCCCCCAACCTTAGTTCGCCTCTGTTCAAAGGTGATAACCCTTTTTCCACCTAATGAATTGGCGTGTTTTGATCAGGGAGGCCCGATTCGGTGGAGATTGCCTGGGGACGTAGATATTAGAAAACTAATTAGGCATTGTGAGAAATAGGACTATTAATCATGAGATTAGGTACCACAAACTGATTTTTTAAAATGGGTTTACAGCTTTTTTCAACATGAATATTGCAAGAACTCGAGAATCTAAGATGGTGGACATCAAATTTATTACTATAGCTCAAATAGTTTGAGAGATATAAATTTTTGAAAATGTGACTTTTTCATTTTTTCACAACACCTTCAAAAGTGCCATTTTTGCCAAGCGTTATCTGCAAAAGTATTTCATGTACACCAAATCATTTACATTCAATACAAACACAAATATACATAGAATAAACTCAATTTTTTTCAAAGGTGTAAAATTATAATATCATTAAAATTTATAGCACTGAAAATGGGTTTTCATCATTTTTTAGAAAAAATAAAAAGGGAGATAAATTTTCAAAATTCGTGACATTTCAAAAAATCATAATAAAATTTGTAATCAACACACATAAGAACTAATTACATCAATATGTAGGGTAACTTAAGCTCTATACATTCAATTAGTCATAATATCTTAAGATTATTTATGATTAATATAATAAAGGTTAGAAATAGGTGGGGTAATAAAAAACAAGAAAATTTGTCATTTTCAAAAATTCACAAAAAAAGAACTGTTATGTATATATTCAACATTTATATATGAAAATGTAGGATATACATAGTTCTTAACTATAAAATAGTCGTTAGACCAATTACTTTTATATATACAGTACAGGGACGGATAAACCCATGCATGTAAAAAAATCAATAAAAATACTTTTCATTAGGGAAAAATCCACTATTGAGTATTATTTGAAAAGTTATATTAGTAACAATAGTAACCGTAACATTAGATGCATACATTTCAATTATATTCTAATTATTTCATAAGTCATGGAACGCTAACAAATAATTTACGCATTTTACCACTACAGGAGCTCACCTAAATAAGTGCAACTTTCGAAATTTAAGTAATTTTACTTTTAAGTTTCAATTCATGCTTACTTAGAGATAATGTACTGTTTTGTTGATCATTTAGTGATTTTAACTCTAATTTCTTCTTGATATAGTACTACTATTTCATCAAGGACATTTTTTCCAATTATTGACCCTACCCAGGCCCGTAGCCAGGTCAAAGTAAGCAGGGAGGCACCAATACCCAGCAAGGGGGCACCTTTACTTTTTCTATATTTTTCCTCTTTTTCTTCTTTTTTAAGCGGGGGGGGGGGGCACTCCACTCCTAACCGGGGGGGGGGGGGTGCCGGCCCCACAGCCACCCCTGGCTACGGGGCTGACCCTACCATTAAAAGTTTTATTTGTTTTAAATGTTTTATTATGTTTTCATCTATTTCTCTGTTATTATTTGTTTATCAAGAGTTTGAATGTCTGTTGTTTACTTAATATAATAAATAAAAAAAATGAATGAAAAGTTCATTAGTTAATCTCTGTAGTTTTGAAAGAACAGACTCCTTCAGGGGACTGTGTATATTTCTCTTATTCACTCTAAAAGTTGCAAGGCTTTAAAATATATAACCCACATTCAAAATTGGTCCAAATAAGTTACATAATATACTGCTGATATGGTATTTAAACACATAAAAGTCTTTTCTATGTGTTACTTAACTTGATTACCAGTTATTTTTTTTTTTTGGATTTGTGAGAACCATGTTTAATTAAAGCTAAAAGATGTTCAAACGTCTATAATACTCAAACTGAACTAATATTAATAATAAGATACTTAATAATAATACAAACGCATGAGTGGCTAAGAAATATTTTAATAAAAAAAAATACAGGCGTAACAGTTACATGAGTCCATGACTTGCCATTTTCTTCTTTCAAAACCAGAGTTGAAGAAGTCATGTATTACTAGTCTAGTAGACAAGGCAATAAAGGTATCCCTCCAACTAGCACAGAAACCTTCTATAAAGTATTGAGTTGTACACCGTCTGATAAGAATAATTATGACATTTAAAAATGATTCTGACTTAAATAATAGTGAATTTATGCATATACTAAACATACACAGTTATATTACAACAATAATTGAAAAAATATCCATTCAATAATAGCTATGTTAATTCGGTCAGCCTACAATCTACTATATGTTTACATTGACAACCAATTATCGACCACGTGACCTGTTATATTTGTTTAAATTTGAGACAATAAAACTATCTAACAACGGTAAAAAATATATACTAGTCAATTTTTAATATGTTATCTCTTAGAAAATATTATTATCTCTCTAAAAAAATAGCCAGAAAAAAATAGAAGTGTCCGCAAACATGAGGGGTATCGTTCAATGTACGAAAGCATCAAAATGGCCTCGAGGTTTATCATATTAAAGTTATTATAACTACAACAATAAACATTTCCAAAGAAATATAAAGCTAAAAGAGTAAGGAACAAATAATGTAACTATTTATCCACAAGTTTTTATCGTTTTTACTTACCAACTAGGTGTTTAAGTCCCAATAAAGTTCAATTCATTGTGACTGGTGTAGCGTTGCTAACTTGATTGTCGGCCATTTTCACGGTCGTGCAAGAATGGGTGAAAAATGTGTGTTATATGCTATTTCTTAGCGCTCTGCGCTTTTGGGCCATGCTTACAAATTAAGTTTTATTATAACATTTTAAAAGCAAAATGGACGGGCTTTCTAATGATACTAAAGAAAAACCTACAAAATTAAAAAATCACAAAATAATTTACTTTTTATTATGATTTTTTTATATTAAAAATATTGTTAAATATAATTTAATTAAATGTTTAGTATGGTTGTAAAGGGCATTCATTTTCGCACACATTGATATATTTGACATTACTGTAGGACGAATGGCCCAGAATCGCACGGAGATTGAAAATAGGATAGTCAAATTAGATCGCGCGTCGGCCGGTAAAAAGTGACTTCGGTGATGGTTTTCATTTTAAAAATGTAACCTTTTGTTCTAAATCTACGTAATTAAAATTTACATATTATTGTAGGGCTTACAAAATAGTTTAAAATGATATAATTGTTTATGAGATTTGATCAGTTTTAAGTAGAGAAATCATTACGTTAAAACTATCCAAATATTGACTACAGTGACGCAAAACCACGATTTTGAGCCAGTTTGTGGTACCTAATGAGATTTAAGAAGTACTAATTTTGAGATTTGAGCAGATACCCAGAAAGGAGGAGAGGGCTGTTTTTATGCTAAGCCTTAGGACTCCATTAGCGTCTGGATCTTTTCTCTAATTATTGAAAAAATACACACAAAGATGTTCTTATGCATTGGAAAGGAGGTAGGTAAAAGTACAATATTATAACATTTCATAAGAATTCGCCCTGGAAAGGGTGAAGGATGGCATATACACTAATATACAGTAGGGTTATGACTAATTTAAAATTTTTCAGCCTGGGGTTGTAATCGATGAACTTTTACCTAAAAATCGCAAAAATGACTTTGGCTTTGCCGAAACATGAAAAAAACCTCCTGCGCATAAGTGAATTTCCTTTTTAACATTGAAAAAATAATTATTATTTTGTGAGTGTTGCCGGTCTAACTCTTAGAGAAAAATGCATTGATGATTTTATGCTATATACAAAGCACAAACGAACGTAGATCTATATATTTTTATAAAGAATTAGACTAACAACATATACAATTTATATATAACTGATGTTATATATATATATATATATATATATATATATATATATATATATATATATCTAAAACGTGTAGTCATTTTATTATAAATGATTATGCTAACTATATTCAATAAACACAGGACCATTTTATAGCTATAATCATTCATAATAAAATGACTACAAGGTTAAATATATGTAATATTTATTTATATAAATTGTATATGTTTGTTCAATAATTTATATAAATATTTAGATCTACGTTCGTGTGTGCATTGTATATAGCTATACAACATCAATGCAATTTTCTCTTAAGAGTTAGACCGGCAACACTCATGCCTCGTCCCTTTGAAACATATAGAGGTTCAAACAATTTTTATTATAACATGTAAGTTTTGCTTAAAAAACAAACGAGTAATACATATAAATGAGCATATTCAGTGTTTTTGAAGGATGGATTGTTGATAAAGGAGCCACTTTCACAGTTGTATATCCAAACCTGCCTCCTGATTCAATTTGTCTTTTATACAGTTCTTTATCTTCACTACAAAGCCAATTTTCATTTGTTTTTGTAATATCAAACAAATTAACAAGATTTCCTATAAATTCTGCTTTTGGTCGCTTTCTGTGTTTTTCAAAAGAGGCGATAAGTTGTTCAACCTTTGCTGACACTCGCTGTTAGGAAAGAACAGGAAAATTCAGTTTATCCAAAAGCTTCAACAATTCCTCAGTTAATTTTCTGAGTCGGCTTCTTCTTCGTTTCAATTCATTAAAAAGTCCAAATAAATCTTTTGACAATATTTCTGTTGGAAGGCATTGTACATAGCATTTCGCTCATATCCTGTTTAAGTTCGGGTATACTAAGACGGCGTTTAGTGCTTGATTTCAAGTTTTGTGCCCATATTCCCCCAGCCGCTTCCATTGATGATTTTGACATTTTACTCTGTAAAGACATATTTTCAAGAAGAAGCTCTTAACAGCAAATCTCCAAAAACAATATTGCGAAGAAAAAAATTAGTTTAAATGATATAGATGATATAGTATAAATGTACAATATGAAACCTCAAATCTGTTTGGTCAAGTTTTTGCTTATGACAAGGTCTAAAACAATATGACTGTAATGGACAGCACAATCCACAAATTGTTTAAAATATAAATAGCTTCGTTTCAATCAGATTGTCCAATAGAAAAGCAATTTTTTACTCTCGAAAATGTCACATTCTCCTTAAACTGTTAGTTTATTTGACAACTCATCCACTGATAATTAAGAAATTCAAAATGATGCTAGGCGCGGGAAGTTTTTTCATGAACCAATAAAATTAACATCAAAAATGTTATCTATGGGTAAAAGTTCATCGAATGCAACATCAGGAAGATCAAAGTTTTGAAAAAAATTCTCTAGTCATAACCCTAATATACAGTGGTGCACTCGCCTGGTTTGCCTACTCAAAAGAACGGCATTATGTACATAAGAGTAGTGATATTTAAGTTGAAAATGTGTAGATTCTTTTTTAGAAGGTTAAAGATAATCTGGTTTTATAAGCAGAAAATAGAAATTTTGTTCAAAGTTTTTTTAATGAGTTTTTTTTTAAATGGTATCACTTTCTGTTTATGGGTGTGTTTTGGTTATTTAGCCCTTCGACAAGTAAACTCCTGCTCCCTTCCCGGTCGTTGTAAAAAGAGAAAACTTTCATTTACAAGTTTACATTATATACTGTAGTGTATTGGTGGAGGTACTATAGTGTATTGTTGAAGGTATAATGAACCCGTTTATTATTAGATCAAAATAATGAGATGCTAGAAATTTTGTATCATTTTTAGAGCATTTTCTATTGTCCCCGTTTTGTCTCTCTGTCTGTCATCACCCAAGATCTCAACAACCATAAGTCCTAGACCCATGATGTATATATCATTTTGTAGGTCTTGGCCTGCCAAGAAATGGCTTTTTTCCATTTCGCGATCTGACCTCTGAGGACCGTAATAAGACTTTTCACTTTTCTTACTATTTAATTTAAACTGTAATATTAAATGTAAATGTATTCATGTAATATTAATGTTTTTTTTACTGGTATTTAAAAAAGTATTAACAAGTATTTCAGTAAAACAAAACAATTTATATTCAATATGTTAATAACGAAAGAATATTTAACAAAAGACTAATGTATTAATAAAAAAAACTTTAAAAAATATATTTTAAAAGTATTTTAAAGTAAAATCCACGGGCACAAACCTAAAAATGTTAAATAAAACTGTTTCAAAAGACTACTATCATATTCTAATAATCTAATAGACAATAATCAGTATAATCACATAATGCAGTCATACAAATAAATAATAAACTTAAAACCCACCATATTTACAAGTATTTCAGTAAAAGAAAACAGTTAGTAGGCTTTGAGACGATGATACTAGGGAATACAATTTCATCCTTAGTTGTGTAAAATTTTTTATTTCTCTTTGTGCTTTTAGATGATACTGACTGATTTGTGTAATTTAATTTGTTTTGTGTACACTTAGCGTGGTATTACAAAACACCATCGTGCTACTGACCAGATCAGACAGAAATTGAAAAAAACATTATACTCTGACAGAACAATGTCAGTTAGAAATTTAGTAAGTCATACACTAACTGAACAATGTCAAAAAGAAACTGAGTGTCATACACTGACATATTATGTCAATAAGAAATTTAGTAGGCCATTTAAAACCACTCCCCCATATTTAAATGATCTAGATAGGGAAACATTTATTCTCAAACACATTATCATATTGCATTTCATTATTTTAACATAAATCACTCTTACACAACATACAGTCAATATATTCAAACTCTTACACAACATACAGTCAATAGAATCATACACTTACACAACATACAGTCAATAGATTCATACACTTTGTCACATTCGTGATTTTGCTGTAATGAAATCAAGTCCAAGCCTTGACGCACGTCATCGACTCAGGGGAGGTAACAAAATAGGATAGACAAAGGCTTTGTCTTCCCAGGTGTTCCCACTGTGGTCAGTCAGTCTGAAGCACCCACTTGTCACTTTCTGTCACCTGGGAAGAGAATGTCTATACGATGAGATAATCTATGCCCTTGTTGTATTCAAGTGAAAGGGGCGAGAGAGGAGTGTCCCTTTATTGATCACGCGTGAAGGCACGAGTGATGGGTGTGACGTACACGGTCACTGCGATTGGTCAGTAGCGGTCTCGGCACGCATGCCGGGAGATCCGATGTGCGTGGCTTGAGACTTCCGGTCAGTTTAAGTGGCAGTGAGTCAGCAGTAGACAGTGACTGCTGGCAGTCGAGCTCGTACGTTCAAGCCGAGGTGGGGAAACCAGGGCTGTTGCATGGCAGGACCTATATGTTCGACCATCTCAGTCCTGATTCTTGTGAGAACTACCCACCTCAGGTAATTTTGTGCGTTTAATATACTTGATTTAATGTATTAATGTTTCGTAGTAGCCGATTAAGCTACTGCCCTTTGAGGGCATGCTGATGTCCATTACTTTTGATGTAAATAAATATGTGTTGTAATGTATTCCACGTTTAAGTTTGTGCTCATTTTATCGTTGTGTTTGCGTCCTGTGTAACCACGTGGTTGGGAAAAATATAAATTCTGGCCAGAACTCAGTAGGTGATCATACCAATAGACAACGACCGCAGAAACCCCGCAAGGGGACCTTGACACACTTACACAACATACAGTCAATAGAGTCATACACATACACAACATACAGTCAATAGATTCATACACTTTACGAGCAACATACACAAAATGTAGATAATCCCTGACATAAATACACAGTATGAGTAGTGAGATTATAACGTTAATACAAAAAGTTATACAGTACTAATTTATTTCAGTCTTAGAGTAAATAGAAAACATTATTCTCAAGCTTCAGCCTGTGACGTGAATCGACACGATTGTGAGACTACTTAGTGAGACTGCGACATGTAACTACGACGTGAGACTACGACGTGAAAAAGGGGAGATAACTATTAATAGAACGATCAACAATTTTTCACTGATTTTTTAATTTTTATTTTATTTTTATCAGACGAAAGTGACCACTACATCTTATTAAGAACAATATCATCTCTGGAAGATTTACAATTGACCTAATGTCTAACGATGTACTGTTGGAGGTATATTGGTCATATCCGACAGGAAATACTATCTCATCCCTTCACTCAGCATTTGTATTAAAGGTTATACAATTCATCTATCTACAGTTGTAAAAATGAATTATTGAATTGCAAATTCATAAACAAAAATAAATTTTATAATGTTTTTTTTTAATTCAGGCTATAGTTTTAGTATTAACAAGAATGTTTTTACAACAATGCTGTATTGTTCTTTAAAAAATGTGATTGTTTTTAAACAGATTGAACCACAATTAGAAAATATGTAATGGATGTACTATTTATTTAATATTTTTTATTGTCTTAATCTCATCTATTAGGGATTGTTAGCTTACATTACTATATCCAACACAATAGATGATCTAAATGCAGAAGTTTTATATGGTAAATTTAACCAACTGATCTTTTTTATGTTTTCAGATTAATACAGCAAAGATTGCTTTGGCATTGATGTAGAAAATTGTATTTTTTTTAGTGATAAAAATGATCCACGTCAGCCATTTCATGGAATATAAATTAATTTAATGACAAGTTTAAAATTGCAAATGTGTGTCCAAAGTAAAGAACATCATTTGGGTCAAACAATTTCAGACTTGTTCGTCAAATTTATGCAACTTATTTTTATTTTTCTATAAGTATGGGTTTTTTTTTAAAAATTACATACGTTTATACAATAAAATCAATTTGTTAATAGAAATGCATTTTCAAACTTTTTAAACACATAGTGATTAAAAATGCAATTTTTATTTTTAAAATTCAGAAATTGTTTTAGCTCCTATTGGTTTAAATTACTTTTCACTTGTTTTCCTTCTTAAATATATTTTTATATGTATGATTATATGCACGTTTATAGTATACTATATATATATATGATTTCTGTCGACGTAAATCTGTATACCAAATAAGATGATATATGTAGCCTACACTTTTGGTGCTCGAAACTATCTTAAGGGGTAGGGCCCAAAATTGCAATAGTTTTTTGAATCCTCAACCTTTTGTAATGATATTTCATAAACATACCCATTAAAACTGTATGGGTAAATATGCAAACGTACTTAAAATTACCCGGTTTCTATTGTAACAGCGGCCACCTTGTTTTTGTTTACAATATTAAAAAATATTACAAAGATTAAATTGATCTTCTCCCAAATGGATAAAACAAATAATTTGAAATTGTAAAATTCTAGTTAGAATAACATATTATCTAGAGTTTTATTTGAGAATTTTGAAATATACTGAATTGTTTTTTTATGATTTTTTTATCATCACTAAAAAAATTACAAAAATAACAAATTTTCACACAAAAACATCAATAAATAAATAATCGTAAAATTGTTACAAATTATCACAGCAATTTATTAGCCTATATGTACTTAACATATGATCAATATTCTAAGTCACATTGTCACAAATAATGAAGTAGTTACAAAAATTAAATTAAATAATTTCTGGAAAATGAAAGCACATAAAATCCAATTAAAAACTGCTTGCTATATTGGGTTAAAACTGTCCAACACAATAGCGTGTGGTTCCATAAATCTTAACAAACTCCATTTGAGCTTTTTTAGCAGCGATTTGTTTTTTTCAACTCGTTCTTTAACACCTGCTAATGCATTCTGGCTACTTGTTAATCGTTTAATGTCATACACAGTCTCAGTGAATGCCCCATCAGTTTTTAGGGAATTCCATGGAATGCACAGGTCCAAAATTTAATTCACACATAGCAGAAAACTCCACATTTATGAAATTGCAGCTTGCTGCAGCGTGACCAGATTATGCTGTGAAGGTTCTCATTGAATTTATAGTATGTAACAACTCGCAACGTTTTAAAATGTTCAGTTCAGAGCTCACAAATGAGCCATATATGCTTGTGCAGCCTTTCAAAATCCAAAAATAAGTGCACTCTAGTTGAATGACCCCCCTAAGTAAATGTTTTCACTAACGTCTCCTTTATAAAAGCACCAAGAATCTTTACCTGGTGGGTACAACTGGTGCTGAGGGTACTATCTGTACTGTAATTGTGGTGTAGGGAAGCAAGGATTGCTTTTTTTCATCTGCTCTGCATTTTAATTTCCTCTGATGGCTCTAGAATAGAAAGTGTCAATTTCTTGATAATAGTCAGGCTTTCAGATGGGCTTTCTTTTTTTCCCTGAATAAATTTAGAAAAAAAAAAATATCTGTAACTTTTCATAATGAAACAAATATGATAAAAATTGATTAAAAACACATTCCCATCAAATACTTTAGTTAGAAAACTAATTGAAAATATTTTTTTAATGACTTCGAACTAATTTAATTTGTGAAATTATTTCTTGCCTTTTTTTGAACTATCTTGAACCAGGTTTTCAAGCTATGTGGTTTTATTTTTATGTTCTTTTAATTTCAGGTATTACTTCCCTAGACTTTTTAAGTGAGTAGTTAAACAAAACTTCAGGAAAAATTCTAGATGTGACTATGGTTAGCATTAAAAATAATATTTGTATCTTTTTACATGTTTATCATGAAAATTAGATTTGCAAATCCAACATCAAGTTAAAACACCTTCTAATTGTCATCAACCTATAAAGGCGTCAAATTTTAGTCCAGCCAAAACAAAGATATCAGAATAACATTTTTGACCCCGATGTCTTCATTGAAAAAAGAATATACATATGAATATTTATCATCGAATTTTCATTTCCATCTTCAAAAACATGTGTTTGGATTACACCCTTCCTATGCTGGGCATTCAGGAGTAATAATATCTCAACTCTTATCAAGACAGAATGGAGCCTCTCATAGACAGAAGACTATGGCGTGTCTTGGGTTTCAGACCTTTCAACAATTTTTATAATTTTTAGTATTTTAAAGGGCTTCGTGGTGTTATTTACGTGTTGCTGCCCAGTCATAATCTTTTTTCAATAAGGGACGATGAAAAATATATTACTCAAAGAGATACTCACTGTTTGTGTACATATTTCAAACATCAATCTCTATAATATCTTGCGCATTATTGTATCTCAGAGTTTTACTTTCTTTAGGAATAATTCAAGACAGTATCTCGTAATAAACGTGATATTTATACTCCGAATACCATGTTTTTATTTCATAAAGATACAATATTGAAAGACAAAGTTTTTCCATATGGACATTTACATAACACAACAGAATAAAATGTAATATTTCCTTTCGTCTTCAACTTTTGTAATTCATGTATTATCCTATTATAACATTGGGAACACGTGTAAATTCTGTATGAAAATAGACGATCTGAATAGATTATAGTAAGCAGAATCTTGTAGAATTAAGAATTAAGTAAATCTTTTCAAAACTAAATGTATAAAATAAAAAAGATAAAAAACTTTTGAAAATAATTACGCTTTTATTAAAAAACAACTTAATTGTACACAAATATATAATTCATGATCTCACACAAATACTTTTATAGATTATAAATATGCATGAGAAGATCAACAGATGTAGTGTACATCGAATATGTTTCTGTCTCGGCATTTACAGGGATTGTGTGGTTAATACATCGCTAAGCCGCCTTTACTTCCCCAATTTAAATAAGGTACACATTTAAAGCTGAGTGGACTTGTGGGACTTAACCTACACTAAACAGGACCTGGACGAATTTTCTTGCCCCTCTGCGTCAAGGATCGAACCCAGGACTCTTTAAGAGTCGACACCATTCAGCCACCCGTCCCACATTAGCATATATACTGACCTAAATACTTTTACATTAGTTGATAACTAGCAATAAATTATTAATTATATATATTCTATATTTATCTAGATTGGCATTTGCGATTATATTTTTATTAATGAGAAACTGAAGTACGTGTATGATACAATGAATTTTTTTCTACTTTTTAATTTTAATCAGATCTTTTTAAATTTTTTTTATATTTATTATAAATATAGGGACAAAACTAAAAAATATTTACAGTTAAATTCAGACAAACTTTACATGACTTGATCTATTAAGCCATTTTTATTGTCCATTCAAAATCAAATGGAATAATGTAACAATTGCAAATATCTAATTAAAACTGAGAAATAATAAATAAAATGAATTGATTTGTTCATCTATGTCTGAATGAGCATTTGGTCCTGAAATTTGCAAAACAAAACGTAGATCAAATTTACTAAAATAAATTAACGCCGAGATGTGCAGATTATGGACATCATTCATGACAACCTAGTGAATTGGATTTGGGAAATATGTTAAGGGGGACGATATTGTCGCCATATATAAACACCACATTTTGGGCGACATTTTTTTCACAGCATTGTCGAATACATAAAAACAAATTATATAATGCACACAAACGACACATACTTTACATTTTGTAAATGAGAAATAATGTTTCTAACTTCTCCAATGACTGGTAATAGAAAATAACAAAGTAATTTCTTTTTGAATCAACTAAAAAGTAAACAAATATTAATCCCTGAGATTAAAATTCATTGATATGTAAATTTGACTATACAACATCTACCTGAGACATGATACGTGTTTTAGGTCTTAGACAATTTAGACCTTCGATCCCAGAAATTCAATTTGAAATAAATTAATACGCCAACTAGAGAGCTGCGGACGTGATTGGGATTCCGCGGGTTTGGAAATAAACTTATCGGGAGTTCTATGGAATTGGTTTTGTTTTTGCGTGGGTTTGCGTTTTGTTTGAGTGGGACTCTCGCGGACTTGGATATAGTGTTGTTTTAGTCTCAGGTCATATTTTAGTTTCAGTATTTATTTCGTTTTTTGTGTAATTATTTTAGTTTTCGTCTAGTTTTAGTCTTGCTTCTAATTTTAGTTTTAGTTTTAGTTCTCGCTGACGAAAAGTCAACATTTTCGTTAACGAAGGTTTTAGTTTTAGTTTTCAGAACGAAAGCAACACTATATTTTAGTTTCAGTTTTAATTTCGTTTTTTCTTGTAATAATTTCAGTTTTCGTCTACTTAGTCTTGCTGCCAATTTTAGTTTTGTTTATTCTCGTTGACGAAAAGTCAACATTTTCGTCAACGAAGGTTTTAGGTTTAGTTTTCGTCAACGAAAAACAACACTACTTGGATATGATTGCTATTGAAATTTCTTTAAAAAAGCGGTCACAGTTGGCTCCAGAAAGTGTTAATAGCCTCTTATTTTTACATGGACTTAAACTGTAGAACTGTTTGTTTTACTTATTATCTTAAATGTTTTTCATGTATGTTTTTCGAGAGGATTTTTACAAACAAATTTTTAAACCATTATTTATGAGTTATAATAGAATATTTTTTGATGGGAGCGGGTGGGGTTGGGAAAAGTTTTCGCGGGAGCGGGTGGGACTGGGGGGAGGCATTTCTTTGGGAGCGGGTGGGACTGGTTTTGAAACGCGGGAGTGGGGTAGGACTGCAAGATTTTTGACACGCGTGCAGCTCTCTAGTGCCTACCATAGAATATAAACTATACAGAAAGCGAATCCCTGTCTTCGATCACTGTAATACAACCGCAGCCATGCTTGTTATATTTGAACTCCTGTTATGGAATGATCCATAAATTGCCTGCAGCGGAATAAGTTATGATTTTAAGTTATATTTTACTTAATACGAGATCAAAGACACCGGTTACGATAAACTAAGTGCATTGATTAATTTGAAAGATGAGCAAAAAATTATTTAAAAAATTTGGCCTCTAAAGTTTAAAGAGTCGATCTAATAATATAAATATTCTTTAAAAATTTAAGTTATATAAATAATGTTCTACGTTATATTTTTTTTATTTTTGCTGTATAGTTGTGTAGAAAATTGTATCAATATAAAATGACTTGATCAGAATCAAAAGTAAGCTGTGATAGTTGTGTAGAAAATTGTATCAATATAAATGACCTGAGCTGAAGCAGACGCCAACAACAGAGTAAACGACATGATAACTTTTAACCATTGTGAAAAGTAATTTTGATAAATAGGTTTCAATATCATTTTAAAATTGGTGTATACGTTTTAGCATAAAATATATTGATGCCTACAACCCTTTTTGATGCTTTTTTTTTGTAGATGACATCTTTGTTTGTCTGATCTTTCAGGGGCTAAAAATATATTACTGGATCTTAATGAAAAAGATATTATCAATTATAGCAACTTGGCAATTGATTCTAAAAAATTCTCAAACAATTATTTGATGCCTTTGATTTTCAATGATTTCAGTATGGTAAGATAAAATGAATTTTTTAATGTAGTTTAAAATAGGCTTTTCTTTTTATCTCTATTTACTTTATCTATTCCATCTCTAGTGCTAAACTACATTATATTATTTCAGTTTTTTTTTTTAAATTTTTATATTTCTTTAATTTACTAGAACAACACCAAAATTAAGATAATTTGTTGAGTATTAAACAATCGTATATTAAACAATCGTTCAGACATGTCAAGTTAAGTAACAATTATATATATATATATATATATATATATATATATATATATATATATATATATATTAGGGTGGTCTACAATACATAGGTAAAAATAAAAGTTGAAAAATTGCTAGTGCTTCATAAAAATTGTGTTAGCTGTGCTACATAGGACCTTTTAAATATAAAATATAACTCCATTTGAAGTTAATTTAGTACTGCCTCAAAGCACCTGAATTTTTTGTTTGGTCAACTGTTACTTATTTTTTGCAAATACAAAGAATATTTAACTTTTAAAAAAAGTAAACAACTCCATTTTGATTGTACTGTCTACAAGTTTTTAATATTTGTCTTAATTTTCATTTATTTCTAGGAGTTATTGGCTATTGATTTATTATAGACATTTTTTTTTAAAATAGCTGTTACAAGATCTCAGACATATGTTCATCTGTTTGGCGAACCAGTACAGTTATTTAATGGAAATATGCTACCAACAACTAGAGAAGTTTTACAAGTCTACTATCATCATCACAATAATGAAAACTGTCTAAAACTGAATCGGTTACAGTTACTGTTAGATAGGTTTGCGAGATATGGGCCAGAGCAAGAGTACCATCAGCTGAAGAAAGAAATATTATCCAATGCCAAACTTCTTTGTTGTTAAACACAGAACTGTCTGTCGCAATAAGACCCGTGGTGGCACAGCTCAGATGGCAAGGGTGGAGTCAAATTTGAAGCTGATATGAATGGCCTGTTTGATATTGCTCATCATGATGCGATGAACCGAATAAAAAAATTGAAGAAGATAGGGTTTTTCTGGCTGGATC
Organism: Bulinus truncatus; assembly: GCA_021962125.1. Classification (NCBI taxonomy): domain Eukaryota; kingdom Metazoa; phylum Mollusca; class Gastropoda; family Planorbidae; genus Bulinus; species Bulinus truncatus. The sequence continues at coordinate 3,627,239 of JAGDYQ010000009.1, read as the reverse complement.
AAAGAACAGAAAGGAAGTATGTCATGGGTTAAATAGACCAGCAGCTTACAGCAGTAGAAGGTCGACGAGCAGTAAGAATACAAAGAGAAGCTGAAATGAGGACCAAAGAAGACAGGAGGCTAAATGATTTAGCTCAGGCAAGTGCACCAGCACCGGCAAGTTTGAATAATGGTGACACCAGTGACATTAGTGATCTTGATGAAGAAAGTAGTGCAGAACTCAGTGACTACAACTTCTGAATGCAAATCATCAGACAGTTCAGACACACAAGGTCAAACACAGCAAAAGCGTGCAAAAATATCTTCAAAGAAGCTGTAAGTCCACAGTTAGCTGCAGCACTAGATCGTACAAGTGTCAACAATCGAGATGCTGCATATATTCTACATGCAGCAGCTACGACTTATGGACAAAATGCATCAGGTGGTCTCTGTCTGTCAGCAGCATCAGAAGAACAAGATCAAAGTATCGTACTCAAGCAGCTGCTGATGTGAAGTTCGCATTCAACAGAGATGGCCCACTGGTTATACATTTCGACGACAAATAGATTCCTTTCAATAGCTGCGGCCCAGGAAAAGAAGATCGCGTAGCAATCATTGTAACAGGTCGTACAACTGAAAAGCTTTGGCTATTTAAAAGTTGTACAAGGAACAGGTGAACAAATAGCCAAAGCTGCAGCAGAAACCATCACTAATTGGGAGCTGACTAACAGCATTGCAGGAATGTCATTTGATACAACTGCAGCAAACACCGGCCATCTCAATGGCGCATGTGTGCTACTGGAGCAAAACTAGGCAAAGAACTGCTATGGCTGGCTTCGTCGAACACATCCTTGAAGTCCTATGCAGCGACATTTTTAAAGGTGTTTGGCCCAACATCAGGGCCAAATGTGATATTATTTCACAGATTTCGGGCACGGCCAAATATTGACCAAGTGGCATACAAACCATGTGCAGACACCCGCCTAATGACTGAAAGTCTAGCAGTGCTAAAATAGGAAATATTGAAATCTCTGTCAAGACATTTTGACTATAACAGGGGAGCAATTCCAAGAGAAGACTACAGGGAATTATTAGAGCTGACCATAATTTTTCTGGGACAGACACCACCACGTGGCATTCAATTCCGTGTACCTGGCCGACCATGCCAGATGGATGTCACAGTTGCTGTATGTTCTGAAGCTGAATTTGTTTTAGAACAGTTTAAGCTCAGTCGACATGAGAGCACAGCATGCTTAGAATTTGGACTGTTCACAACATTGGTGTATGTCAAAGGTGGATATCTTGTACATCACCCAGATGCTCCTCATAAACGATCTGTCTCTTATTCAAAGCCTCACCAACTATCGTACCACTTCCAAGATCATTGCAGACACAGGAAGTGCGGCACTTGGACGCCATCTATGGTACTTGGGACAAGAACTCTTGCCACTTGCTCTGTTTTCTGACCTTGTTTCAGCCGAGGTCAAGACAAGAATGGCATCTTGTCTTATAACTGCCAGCGAAAAATGAAACATCAATCAAATACACGGGCAAAGAAGTACTCTGTGATAAGAAACTTGATTATTTTATTGGAAGCAGATCTAACTTCTTCTTTCAGGTCTTGGAATCTCGACAAATCGCTCTTGAACTTGCCTGTTGAGCAGTGGCCACAGCTGGAAGCGTACCAACACGCAAAGGTGGTTGCCCATTCACTAAAAGCTGTTAATGACTCAGCAGAGCGAGTACTGCATTGGCAACCAACTTCAACAAGTCATTAACAAAATAGGAAGATGAAAAGCAGTACTTGTATCAGGTTGTTGAGTCACACCGTAAACAGTACCCAGATGCAAAGAAGGCAACACTCAATCAATGAATGAACAATGAACAGTGTTGTAGTGTATATGTTACTTAACTGGTTCTGTGAACATTTTACTGATTGGCCCAAAAACAATGTGCACGCATTATATTTTAATTGTTGAAAGCTCAACATTGTTCTGAGTTTATGTTGCGTAAACGAAAAGGGCCGCTATTGTAATTTTCAAATCCAATTAGGCAGTACTGATTACTGAATGAATGGTAATTTTCAGAGTCTGTGAACATTTTGTTGACCGTTTGGAACTCTCAGTACATTTATAATTTTAATGTGGAAAACTCAAAATTTTTCTGGCTTAATGATGCGAAAACGAGAAAATCGGCAGTTATCACCATTTTTAATCCTCATGAGGCAGTAGTAAATGATGATAGAATGACTCAGTTTTTGTTATTTCATTATCTCATTTCATGACATATAGCAGAAAAATCAAAAAGCACTACAAGTTACTAAAAAAATATTTTTTTGAACCAATTTAATATATATATATATATATATATATATATATATATATATATATATATATATATGTGTATGTGTGTGTAACGAGCATCTTTTTTGCAGAAGGACGATTCGGGCTATAAATGTTAAATTCATATTTATTACTACTATTTTACAACATATTAATTGAAATATCAAACATTGTTTGAATTAAAGAACAAGCTTAAATCTAAATAAAAACTCAGAATGTGTTACAGTGTATCATTTTATGCTACTGGTTAAATCGGTAGTAATATTGGCTGATCGTAAATTAGTAAAATGTATAATTAAAAAATAATAAAGCGAAAATTTAAGTTTCAATTGTAATAAAGCAAAATAGCAGTTTCGAATTTTAAATCATTTCTTTGCAAATTTATTTAGTAGTTTCTGTAATTTCATTTTTAAATTTTCGGCCAATGACAGATGCCTGTGACGCAGAATACGATTAATATACATTTAAAAAACCTGTTCTTATGAATTTAATTATTTATTGAGTTTAAATATTGAATATTATTTTTTTTATATTTTCCAAGTTTGTCAAAATGAATGAGTTTTATAAGCTTATAATTAATTTTACTTCCTTTGGGTTAGTGGATTATTGTCTCTAGCATGTGTTTTGTGATTTTCTTCTTATATAAATCTTGTGCTCAGTTTTGGACTTTTCAATTTAGTGAGAAAGTTAAAATCTTGTAAACAAGTAGTCTCTACATGACAATACATAAATTTAATAAATCCAAGTTCATGAATTAACATTTTGATGCATTTGAAAGTAAATTTCCTTTGAGCTATATTATTTGAGAATAAATAACCTTGAGGAGGTAGGTATATATAGAGATGAATAATGCACTAGGTTTAAAAATAAATAAAAAAATATCTAAATAAAAACTCATTAAAGATAACTAAAAATGTACTTTATTGCAGAGACGAATATTTATTCCCTTTTAAAATGTAGTTTAAGAATGATACTCATTCGAAAAATGAAAATCTAAAAAAATAAAATGACATTCTTCACTTTTTTCAAAACCTCATGTCAAAATTTAAATAAAATATTTTATTATCAGGAGATGTGTATTTAATTATTTTTATTTTTCAGAATTACAATTTTTTATGCATTTCTCACTTAACTATATCTCGTAAATTTTACTGTTTTATTCTATTATCATAAAAATACTATGTCATTTCATGTGCTAAGATTTTTTATGTATGAAAATGTACAGTTTATATAAATCAGTCACAAAAATTTAATAAATTTCAAGATGGCAGCTGCCTCAATTCCCGAAAAGTTATTATTATTATTTTTTTTTAAATCTTTATTACGGAAATAGATCAATACTTTGATATTAAAAATGTTTCTTTCCTCATTCGATTATCCCCTTTGAGATTATTATGTCAAAATAAATAAAGTACATCACGGACACAAAAGTGTGCAAAATAGTCAATCTATTATTTAGTCGTATATAGACTGGCCAAATTACAATATAGTCAATATATTAATAGTCGTATATGTAATGGCCAAATTACAAAATTCGTCAATCTATTATTTAGCCGTATATAGACTGGCCAAATTACAAAATAGTCAATCTATTATTTAGTTGTATATAGACTGGCCAAATTACAAAATTGTCAATCTATTATTTAGTGTTATATAGACTGGCCAAAATACAAAATAGTCAATCTATTATTTAGTGTTATAGGACTGGCCAAAATACAAAATAGTCAATCTATTATTTATCGTATATAGACTGGCCAAAATACAAATTAGGCTAGTAAAGTAAAAGAAAACAACAACAACCAAATTTAATTCTTTTAAAATTATAAAGTAAAAATAATTATAAAAAATTGTGAGTAACTAAAATATACTTCACTAAATCTATCTTTATAGGATTTGATAAATAGCAATAAAAATAAATTGTCTATAAATATAGATTGGTACCTACATTTATATTTATATTAGGGCTGCTGATTAATTACCATTAACACGTGATTAACGTGTTACAAATATTATGCGATTACATTTTCAACGCAACATCTATGTTTCTTTATTCTTACCCAAGTGTTGTTTTTCAACATTGCGGAAACATATCAAGAATATAGTAAAAAACCATAAATTGATGGGAAAAGATACAAAAATCTAGAGAAAAATACTCGTCGACAGAAAATGTTTCGTTATATAAAATCAAAACGGCTTTATTGCCTTGAAACAAAATAGTTGTCATTTCTTCTTTACCTGAATGATACAATTAGTGAACATCTGCTGACAAATTTCTGGCTAATCTACTATTTTAAGAAGGATAACAAATAATTAAAAGGACACGTGAATAAAATTTTTAGACTTAAAATTTATTATACAAATATTCAAATGCTTAATACAGCTAAAACATTTCTTGAGAACTTATCCACATTCAAAAAATACCTTTTCATAGAATATTAGTGGCTTTTTAAATAAAAATACTTAAAATAACCATACAAAAGTCAATTGAACAATATTTTGTGAATAAAAGAAATAAAATAATAGAAACATTGCTTTTTGGGAGCCGCTCAAAGCCAGTGAAATATAATGACAGATAATATTGATTTTATACAAATAATTCATTCATTGATTTGTGTCAATTAAAATAGTGTTAGTTTTGATTATTAAACGTAGAAGAAAACAACAACAGCAGATTTCATTTTGAGTATAATGTTAATAACTAGACCCCCCTTATGTGTATTTTAGAAATAACATTTATTTCGACCCCTTAGTTCCTTTTAATAACAAACAAATTTATAAATAAAATTTAAATTAATTTATTTATTTTTCTGTACAAATACATTGAATGCGAGTGGATCATTTTAATTTACGATTTCAACATAATAAATAAAAAACTTTTAGCTGATGCCTATCTGCTGTTGAAAAAGTGTTTGACCTGCAGTGTTTAAGTGAAATAGACAATCTCATGGATGACATAGTATTTAGGTAACTTAATATACTTAATTAGATCTAAATTGTGGCGATTATAAACAGCAATACAGAAAACAAAAACGAGATATTTTTTGTTCAATAATTTATATAGAGGCTAAGTAGTCACTTCTAGAAAAATTGTGTTACAATTTACTTAGATACTTTAAAAATGCTGACATAAAACTGTAAAAAAATTAATGATTAAAAAAAATACAACAACAAGACGTAACCAAACGTTTCTTTAGTGCAAACATTTGCAGTTAGTAGCTATCTGGAACAAATAAAAATCGCTCATCTTTGGCTGCGGCAATAGGCAGGTATCTCGTTAATCCCAGAGACTCTCGGTGGATTTCCACGTACGATTCCAGAATTAGACGTTTAACTTGATATGATCCATGAAATCAAGAGACTGACTACGCAGCAAATAATATTCACAGAAGAATACATTGAAGTATTTGATCCATTGTGTCGTGGACTGGCATTTTGTAAGGAAAAAAATAATATTGGATTTGGCTATTTGATAACCATTATAAAAGGTAAACTACAGGTAATGATTTTGCGACATAAACACCCTCTCAGGCGGTGTGAACCTCTTGCCAAAGCTGCTGTCATTGATAGAATTAATGCGTGATTCGATTTTTATATTTTTTTATCATAGAGGCAAAACTGGCAGCAGTGGTCAATCCAAAATTTAAGACCGACTATATAGACAACTTGATCACAAGGCTGAAGTTGTAAAAACCTTTAAAGCGTGCCCGCAGTGCACTGAGTGCATTTCCCATTCAACTTACTCGGCAGGGTGGTGCAGCTTCAGTACAGTCAGAAGCAGTACAGATATCTAGGATCAATGATTTTTTTGCTGTTTTACTGCACGGCGGCAGAACTAGGACGAATTGCTCAATAGTAACAGTTTTGGTTGAAGTAGACAGATATCTTGAAGATAACTCATCAGAAATGCAGTCATTACAGCCTACCCAAGAAACTATCTGCAATTGAACACTGGACTTCCGGATTGTGCTGCAGTTGAACACCTGTTTTCATTAAATGGGCATGTTTTATGCCATTACGTTCTATGCTAAGCAATGATTATTTTGAAATGATGGTCTTCACGCGCTGCCAAGTGGTGAAACGATTAGCATTAAAATTGTGCTTCGACAATGTATTCTATTGTTTTTACATTTTTGTTAAAAATTTTGGAGATGTTCAAAATTCATTATATTTTAAGTAAAACACTTTGTTGTTCTCAAAAGTTATTGGTGTCGTATCGGTATCGATTTTGGCAATACATTTCTACTGAGTATTTGTATTGGTATTGGCGATACTATTTTCATGCAGTATTGGTATCGGTATTGACGATACACTTTTAGAGTATCGTTAACAACCCTGGCTTCAAACTAGCATCGACGTCAACATTAACTGTAATAGTTTTTTTTAATGAAGAATACTTTAAATAATGATAATGAATACTTATAAAAAACACAAACTTGCACATTTTGTAACATAAAAAACAAATAACAAATTGTTGCTGCATTTAAATTATTCAAAAAATAATTTTATGAAATTTTTCTTATCCTCAATTGCCGAGATAAGCTCGTAATTACTTTCCTCATTCATAATACCATTATCAAATTTCTCTCTCGTAAATAGCCATGTAGCTGTTCTTATTGAACTGATTCAGAGTACATTACAACAAATTATGATATCAAGGATACAACAAAACCAAATTCAAGTAAGATTTAATATGATGTGTTTCATTTGCAATTCTCATCAAAACTGGTGGAAATAAAGAATTATAGCTGACATGATCTGTACGCGAAACGTCCGGTCACATTTCCTGTGTTGGTTGGGTTTTTATAACAATACTATGTTCCTCAATGTGGTGTCACCCGGGGCGGTCCGCCCCCTCGCCCCCGCTTAGCTTCGCCACTGACTGCGAAACAGTCAGGGTCACTTTCGCCTTGGAAAACAAGACGGAAGCTGACATGAGACGCGTCTAATTGACTCGCCCCGTTCTGAGTTCTTTTAGAACTAATATAGGCAGAGACCAAACACATGTGGTCTTTTGGTTTAGAGATAACATTGTCAAATTAGTCGTTAATGCTACATGCACTTTTGAGGGCAATGATGTCTGCATATAAATGAATGGTATATGTTGCAATTACATGTGTCGTGTATTCATTTCTTTTTGTGTTGTAGCAAATATCCTGTGGAACCACATGGCTAGGTAATACACAAATACTTGCCCAAACTCAGTAAGGATCATACACCCAATACTAACGGCCATCACATATCAACCATGATCGTGTCAAGCATTCTTATGCATTGAACCACTTAATTATAAGCTAGTTCATTTAGATGGCTCTGGTGCGAACAGTTGCATTTTTAAAATCTTTGTATTTAACTAAATGTTTTGTGGTATTAGATTCGATTTTGTCTTGGATCATACATACAGTAACGTACCGGTCAGTAGAGTAAAGTAGAGCCTAGATGTAGAGTATTTATGAAAATTTAGCTACACTTAACCATTCAGCAAAGGGTCGTTTGGGGTCACTGGGGTAACATTTGAACGGGACTGCCCCGGTGACGCTTACACTAGCTACGCCACTGTTCGCAGTCACGGATAAACGCCCGGCCCTAACTCTCTAACTCAACTGAAGTCTCCGCGACGCGTATGTCTTCAATCTCACGCTCCATGCACAAGCAGACTTCCGGCTCTCTTGACCACTGGAACATTCCCTGAGCTATAGTGAAAAGTCGAAAAGTGATGTGAAATGACACACGTTCACATAAAAAACTTGGGAATCTGGTAACCTTGGTGGACTGTTCCTTTCATGAGATTTTTTTAATCTGGCAACCGCTGTATATTCAATTCTTGATTATTATGGAAACTTAAAAATTGTCGAATTTTTGACAAAGAAGAACACAGTTTGTGACGCTTTTTCACAATTTGGAGAAACGCACACCGTTTTGCATAAATTTTATATTTTTTACATACCAGAATTGTTCTGAACGCTAAATCTAATTAGCATTTATCCATTACTACAAGTTACCTGCTCTATATATAAATACATTAAGTAATTATCAAGTTGTAAAAGTTGATAAAGCTACTAAAACCCATGAACTCATGAATTAATAATATAATATCGCTTTTTTATATTTATAAAACAAATGAAAGCTTTTTTCAATTCGGGTTTCATGTCTTGAAAATACTACAAAAAGTGTAAAAGGTCTGTGTGTTTTTATGAATTAAAGCGTCATTGGAAACAAAAGAGAATAACAACAATGGCGTGAGAGTTTTGAACACAAAACCGAAGATTATTTATAATGCGATGCGCTATCTGTATTGTGCTATCTCGTGGTGTGTTTGTAATTAGGTGTGGTGTGTGTATTTATGTGGTGTGTGAACTTAGTGTAGTGTGTGTACTTTTAGAGTAGTGTGTGTACTTGGTGATGTGTGTACTTAGAGTAGAGTGTGTACTTGGTGTGATGTGTGTACTTAGTGTGGTGTGTGTACTTAATGTGGTGGGTATACTGAGTGTGGTGTGTGTACTTAGTGTGTGTACATTAATGTGGTGGGTGTAATGAGGTGGTCTGTGTACTTAATGTGGTGTGCGTACATAGTGAGTGTGGTAGCTATTGTGGTGTGTGTACATAGTGTGGTGTGCGTACATAGTGTGTGTGGTAGCTTTGTATGGTGTATGTACTTAGTGTGGTGTGTGTACTTAGTGGGGTGTGTGCACTTAGTGTGGCTGTGTACTTAGTGTACATAGTGTGGTATATGTACTGCTTGGTGCTTTACTTCTAGTGTGTACTAAGTATGGTGTGTATACTAATTGTGGTGTGTGTACTTAGTGTGGTATGTGTACTAGTGTGGTAATGTACTTAGTGTGTACTTATTGTGGTGTGTACTTAGTGTGGTGTGTGTACCGTTGAGATCGAACCCCCCACCACAGTGCCCCATATTAAGTTCCTTATCCCCACCCCTTAAAGGGCTGGTGTCAGCGTAGCACAGTTTAAAGGGACCGAGATCAAAGTTCCTGCTCGAACTCGGGTAAAACCTCCGAGTCAGACTTGATGTCCGAAACGCCCCTCCCTCTATTCCCCCACCCACCAGATTCGGGAACCAGAAGTCGATCGAAACGAGCAACCAGTTTTGTGTTAGTGCTGCAGTAGAGTTTTATTAGAGCTAGAGTCGTGCAGTCACCAGTAATTTTGAATGCTTTTGAATTTTTATACTTTACATTAATAAGTGTTGACTCATCTGTTGATATATATGTTCATTTGACTGTGTTCTTGGAAATCTAGCAATAATCAAGTAATATATTAAAAGAACCCGTAACATGTACTTAATGTATTATTAGTGTGGTGTGTGTACTTAGTCTGCCTAGTGTGGTGTGTGTACTTAGTGTGTTGTGTGTACTTAGTGTGTACTTATTGTGGTGTAAAGCTTAAAGTGTGGTGTGTGTACTTAGTGTGGTGTGTGCAGAGGCGTAGCTAGGGGCGGGGGGTACATATGTCCCCGGGCGCCGATGTTCAGGGGCGCCAAATGGTATATTTTACATATAATATTATATGTTTTCTAATGGGGGTGCTAAAAGGTATTAAAAAAGGTAAATGCCCCGGGCGCAAGTTGCCTTGCCCCCCTCGCTACGCCTCTGGGTGTGTGTACTTGGTGTGGCTATGTACTTAGTGTACTTAGTGTTGCGTGTGTACTTGTTGTGTGTGTACTTAGTGTGTACTTAGTGTGGTGTTTGTACTTAGCCTGTACTTAGTGTGGTGTATATACTTACTGTGGTGTGTGTAATTAGTGTGATATGTGTACTTAGAGTGGTGTATGTAATAGTGTGTGTGGTAGCTATTGTGGTGTGTACTTAGTGTTGTGTTAATTTAGTGTGAACTAGTGTGGTGTTTGTACTTAGTGTGATATGTGTACTTAGTGTTGTGCATACGCGGTGTATGCATATATTATATGTAGTAGCTAATATGGTTTGTACTTAGTGTGGCATCTGTGCTTAGTGTGGTGTAGCCTACATAGTGTGTGGTATGTGTACTTAGTTTGGTGTGTCTCCCGTAATCAACGTTTAATATTTGGAAGAATTTTTGTGGTATTTTTCATTACACCATTTTACGGATTCTTACCGTGTACATAATTTACTGTAATTTTTTTAATTTTCTTTTGCACATTAACTCACATACTCTTGAATGGAACAGATTGTAAGTCGTTCTTCAGGATATAATTTGTCAAAAACTAATTCACCATGTTATACTTCCTTGAAGAAATACCATTAAAAGACAAGCAAATATGTTTCTCGATATATTTTATATTAAATTTATTTTGCAGACAAAAGAGGTTCAAAAACCATGACTCAAATTATTCATAAAATGTTAAATTTTATGGTTCTAAGGATGATGCAGGTTGGTTGAAATTTCTTCTCATGTATATGTCAATCTTAGTGGGTACGCAGGCTTATAAAAATTGTATATTTACTGACCAAACAGCCTGACAACATTTATAAGAATAAACGAAATAGATTAAAATTAATAATAATATAATCTACGAAAAATTCACACAAAAAAGAGTTAAAAAAAGAGTCATATATATTTGTAAAATGTACACACTAATTTTTTGTATCAAACGCTTTGTTAAAGAATTTTTTATCTCCAATTACTAAATAGACTTAAAAAATTAAAAGCTTTTATAACAAGAAACAACAAATTCATTACAGGATATTTTGAAGCAATGAACATTGTTTAGCCCCATTCACTAATCCCATAATTTTACATTAAGAGTAAAACTCCACAACCTTTATATAGTAAAGGCTAATTATATGTCACGCTAAATCTGTTTATTACTCACTAAATAAGTTCTCTTAGTTGTTCAATAGTGTAGGCATAATAACGAAGTGTGTGTTAAAGATGACATGAAATCTCTTAGATCCTATAAACCACTTATGGGACGGATTTTATGGCTCCCATTCTTTTATTTCGACCAGAGCCGATAGTGCCATGGAGGCACTATGGGAGATATAGCGGGGACTTAAGCCATGACCTGAAATATCCATTGGTCCTCACCGGAAATCGAAACTGGGACCCCCAGGTCGACAATCGAGCGCTTTACCACACGACTATCCCTATTAAAGTATTAAGGAAATGTATTCTCAAATAAGTCACACACATACATTTAAATAAAGTGTACAATACCATCATAAATAAATCCAATTATTTCTAGATGTCTCCCTTGGCACACAAATCAATTCATCCATTAATATACACCAATATCTTGCTTAGTTCACATTAACATAAAAGTATGAGAATTATTTGTTCAGTAAATCATTCGATGTATAAAAGTTCTACTAAGCTCTGAAATTCTCAAATGTGAGACTGAAAGTAATGAAAAAAGTAAAAATCATATGACGGGATTGGGGTCGAGGGTAAATGTAGTTTTCACCCTTTTAAATAATTAGGGGAAAAGAAGGCTGGGAAGTTTATTATACAACGTTATATTGGTGAGGCGGAAGTGGGGTCATTTTTTTAGTGTTTTATAATGTGTGAACTTTCTTTATAATGGCCCGGGGAGGGGATATATTTTAACAGAATTTGTACTAGAGAGAATGGAAGTCACTTAATTAAGTATGACACGGAGAACGATATATGAATGGAATATATGCTTTTTGAAACCTTTGACTGACCACCAAGTTTAAAACCCCTAAAGATATTTTTGTATAAAGTCATCTATCATATATAATAATACTCATTCTGTGCCGCAAGTGTTAAATCGAAAGTAAAGAATTAATACAACAGTATTCCAGTTTAAAATACAATCAGAAAAATCGGATTCGCCCGAAACCAAAAAATAACCTAGCCTACCGATCGCTTCAAGGGGATATAACCTCATGCAAATGTTTTGGTGGGTACGGCTAGTATATATATAATTCTCATCTTCGCTCAACCTTGCGAGGCAACGGCCTGCGAGAATTCCCTGAATACGTCACAGAAAGTAAAGAGACGCGTCCAACAACGTCTGACTACTTCTGCGTTTTCTGATTTCTTTTATAAAACCAGACTTCTCGCGTATCCCCAGTCGCGGTAAATTATGTAGCCGTTTAACCGCGTGAAATGAGGGAATGCTGTACATCAAATAGAATCTGTCAACTGATTATTGTAAAAATAAAAAATAAAAACACATTATTAATACAATTACGTAAAGAATAAAGTAATATTGAACTAATTTCCAATTTTAGAATTCAAAAAATGGTGTATAAATATAGATAAGATGTGAAAATGCTGTGGCTGGGTCCGGCTAACATTAGTGGGCCAAGAGAACACATTCAACGTTGAATGAATATTTATTTTGATTTCTTTTGTGCTGCTGTTTGTAAACCACCATTAAGTAAATTATAAATATGTATGGCGCATTACAGCAAATGTTAACAGCTTCAGAATATGTACGCATTACAAAAAAATAATAACTGACATCTATCTGTACTGAATAGTATCAAAATAACTTTATTGTGTGCTCTAGGAAGGTGATTATAGCAGACCAAAAATAAAAAGCAGTGCAAATTAAACGCCCACCCCACCAAAAATATGTCTGTTAGAAACTGAAAGAAAAAATTACAATTCAAAGAAAAATCCGTATCTTAAAAAAAGGCATGTTATATCTAACCAATAAAGAAAATTAAGTCTAGCAGCTCATCGAGAATCAAGGCATCCAAAGAATTAACTAAAATATAAACAATAAAATAAAACAAGTTGCTGGAAGGTGCCAGATAGTGACCATAAAGTCTGCACATGATAGGTCAAAGTTCAAACTTGCATACCATGTATGTCTGTTATTTTGTTTGATTACTTATTTAAAAAATAATTATTATAATTATATTGATTGATAAGGTATGTATACAAATTAATGAGATGATTAGTTTAATATAAAATACTAATCAGAAGCGCTAATTTTATTTCTAATGTTCAAAAAGCCTACTAAGCTAACTGAACAATACACAGATAAACTGAAAGTGTTGAACAATTGTCAGTGTTCACAACATTTTTTTGTGTCCTATCTTACAAAATATGGCTCTTGAAAACACTGTATACTCTATGCGTAATGAGCTATTGGTACATAAACAATATTTGTTTTGAGTAGAATTTGATTGGTATTTTAAAAGACAAAGATTTCTGAAACAATTAAAATTTCGATTTGTAATTATGTATAAGGAGATTCTTTTTCAAGAAGAGTTTTATGTTTTATAGACATTTCTAGTGGCGTTACACACGAAACAAATTGTTAAATATTAAAAAAAGCGAAGAATCGGAAATGTTTGATTAGAATCAAAGTAATTCAATCTTCGAGTAAGATAAAGAAATACCGTAAACACACTGTGAACTGCATTTCTGTTATAAATCATTTACAGTAACTACCACACCAATTCTTTCATTATCCTTAGCATTCACTCGCACACTAAATCAATTGTTTATTCATTAGATAGTAATACACCATTACTTAAACATATAACTCATCTTCTATTTTATTTTATTTTAATATGGGTTCACTTATTTCATAAATAATGAGGCAAATATAAAGTCAGTCCTTAATAAAATAACTTTTTTTATTAGATCAAACATCTCAGCTGTATCAGTTTGAACACGCACCACATTGTTTCATTAATTTAAACTAACCATGTCGTAATACTATCTTTTATAGCAATTTAATATACACAAATCTCATCGTTGAAGAAAACGAAATAAATTGTTAAAGAAATAACATATTTACTTTGTCATAGGAGAATAAGGTGCTATGACAGACATATGTTTACCTGAAGAATTGTAATATATACATATATTTATTGAAACTTTTTGCTGTCAAGTAACTGAATATATATATGTATATATATATATATATATATATATATATATATATATATATATATATACACACACTCAAACAAAAACATGAAGTGGATTAAAGAATATATAAATTTCATGTTCAATTTTATTTATATTTGAGGCATCCCTACATCAAACGTCTTTTTTCTATGGAAACAGCTTCCTGTTAACAGCATGGGTTGACCAGAGCTGTTGATGCTGTCAATTTTGATCTGAAGATTTCCTATATTAGATTGAATATAAAAAATTAACACAAGCGCATTCATTTTCTATAGGATCCGTTTTTTAATATTGGAGTAAGGTTGCAAAATTGTTTAATATATAGATGCATATATTGACATAAAACTAATCAACGGGATCAGAACTAGGAGTAAGCTACTTTTAAAACTAAATCACGTCTCTTATGACTACTAAGTTCATAGCTGTAACTGCGTATTCTCGAGCTATTCAAATAATAATATGGCGAAATAAAAGCATTTAATATATGTTGTTTTTTTTTTAATAAGATTAGAACAGATTTTATTTTTATTTTTACCAAGAAGAACAGTCCTAACTGTTATAAATAAATCATCTTATACAACAAGCTTTCCAGACAATGTTGATTGCATAGGGCCCACAAAAAGTTCATAATATTTCAATTCTTCTTTCTTGTCTAACAGATAAGCTGTTGGTACTTTTGTTTTATTGGCCAATGCCTTCATAACTTTTAAGAAGAATGTGAAAACTTTTGCACAATATTAGGAAATCTGCTTTTCATATTTCTATCTAATTATTCAGTATGTATGTGAGATTGCAAAAATTGACATTTAAAACGAAAGTTTTTTAATGCACTTTAATTGCATAATTACAACGTACTCATGTATAAAAAAATCCGTCAGTGCGCTTGAAAATAACAACATATTCCTAAAGATGTGTCAGTGGCGCTGAAAATAACAACATAAATATATTCTGTTCTTCACACCACAAAGGCCCTATATTTAATCTGTTCTTCACATGTATAACATTATCCGATAACCATTTAAATTATGCATTGAAGACCAATCCCAGTGGTCTAACACAATCAATGTAATTCTATCTAACATAATAAATGTATTTCTATCTAACACAATAAATGTAATTCTATCTAACACAATAAATGTAATTATATCTAACTCAATAAATGTAATTATATCTAACACAATAAATGTAATTATATCTAACTCAATAAATGTAATTCTATCTAACACAATGAATGTAATCATATCTAACACAATGAATGTAATCATATCTAACACAATGAATGTAATCCTATCTAACACAATCAATGTAATCATATCTAACACAATCAATGTAATCATGTCCAACCAATAAAATAACTAAGTATCTAACACAATCAATGTAATCATATCTAACACAATAAATGTAATTATATCTAACACAATCAATGTAATCATATCTAACACATTCAATGTAATCATATCTAACACAATGAATGTAATCATATCTAACACAATGAATGTAACTTCATCTAACACAATCAATGTAATCCTATCTAACTCAATAAATGTAATTATATATAACACAATAATGATCACCTTTGCTTTAATCTTTGATTGTACCTTCTACACATAAAGATCAAATGCTTTTCTGTCACGTTTTTTTAACTTACCAAATTGTCTTACTACATCAAAAAATGTTGTAGTCATGTCACAACTTGGTCCTTTGTTCAGTTTGACTCTCAATATTTACAATAGATGTTGAAATAGTACCCACTCCATGATCATACAACCATCCCAACAAACTATAATAAATAATATAAAATGAAAGACGATTTGTAATTTGAAATATTTAAATTCAGTAACACAAGAGAGTAATAAAACAAAGGTTTATTTAAATGTGTTTGTTTCCTTTTGTTTAACAAGGGATGACAGAAAACAAACACATAAGTTTTAATTATTCAAAAAGAACCAAATCTGAACTAAATTGTTCAGATCAAATAAAACAGTCGATCACCTCTAGTAGTCAATCTGTTTCAATAAATGTATCAGCGATTAAATGTTTGCATACACTCAAAAAGTTTGTAATTGAAGTTATCTCTTCTATTCACATCGCACCCAGCCAATGTGAACATTGACCAGTTAGCAAACACTGGCCATAACAATTATAATTTTCTAGTTGATATAAATAACTTAATAGTAACACAAAAACATCAACTATACTTATTAAGATTAGTTATATCTTAACAACCTCGACGTTTTATTCTTTATATAATTTTAAGTCTGTATTTCTCCGCAGCAACGCGCAGGTATACAGCTAGTTTATTATAATGTCAATAAATGCATATATTTATGATCACATTATCTGATACAAATTTGAACAAAATTGATCCGAGTTTCTAAGCTGTCTTGTTCCCCGTTCTGGTAGTTGCAAAGTCACCTAAACATACACCTGGTTTCATTAGAATAGATGAATTCAACACACCTTTCATTTGCCACCGTCACGGGTCATTCACTGCACAATTCCCATTATTGCAGCTGCTGTCACATGATCTGAGAACATAGTTCTTAAAAGGCAGTGGCTACGGTTCGGTCCGACCGTCTCGTATTTTTTTTACTTCGGGTACCAGTCATAGATAATATTGCTCCACACCCTAACCCTAACCCTATCTCTAACCCTATCCCTAACCCTATCCCTAACCCTATCTCTAACCCTATCCCTAACCCTATCCCTAACCCTAATCCTGAAAAAAAAAAAATTCTGGAAAATTATGTTGTTATATAGTTCAGTGCAGCGACTCGGCCGCTATGCTGGCATCTGAAAAAAAGAAATACGCGTTCGGTCGGACCGAACCGTAGCCACTGCGTTCTTAAAAAGTGTTCGTCACTTTACCTATAACTCTATTTCCTCCATATTCTCTATTCTCTCTCCCCACTTCTTATTTGTTAGTTATTTAAGGATATTTTTTTATTTAATAATCATAACAACAAATGTTAATGAAGAGTTACATTTCAAGAAATAAAAAAATACCAATGAGAAAAAAAATGTTTCTTAAATCTTGAAGTATCTTTTTAGACATTAATTTAAATAATGTTATTTCCAACACAGGCTTATTCAACTTGCATTTCACCATTCAAAAACTTCTACGACGACCTGTTGATAACACCTGTTGTATTTTTATTGATTGAACAAAAACAACCTAGACAATATCATCTTAATGATCAAATCCCAGATGCTATTAATATCGACTTCAAATTCTTTCCTAAAGGTAAAAGTCTTTTTTGTTGTGTTTTTCTATTTGATTTAAATAGCTGTTCAACTTTAGATTTCAAAGATACGCCATTAAATATTTTAGAACCTCTTGGTACAAATTATAGACGGAAACTTTATACTGAAACTCGAATACACCTTAAGTATTAATTTTCGTATAGGCAAAATTTGTAATTTTTTTTACTCTTATTTGCTATTAAAACGTGTATTGTACTTTTACTTACAATGTAAACCATGGATACTATTACTTGTATAGTCATTACAACGGCTGAGGTTGTTGCGGTAATAGTGTGTTTGGAAAAGTTAATGCATCTTCCAATGTTTTTGGGAAAGCAAGTTATTTATATATTGTATCATTGATGCATCGGTGACCATAAGAGATATTTCCATATAAGAATATGATAACTGATGGACCTTCTCATCAAGGTTAATATTTTAGGCGCACAAATAGCTACATATATGGGGAAAAGTGTGGTCTTATCAATGCACACATTCTCTTTTGTTTTTAACGGTTATGAATATGCCAGCTATCATCGCGATCCCTGCAGAAATCACAGATTTTCGGACTAAATCTGCTCTAAAAAATATTAAAATCTAACTTAACTTGTGGTCTTTGTTGACGTTTTAATATCTGTTTTATATCTAGATATACATTGTACACTATATAGGGTTTTAAAATATTTACAGCAAGACCTTATTTGACAAAAAACATTAACTCCAACTTTAAAATGCAATACGACAAATCTTAATCGCCACTTGATACGATATTCAAAAACAAAACTATCTTAACACGACCTCGCAGTACCACGTACCAGGATCATAACATAACTAACTGAACATCCACTAATTGTTCATACGGTCCATCTACACGCACAGACTCACAGAGAATACAACTCGAGTTACACACTACCTCTCTCCCCTGCTTATACACTAGGGGTGGTTCATTGAGATATGGCAAAAACAACATGTGTGCTATAGAGCAAGACACTCCCAAGTTTTTACATCTGCTAATAGTAATGTTTCGGTAAAGTTTAGCTTTTAAATTCTAACTACAAGACGGTACTCAAGAGCAGTATAATATCCAAATTTTACGAAATTATAGCATAATGAAGCAATACGCATATAAGTTGAATGTTTTAAAATTACAACCAGCAATAGCTTAATATCAACAGTTCAACACTTCTTGCAAATTAACCACTAAGCTTAAACATATTGTTATTGGCATTTGTCACTATTAAAAGGTAAAATTGTGCTGTTCGATCAAAAATGAAAATTTAACCAACTCAAATTCAAGTCACAAAATAATGCATTATCAGTCAATGTTATTGTCATTCTGACATTAAGGCCTGAACAGTAGACTTTTTGGTGATTTGTGTTGGAACAGGCTTGCGGTTTGCTTCCACTACTTGCAATAAGAGTTGTTTTTCATTTTCATCGTTAGTGTTATGTCTGGTGGCAAATCAAGAAAAGGTTACTAATGTTATAACAACAAGGAAGGTTCCCCGTTCTGGTAAGGTAGTCACTCAAACATACACCTGGTTTCATTAGAATTGATGAATCTACACGCACTTTTCAGTTGCCACCGTCACGGGTCATTCACTGCACAATTCCCATTATTGCAGCTGCCGTCACATGATCTGAGAACAGTTAATCCAACAAGCTCGTCTGAAACATACCAGAGATGATTTTTTTAGGACCTTTCTTGTATCTGTACTGATGTCAGGATCGATGATCTGGTAACTGCTGAGATCAGTCCACAGCTATAACCACTGGATGGAACTTCAGCTGCAGTTACCCAATGCTTGGTGTAAATTAGTGTACCAAACTTAACAAAGCGCTCAACTTGGGCTTCTTCTTCTTTGTAAGCTTGAATACATATGCTTGATTGCGGAAGAGATATATTTTCATGGCATAATTAATTTTCCATCCAGTGAGCACGATGTACTGGTCCTGGAGCACTCCATGGATTGTACTCGGTGGATGTGCCAAAACAATCAGAGTCAACTCAATAAGCTCCATGTATGCATCTCTGACTTATTCCTTTAGGTGATCTTTGGTGAGTAATGGTTGAATCTGATACTGGAAGCTTCAGGTGTCACCTAGAATTCGGAAAAAATTGCATGGTGATGACACCTAACAGCCTTGAATCGTTTGAAAAGCGGGATATCTGGGAGTTTGAAGGTTCATACAGCAGACAGAAACCTTTGATAAGATTATCTCCATTACATGATGATTTATATTAACCAGTGAAGTTTACGACCTAGCCTATTTTCAAGGCCAACATATACCATTTATTCTGCAGGTATTTACTGAGGTTGTGTCAAAGCACATAGCCTGAACCTTCTCAACCAGCTGCCACTCCACTAACAATTTGTGAACAGCATTTGCATCATTCTCACCAGTTCCAGAGCTCACCTTTAGCACATCTAACAGTTTGTCCATCCCATCACCTGAAACTAAAACTTGTAGCCTGTCAACTGAGCATTCCCCAAATATTGCTGGAAGTATCTTTCCATCCCAATGGGTTACTAATGGGAAAGTTGGCTAAAATTATTTTCATTGCTTTAGAAAATAAATGCCTAGCATTTGACCGCGCTTGTTGAATAGTGCTATGTGAAATAGGAAGTGCATTTGATCGTTACCAAGGGCTGCAGCATTAGGAATAAGTAGTCGAACAGCTTCACTATCAGAAGTTTTATTACGGTCAAAGGCACTTGTTACACTTGATTGGAATAATTGGTCTCGAGAGTTTTCTTTACTTGAGTTTTCTTGCTGTTTACCTGATTTTCTAATTTTGGTTGGTATGTACTCATCGTCATATTAAGTTTCATCATAAGAACACTGTTTGCAAATGCACAGTCATAATCAACATGATGTTATGACATAGAATAATTAGACAGCCAGCCTTAAGTAAGTAAAATATAACACAAAGAAAATAATACAGTAATTAAATATGCAAAATGTAAATTACATGAAAGTTCGGCAATTTTCTATGAAATTCCGAAATCCATCGTCGTTGAGCATCACTTTGCGGTTGGCACAAGAGACTGAAACTCTGCCCTAATTAAAGGTTTGCCATAAGGAAAAAAGTTAGAGGGTGTCTTGCTCTGTCGGTGAAAGTTGAGTTTTGGGTCACCCTATTATACACCCTTGGGCTTTTTGTCTTAGAGTATGAGTCACTGACTGGGTTGGACTCGTATTTGTATTTTCCTCTGCTACAGCGTTCCACAGATGATGCAAACGTAAATACCATGTGAAGGTGCAAACAATCAAGTCTAATATATAAATATTTTCAACTTTATTACACAACACACCAGTCATAAACAGGTTCTGGGTGGCTTACAAAGGTAAAAAATATAAATCCAGAACTAAAAGTGAATAAGTACGTTGTCTCTATCTTTCTTTCTTTCTACGTCGACCGTTCTCATCGAAAAACCTAAGTCTAATCCCAGTTCTCACGCTTCCAGACTTACACAAGTGATCCCCCCCCGACCAATCATTGATTCACGCTCTCCGCATCGCCGATCTAGTAGTTTTCCTGTCATAAGAGGGATGTACGTCTGTTGCGGACCCCTTTGAGGGTATCCTTGGCTTGTTGCTAAGAGTATGAGGGCTGACTTAATGGTGACCCGTATTTGTATTTGTGTTTCTACCACACACAGTCTCACCAACAATTAAACGTATAACAAGTGACGATGATCAATTCAACAAGTGTGTACAGCGACAAAATATATTTATTTACAGAGACACCAGTCCGTAACAGAGATCTGGTGGTCTTTAAAATCATAAGCAAAAGTAATCCGAAAATGCCAAAGATTAACTTAGCATCAATGAATAATCAAAGGGACGTTCTCTGATAGATCACCCTTCTCTCTCTCTATCTCTCTCTTTCTTTCACTCCGGAGACAACAATCGACTCTCTATCACAGAGATCACTCAGTCTCATTGCGACTAGCCTGACCCGGCTCACCGGTCGAATGTCTATAATCTATCTTACATTACTCAAACACTTTCTTCCACGTGACCCCTAGCCAATCAATTATAATATCTGTTTCTTTCAAATCAGGGTGGAGCCGTAGGATGAGGGGGGAGAAGTACGTCATACCGACAAACAGGAGTAACTAGACATCCATCCCTTGTCGGCAGTTGACCAGGGCCGAGTGATCAGGAGAATCCCGCGAGGAATGTAACGTGTTTCTGTCAACCGCTGCCCCGTTCACCGAGAAGAGTTATTCTTCCCCGTTCCGCTGACCACCTGGCCGATGACGCAATTACGGGGGTGGGGTAAAAAGGGTGAGAACTTGAGAACGGGAACGTATATATTACAATACATCGTATAATATACGTCTAAATGTTAATACTATTAAGTCAAGGGTTGGAATAAAGGGGGTGGTTTCGACAGAATAGTCACAACCCGTGACAGCGTCAAGATTTCAAAGGCAATTGTAAATCACCATGGGATTAGATATCTACTCTTGTCGGTAGTGAAAAAGTATGAATGACGAGAGGAAACCCCGAGGTGCGAAATAGCATCCCCCGCCAGATTGGTGGCCAGCGTTCCACACGTCGGATCGTACATACTTTGATCCGTGGCTCGCCAACCACCTGTCCGTTTACGTAATTACGGGGGTAGGGGGTAGGAGTGGGTGGATGGAACATATTAATTTAAGGGGCTAGCAGTGGGAATCAATGGCTGGGAGGGCTATTGTGTGATGTTTTCGCCCAATTACTTATAATCTGTGACAATTCCATAACATTCATTCACACCTCTGAGCACACAGTCACTCTGTGACAGTAAACTAATGGGTTTCTGGTCAAGATTCTGTTTAATTTACACATAGCCGCCATTGCTAACCCAATCATGGCCCCGATTTTCGCATCTCATCTTCCGTCTTTGGATAGGATGGCTCCTAGGAATTTAAAACCATGTACCTCACCAAGCTTATGATGGTTCATTATTTTTTATGATTTTCATTCCGGTAATCTCACAGCCCTTATCTGCATGCTCGTCAGTCAGCTCTTAAAGTTCTTTTTGCTGCTTTCTGTCAAGAATTGATGGGTACACCAGTTAGAAAACATTAGTAAAACTCTAGTCTCTAGTTTTCGAAAATACTCTCCATACATAGGACGCTGACGAAACACACTGACCTCGTTTTTTTCCACGTCGTCTTACCTACCCTTTGACCTCCACACACCATCTTCATCATCCCGCTAATTTACTCTTTAAATGCCCCCTTGTCTGACCAATCATTACAAGGGTCACCAAACTCGAGTGTAGGACAAAACTCCCAGACACAAAAAACCCCACCCCCACCCCCCAGCGAACAAAACCCCCAAAATATCAAGATATTATTGATACTTTTAAAAATATAATCTTGACCAAGGGCTACGGGGAAATATTTGTCGATATATAGATCATGTTCGTCAACATAGTCCATCATCAGGGCATGTTTCTATGTTGTTTACCTAAATAAAGGATTGGCTTTCGACCACCGTGGTTCTTATGCTCTTTGTTGTTCCTTCTGCTATAAAAGTGTGGTCTGGCGCGAGAATAAAGGTAGAATAAAATACGGCCAGTCTAATCCTTGGGCTAAAACTGTTACTTTGTTTTACCTAGGAAGATGGAAGTGATTGATACTTGACTACTGTTGCTCGCTGGGCCAATGTAGCTTTTAGGGGTACTTCTAGAAAATAAATCACTTAAAAATACATATTTTTATATATAATTACACCCATGTATTATATATTACATTTTAAATAAAAATGGGGGTCAAATACGATTGTTTTAAAAAAAATAGGGATAGGTCCAGCGGGGGTTTAGTCTGCTGGGGTTTTGTCCGCTGGAGGGTTTTGTCCGGATACCCCAAACTCACCCACTTGACTCCCATCAGGTGAATCTGTCGAATTCAACCCGTGGTAAGGAAGGAAAGTAGGAGATATTTCGTTAAACACACTCAGCTTATGACACATACACATTTGGTGACACACACACAATGTGTGACCCACACACCCCACTTGTGACATTACTGACTAGGAAGATCCAGCTAATCAGCTAATCTTAGGCTGCATAAGGGTCTTCCACGAATGGAGATGAATGTGGGATGGCCAATGAGTGTTTTTTGAATGGTTTTCTAAGAAAGATGTTTAACAGATTTGGTGAGAGAATCCAACTTTGATGGACTCCAATCGACATCCTGAGGAAGCCTCAGACACTATTGAGTTGGACTTACTGCTTGCTTGATTGTAGAGTTCTTCGATCAGTTGTAACAGTTCATCGTCAATGTTGTAGTCACATAAACTCCCGAGTGCCATTTCTTAATCAAAAGCTTTCTTGAAGTTAGTGACAGAGGAATGAAGCCGGCAAGAACAGTGGCCATTATGGTTTTTTATTGTTTATATATATATATATATATATATATATATATATATATATATATATATATATATATATATACATACATATACATATATATCAAATTGTTTTAAAGTAAGAATACAAGTAACAATACTCCTTAAATGAGGTCCAAACGTCTTGAAAGTGCAGGTCTTTTCTGGTGAAACAAGTACCTAGTATCCCATCTCTGGTATTGAGCACTAAACTGATATTTGTTTAATTATATAAATATTGACTAATAATCTTATCACACAGATATCAACAAAACGCATCTTTCATACAAATTGAAGGTTTACAGGGAAACCCTAGAAACGTCATCCTTAAATGAAATAGAACATTGTACCGTCTTCTATTTAAGGTAAATACAATGTGCTCATTTATTTTTCTCAGTGTGTAACCATTACTAAACATGAATGGATTCGACACAATCAAAAGTATTAATCCTACAGTAGTCACAAAATTAGATGAAAATTTCATTAGTCAATAATTTGTGAAACGCACCTTAAGTATTAGCACAAATCAGTATAGCCCCAAAAAGTGAACAATGAGATATTGACTGGTTTTGTACGACTAGCTAAGTGCAATACAACTATGAAAAAAAAAAATGAAGAGTATTTCTAAAAGAAATTATTCCTTTCTGGAAAATAAACAAATAGCTATGGGCAATTTTAATTTAAGTTATGGTTTTATAATGGGCCCATTAGTATAGAAAAATTTAATTTTTGGATTTTTATTAATTTTTGGCTTTAGATTGAAAGGTTTTTTCACCCACTAAAAATTGAAGTTATTAATGGAAAGACGACCATTAAAAATGTTTTCCAAAACTTTCAAAATGTTCTGCAAATAGAATAGATTATACAATTTTTTTTATTTATTAGTATGATGATATATTATAGAATGTAACAGATAAGGCACTTTTGATTTAAAAAAAATAAATATTTCTTGCAATTTTGTTAAATTAGAAAACGTTATATCATCTTAACTTTCAATATTTCTATAACATTTTTTTATATAACAAGCCACTATGTTCTTGGAATAAATTTTCTTGAATTTCCACAAGAAATGAACCATAAGCTTAGAATTATGTTGTGACTGAAGCATCATAATTATGTTTCAAAATCTCCATTTTAACCTATTGCATATTACGAAAGAAATTAATAAAATGTTTGAAACATTATCTGCTTATAGATTTTTAAAAAATCTTTCTACTATATAATTTGTAATTCCATTTATTTTGTCGTCGTAATAAATAGGCAAGAAATAAAGCATTCGATTGTTTAATACCTAAAATTAAGTACCACAAACTGGTTAAAAAATCCTAGTTTTGCGTCACTGTATTTGATATTTTGATAGAATTAACTTAATAATTTATCAATGTAAAACTGATCAAATCTCAATAATAATTATACCATTAAAAAAGAATTTTTTCAGCCCTACAATAATTAAAAAAATATATTTACAAAATAAAAGGTTGCATCTTTTAAATGAAAACCATCAACAAAGTCACTCTTTACCGGCCGACGCGCGATCTAATTTGACCATCTATTTTCAATCTACGTGCGCCTCTGGGCCATTCGTCCGACAGTAATGCCAAATATATTAATGCGTGCAACATAAACGCCATTTACAACCATACTAAACATTTAATTACAATATATTTAAATATTTTTAATATTAAAAAATCAAAAATAAAAAGTAAATTACTATGTGACTTTAATTTTGTAGTATCATTTGAAAGTCGTACATTTCTTTTAAAATACGATACTAAAAGCGATTTCTAAGCATGGCCCAAAATCGCAGAGCGCTAAGAAATAACAAGTAGTAATATTCATTTTTCACCCATTCTTGCACGACCATGCAAATGGCCGACAATCATGTTGACAACGCTACGCCAGTAACAATGAATTGACTTTATCGGAATTTTAACGCTTAGTTGGTGGGTAAAAACGAAACACACTTGTAGTTAAATATATACAGTTTTTTTCCTTACTCTCTAAGCTCTATATTTTTAGAAATGTTTATTATTGTAGTTATAAAAAATTTAATTTGCTAAACCTCGAAGCCATTTTGATGTTTTGTACATTGAACGATAACCTACATGTTTGAGGACACTTCTGTTTTTTTCTGGCTATTTTTTAAAAGAGATAAAAATATTTTCTTGAGAGATTATATATTCAAAATTAACTGTTATATATATTTTTACAGTTGCTGGATAGTTGTATTATCTCAAATTTAAATTAATGTAATAGGTCACGTCATCGGCAATTTGTTGTCCATGTAAACATATAGTAGATATATATAGTAGGCCGACTGAATTAGCATAACTATATTTTTGAATTATTTTTGTAATATAACTGTTTTTTTTAGTCTACACTTAAATTCACTATTATCTAAGTCAGAACCATATTTTAAATATCTTCATCACACAGTGAACAACTCAATACTTTATAGAATGTTTCTGTGCTAGTTGAGGGAATAATTATTGCCTTGGCTACTAGACTAGTAATACATTACTTCTTCAACTCTGGTTTTGAAAGAGGAAACGGCAAGTCATGGACACATGTAACTGTTAGGCGTATAATTTTTTTAATTAAAATATTTCAGCCACACATGCGTTTGTATTATTATTAAGTATATTATTATTAATATTGGTCTAGCTTGAGTATTACAAATATATGTAAGTTTAAATATCTTTTAGCTTTAATTAAACATGGTTATCACAGATTCTAAAAAATGGTAACTAAGTAATACATAGAAAAAATCTTGTTTTTAAATTAGGGCTGCTGATTAAATTACATTAACGCGCGATTAACGCGTAAAAAAATTTGCGATTAAAATTTTAAAGCAACACCTAAATGCGTTAATTTGACCACTGCGCTGAAAAGTTCAATAGCGCCAAATCGATAAATAACGGAATTTCACTATACAATTTGAAGTTAAGGTCCGTTCACCTACTACCTAGATCTACTACCCCAACCTGCGGCATTCGCACACACACACACACACACCAAGGTATCTCAACTAAAGTTCTACTTATAAAATAAAATGATGTTTTTGTTATATATTATTCGACAAAACCCCCTTCTCTTTTCCCAGTCGATGTAAAAAGAGAAAATTTCTATCTATTAATTTTACATCGACATCAGCTGTATCAAGCGTTAAAGTCAAACGACTCATCGCCAAACTACATTGTTTGAATAAGGAATAGGCAAAACCAATGGACCAAACGAAATGTAATAGAATAACCAACACTATCGTCCAATGGGTTGCCAGGAATAATTGATCAATAAATATTGTAACCGACGAAAGACTACAAGATGTTATTCGGGTTGGCCACTGAAATCAGTCATACACTTTTCTTCTAGATTCGTGTGATCAACAACAGGATTGATGACTTTGACCACCAAAAGCGGCAAAACATTTCTCAAGCTGAGATATGTTTCATGCTCACGATTCTTCCAACCATATGTCATCTTGAAATCGAAACCTAGCAGTGTATGATGAAGACCCAGTCAGCATTTTACGTTTCAAAATTCTTTTTTGAGTGATCTTGATCTACGCAAACTGAACCTCAACCTATCGTGGCTCAAAGTAGCTACTGCCCTAGACCCTCGCTTCAAAAATCTGAGATGTTTGCATAAGGGTAAACGAGAAGAAGTTTAGCAACAGTTGAGATAGTTGTAAAAGAATTCAGCTTTGGTAATGATGATAAAACATCAAAACAACCACGAAAGAAAGCGCGAATGCAGGAACTATCATCAGATTCTGAAGATGAGCCATTGATGCCTTAGCTCCACCCCGACAGTTATTGATAAATACAGACTTGAGCAATAAATCGAAATGACTTTGGTTCCACTAAAGTGGTGGAAATTACATGAGGACAAATACCCATTTTGGCTAAGTTAGCGAAAAATTATTATCCTCTCCTGCACAACTGTCCATTGTGAACGTCTCTTTTCTGTTTCTGGCTGTGGCAGCACAAGAAGAGAGCATCATTGGAACCGACGAAATGAATAAACTTGTCAGTTTAAGCAACTGGCTCAATAAATAAGACTGCTTCAGTTGACTGTTATAGCCATCAAATTTATTATTTTAAAATGACCTTTACATTTTTTAATCGAACAGCTCGAGTTTAAATACCATATCAGCAGTAGATTATGAAACCTATTCGACCAATTTTGAGTGTGGGTTATATATTTTAAAGCATTGCAACATTTGTAGTGAATAAGTGAAATATACAAAGTCCACTGAGGGATTCTGTACTTTCAGAACTACAGAAATTAACTAATTAACTTTTCATTGAATTTTATTTAAATTATATTAAGTGAAACAACAGACATTAAATCTCTTGATAAACCAGTGTACCTTTATCTACTAATAGAGAAAATAGATGAAAGCACATAAAATATTTTTAAATAAATTAAAATTGTAATTGTATGGTTAATAAATTAGAACTGGAAAAAATGTCCTTGATGAAATAGTGGTATATATCAAGTAGAAAAGAGTTAAAATCAACAATATCAAGAAACAGTACATTATCTCTCTAAGTAAGTATGCATTGAAACAAAACAGATGTTTTGGAAAGCTCCAGAGATAAACCTTATTATCGTACTATTAGAGGCATTAAAAAGATGAAATTAAAAAAGAAAGGAATGATGCCGACCAACAGTGTGGTGATTTACTTATATAAGCTGCACAAGCTGTAGCTTAGGACCCCTTTAGGGTTTCCCCCAAAACGTGTCAGAGTGAGCGACTGTAATATATATTTAAATATTTGGCACTGACATTTAATATCTGGACATACATATGGTCCATATCCCAAATAGCTTAGGGCCTTATGACGTCTAAATCTGGTCTTGCTGATCAATTAAAGGGTAGATTAATAGCTCATTTAAATGGTATATGCATAAATTAACTTAAAAGTAAAATTACGTAAATTTCGAAAGTTGAACTTATTTAGGTGAACTCCTGTACTGGTAAAATGCGTAAATTATTTGTTTGTTTTGCATGACTTTTTGAAATATTTAGAACAAAAATGAAATGTATGCATTTAATGTTACTGTTAATATTGTTACTAATATAACTTTTCAAATAAAACTTAATAATAGATTTTTCCCAATGTAGTATTTTTATTGATTTTTTTACATGCATAGATTTATTCATCCATGTACTGTATAAATAAAAATTATTGGCCTAACGACTATTTAATAGTTAGTTATCTCTTTATATCCCACATTTTCATATTTCATATATTGAATAAATAAGTAACATTTAATTTTTTTAGAATTTTGAAAATGACTAATTTTTTAGTTTTTGTTTTACCCTACCTTTGTATAACGTTTATTATTTTTAACATAAATAACTATTTAAATGTATCAAGCTCAATTACCCTATAATTTGATGTAATGTTTTTATGTGTGTTTTTTTATAATATTTTGTATCATTTTTTAAAACCTTACGAGTTTTGAAATGTATCTCCCTTTTTTATTTTTTCTGAAAAATGATGAAAACCCATTACAATATTAATGATATTATAATTTAACACCCTTGAAAAAATATAGGTTGTTCTATGAATATGTGTTTGTGTTGAATGTAAATGATTTTAGGTACTGGAAATACTTACAGATAACGTTTGGCAAAATTGGTACTTTGGATGACGGGTTGAAAAAATGAAAGTAACATTTTCAAAAAAATATCTCATAAACTATTTGAGTTATAGTAATAAATTTATGCCCAACTTATTAGTTTCTGGAGTTCTGCAATATTCGTGTTAAAAAATCTGTAAAACCATTTTAAAAAATCAGTTTGTGGTAGCTACTAAAATGGTCCTTATTAGTTAAACTTTGTTAAAGAAAATTGTTCTTTTTATAGTAACAAAAGTCTAACATTGAACAAATGTGTAAAAAAACATATGCTTTATTTAGTTTCATTTTAATTATTCTTTCAATTAATTCAGGAGAGGATCTTTAAAAAAAATAAATTAAAAATGCATTCGAGACAATCAACTATAATATTGAAGTAATGTATATTATATTTTGTATAAAGTTTTATAATAAACGAAAAAAACATGGTTACAATATTATTAATAACAATTTATTTGTAAAATTTTACTAAAAGTAAAATGTTAGGAGACTTCTCAGTGCTAGACAAAAACAAAGTTACATAGGTATTTGAGAATGACGCATTCAAAAATAAAAAGGATCACAAAGAGCAATATAGCAAAAAAAACAAAACAATCATAAGCGAGAGGAATCAAACATGGATAGCCGATAGCCAGTATACCAAAAAAACAAAACAATCATGTCTGTGAGGAATCCAACATGGATAGCCAGTATAGCAAAAAAAACAATTATGTCCGTAAGAGGAATCAAACATAAATAACAAAAAAAATCGTGTCCGTGAGAGGAATCAAACATGGATAGCCAGTATAGCAAAAAAAACAATCATGTCCGTGAGAGAATCAAACATGGATAGCAAAAAAAAAAATCGTGTCCGTGAGAGGAATCAAACATGGATAGCAAAAAATCATGTCCGTGAGAGGAATCAAACATGGATAGCAAAAACACTCATGTCCGTGAGAGGAATCAAACATGGATAGCAAAAAAATCGTGTCCGTGAGAGGAATCAAACATGGATAGCAAAAAAACAATCATGTCCGTGAGAGGAATCAAACATGTATAGCCGATAGCCAGTATGTGCAAAAAACAAAAACAATCATGTCTGTGAGAGGAATCCAACATGGATAGCCAGTATAGCAAAAAAAAAAATCATGTCCGTGAGAGGAATCAAACATTGATAGCAAAAAAAATCGTGTCCGTGAGAGAATCAAACATGTATAGCCAGTATAGCAAAAAAAAAAAAAAAACATGTCCGTGAAAGGAATCAAACATGGATAGCAAAAAACTTCTGTCCGTGAGAGTGAACTCAAACATGGATAGTCAGTATAGCAAAAAAAAAAAACATGTCCGTGAGAGAATCAAACATGGATAGCAAAAAAAAATCGTGTCCGTGAGGGGAATCAAACATGGATAGCCAGTATAGCAAAAACAAACATGTCCGTGAGAGGAATCAAACATGGATAGCAAAAAAAATCGTGTCCGGGAATCAAACATGGATAGCTAAAAAAAACAATCATGTCCGTGAGAGGAATCAAACATGGATAGCAAAAAAATCATGTCCGTGAGAGGAATCAAACATGCATAGCCAGTATAGCAAAAAAAAACATGTCAGTGAGAGGAATCAAACATGGATAGCTAAAAAAATCGTATCCGTGAGAGGAATCAATCATGGATAGCAAAAAACAATCATGGCCGTGAGGAATCAAACATGTATAGCAAAAACAATCATGTCCG
The DNA here is from genome assembly GCA_021962125.1 of Bulinus truncatus. Classification (NCBI taxonomy): domain Eukaryota; kingdom Metazoa; phylum Mollusca; class Gastropoda; family Planorbidae; genus Bulinus; species Bulinus truncatus. Next base: position 3,596,098 of record JAGDYQ010000009.1, on the reverse strand, counting down.
TGAGAGGAATTAAACATGGATAGCAAAAAAAACAATCATGTCCGTGAGAGGAATCAAAACATTTAAAGCCGATAGCCAGTATAGCAAACAAAACAAAACAATCATGTCTGTGAGAGGAATCCAACATAGATAGCCAGTATAGCAAAAAAAAAACAATCATGTCCGTGAGAGGAATCAAACATGGATAGCAAAAAAATCGTGTCCGTGAGGTATCAAACATGTATAGCCAGTATAGCAAAAAACATGTCCGTGAGAGGAATCAAACATGGATAGCAAAAAAAATCCTGTCCGTGAGAGGAATCAAACATGGATAGCCAGTATAGGCAAAAACAAACATGTCCGTGAGAGGAATCAAACATGGATAGCAAAAAAATCGTCCGTGGGAGGGGAATCAAACATGGATAGCTAAAAACAACAATCATGTCCGTGAGAGGAATCAAACATGGATAGCCAGTATAGCAAAATAAAAAACATGTCCTGAGAGGAATCAAACATGGATAGCAAAAAAAAATCATGTCCGTGAGAGGAATCAAACATGGATAGCCAGTATAGCAAAAAACATGTCCGTGAGAGGAATCAAACATGGAAAGCAAAAAAAATCGTGTCCGTGAGAGAATCAAACATGGATAGCAAAAAATCGTGTCCGTGAAAGGATTCAAACATGGATAGTCAGTATAGGAAAAAACAATCATGTCCGTGAGAGGAATCAAACATGATAGCAAAAAAAATCGTGTCCGTGAGAGGAATCAAACATGGATAGCCAGTATAGGAAAAAAATTATGTCCGTGAGGAATCAAACATGGATAGCCAGTATAGCAAAAAAAAAAAAAAAACAATCATGTCCGTGAGAGGAATCAATAAATAGACGTAAACTTTTATCATATAAGATGGTTCGTTTGCATTTTGGTGCGTCACGCCCAAAGATGTGGTATAAACAACTAGATGGAGCGCAAGCTATTAACACCAATAGTACGGCCTGATTTTATTCCAACTGTTATTTCATTCATCAAGGAATAAATCCTTCTCCTCATCTGATGTATGGGTGTAAAGTAGAAGTAAATGTAGATCAAAAGCCGAAAAGGATTTTGACTTATTGTTCGATCCTCCACCAAACAAAGCACTTAAGCTGGATGACCCCACAAACAAATGCCTTGAGGATGAAATCACCATTCTTCAACAACCATAAACTGACTTCACAGCCGTTAAATTACTGGGAAAGTGAACATAGATTTCCACTGCTAAAAGCAAATGCGAAAATTGTTTTGGCCATACCAGTGTCATCAGCAGCAGGAGATGCTTGTTTAGTGCAGCAGGGATTGCTGTTGGAGTGTTACGAAAATGGATGTTACCAACTCTCGTTATAAACTCTGTGTATATCAGATTTGCACGTAAGATGAAAATTGTAGAAAAGCTTCAGGGATTACCAGGATTAACTGAATTGGTAGAGACAGTCGATCAGCAGGAAATTGATTATGTGTTAAATGATCCGAGCGACTCAGAAACAGAAAAAGAGGCTGAAAGACACTAAATTGTCGTATTGCGGTATTTAAGATTAAACTTTTTTATAAAATAGTATTAAATATTCACAAAATCAATTTTATTAAATTTCATTTATATGGTTTAGTATGTAGTCCAATCCAGTAGATACTAAACTTAAACTTTCAGAAATTTCTTATTTTTATTTCAACGGCATTCCATAACGTTAATATTATCATGGGAGTACCATGGGACGGGACAGATATAAATTACCATGGGATGGGATGGGACAGAAAATCTGTCCCATGGACAAGCCAGATTATATTACTAATTGCTCGATTATTTTGAAACACACTGAATTTTAGTAACATTCAAGTAACATTTAAGTAAAATTCAGTAGTCTGTAATTTAAAAACAAAGCATTATTTAGCTTAAAAATAAATAATATGATATAATATAGAAATATAGAAACTGAAGAGAATTAGTTTTTATATTAGATCGTTTACAAAAGAATTGTATAAAAAAACGTGTTACGAAGTAACAAATTCAATCCCATTTGTACAGTAATATTGTGAATCTCACTTTTGCCACCTTGGTCAGATTAATCACCAACACACTTTGAGAACCACTGGCATTTAAATGTTTACTTTTAACGGGTCGTGTCTAGGTCGTGTAACAAACATACGTAACAGCTAAAATTCCCCGTACCCACATCTTGAGAACCACTGCAGCTCTAAGTTCTCAGCTTTGTGTCAAACGTGTCATAAACTACGGAGTATCATTAATAGTTGGTATTTACATTTATTGTGTAATAAAATATAATGGAAAAAAAGTACAGTTGGCATACATTACTTGAATATGTTTGTTACAAGTTGTTTACTTCAAAGATTTAACAAAACTTAGCCAAAAAGTAACTCTAGTGGCACTTTTTAGCAGGAAACTCAAAGAAAAATAGTTAAATTACAATTTAACGGAACATTTTTTTTTACTTAGTTAGACCTTTGAGTGAAGTGTATTAAAAATGAAACTGAAAGTAAAATCGTGTATTTCATTTCCATGGAATTTTTTAGAAATCTAGTAAAATGTGAAAAGTATATAATCTTACTGACTATTTGACTATGATCACAACAATGACAGAATTTTTTTGTCAAAATTTTCTCTAAAGATATATTTGTATTTCTAAGCTCTGAACAACAATTTAAGATACCCCTAAAATTTTTTTCTTTAGTCAACAAAATCAAATAACATTGATTAAAATGTGGACTTCTATTACATGATAGTCAACTAATATTCCCATCTATTTCTCCACTGGTCATGTAAGTAACCAATTGATATTTTAAAATATTTGATTCTTTTTGTAGTATCTTTTATGTCAACTGTGTTTTTCAATTACCTAGATTAAATTATCCAGCAAGTATGCCACTCTGTTGAGTCTTGAAAACTAAATCTAATCTATCATTTGATGTGACAAATATGTTTAAATCTACTAAAGTGATTCGCTGAATCCTATTTGAATTTCCTTCTCAAGAAATGAAAAAATGATCTCGGCATATCCAGCAAAGAATATCGACCCTTAGGATTATATTTCTTCCTAAACTGACAATGGTAATTTTATAAATCTAATATACGTGAATCTAAAGAAAAGAGAATTATTACGAGAAATATTTCTTGAAATTTATATGATAATTAGAGAAAGTGTCGCTAAACTTTTTTTATAAATATAAATTATTTAACTGGAATCATAGAGTAATAAAACATAGAATTATTTTCAGCATTTAAAAGATCTGGAATTTTAATGGTGAATTATCTTATTGTAAATAGGTTTAACTCATTTACTAGTGTAGCATTCTTCCCATTTTTATGTTTGCTGGAAGATTTAAGTTCAAGTTTCATAACAAGTGCCGGATTAAGCCATCCTCGTGCCCTAGGCACAAACCCACACGGGTGCCCCCTTCTGCCCCATCCAATCTTCCACTGACCGCTGGTATGTTCAATAAACAAAGAAAAAACAGTGTATTCCTGGTGCTACAGCTATGTATTACTGGTGCTACAACTATGTACCACTGGTGCTACAACTATGTATTCCTGGTGCTACAACTATATACCACTGGTGCTACAACTATATATTACTGGTGCTACAACTATGTACCACTGGTGCTACAGCTATGTATTACTGGTGCTACAGCTATGTATTACTGGTGCTACAACTATGTACCACTGGTGCTACAACTATGTATTCCTGGTGCTACAACTATGTACCACTGGTGCTACAACTATGTATTCCTGGTGCTACAACTATGTACCACTGGTACTACAACTATGTATTACTGGTGCTACAGCTATGTATTCCTGGTGCTACAACTATGTATTCCTGGTGCTACAGCTATGTATTACTGGTGCTACAACTATGTACCACTGGTGCTACAACTATGTATTCCTGGTGCTACAACTATATACCACTGGTGCTACAACTATATATTACTGGTGCTACAACTATGTACCACTGGTGCTACAACTATGTACCACTGGTGCTACAACAATGTATTCCTGGTGCTACAGCTATGTATTACTGGTGCTACAACTATGTACCACTGGTGCTACAACTATGTATTCCTGGTGCTACAACTATATACCACTGGTGCTACAACTATATATTACTGGTGCTACAACTATGTACCACTGGTGCTACAACTATGTATTACTGGTGCTACAGCTATGTATTCCTGGTGCTACAACTATGTATTCCTGGTGCTACAGCTATGTATTACTGGTGCTACAGCTATGTATTCCTGGTGCTACAACTATGTACCACTGGTGCTACAACTATGTATTCCTGGTGCTACAACTATGTACCACTGGTGCTACAACTATGTATTACTGGTGCTACAGCTATGTATTCCTGGTAATACAACTATGTATTCCTGGTGCTACAGCTATGTATTACTGGTGCTACAACTATGTATTCCTGGTGCTACAACTATGTACCACTGGTGCTACAGCTATGTATTACTGGTGCTACAGCTATGTATTAATGGTGCTACAGCTATGTATTACTGGTGCTACAGCTATGTATTACTGGTGCTACAACTATGTACCACTGGTGCTACAACTATGTATTCCTGGTACTACAACTATGTACCACTGGTGCTACAACTATGTATTCCTGGTGCTACAACTATGTACCACTGGTGCTACAACTATGTATTACTGGTGCTACAGCTATGTACCACTGGTGCTACAACTATGTATTCTTGGTGCTACAGCTATGTATTACTGGTGCTACAACTATGTACCACTGGTGCTACAACTATATACCACTGGTGCTACAACTATATATTACTGGTGCTACACATATGTACCACTGGTGCTACAGCTATGTACCACTGGTGCTACAGCTATGTATTACTGGTGCTACAACTATGTACCACTGGTGCTACAACTATGTATTCCTGGTGCTACAGCTATGTATTACTGGTGCTACAGCTATGTATTCCTGGTGCTACAGCTATGTATTCCTGGTGCTACAACTAGTTATTCCTGGTGCTACAACTATGTATTACTGGTGCTACAACTATGTACCACTGGTGCTACAACTATATATTACTGGTGCTACAACTATGTACCACTGGTGCTACAACTATGTATTCCTGGTGTTACAACTATATACCACTGGTGCTACAACTATGTACCACTGGTGCTACAACTATGTATTCCTGGTGCTACAACTATATATTACTGGTGCTACAACTATGTACCACTGGTGCTACAGCTATGTATTACTGGTGCTACAGCTATGTATTACTGGTGCTACAACTATGTACCACTGGTGCTACAACTATGTATTCCTGGTGTTACAATTATATACCACTGGTGCTACAACTATGTACCACTGGTGCTACAACTATGTATTCCTGGTGCTACAACTATGTATTCCTGGTGCTACAGCTATGTATTACTGGTGCTACAACTATGTACCACTGGTGCTACAGCTATGTATTACTGGTGCTACAACTATGTACCACTGGTGCTACAACAATGTATTCCTGGTGCTACAGCTATGTATTACTGGTGCTACAACAATTTATTCCTGGTGCTACAGCTATGTATTACTGGTGCTACAACTATGTACCACTGGTGCTACAACTATATATTACTGGTGCTACAGCTATGTATTACTGGTGCTACAACTATGTACCACTGGTGCTACAACTATGTACCACTGGTGCTACAACTATATATTACTGGTGCTACAACTATGTACCACTGGTGCTACAACTATATACCACTGGTGCTACAACTATATATTACTGGTGCTACAACTATGTACCACTGGTGCTACAACTATATACCACTGGTGCTACAACTATGTACCACTGGTGCTACAACTATGTACCACTGGTGCTACAACTATGTATTACTGGTGCTACAGCTATGTATTACTGGTGCTACAACTATGTATTCCTGGTGCTACAGCTATGTATTACTGGTGCTACAGCTATGTATTCCTGGTGCTACAGCTATGTATTCCTGGTGCTACAACTATGTATTCCTGGTGCTACAACTATGTATTACTGGTGCTACAACTATGTACCACTGGTGCTACAACTATATATTACTGGTGCTACAACTATGTACCACTGGTGCTACAACTATGTATTCCTGGTGTTACAACTATATACAACTGGTGCTACAACTATGTACGACTGGTGCTACAACTATGTATTCCTGGTGCTACAACTATATATTACTGGTGCTACAACTATGTACCACTGGTGCTACAGCTATGTATTACTGGTGCTACAGCTATGTATTACTGGTGCTACAACTATGTACCACTGGTGCTACAACTATGTATTACTGGTGCTACAGCTATGTATTCCTGGTGCTACAACTATGTATTCCTGGTGCTACAGCTATGTATTACTGGTGCTACAACTATGTACCACTGGTGCTACAACTATATATTACTGGTGCTACAACTATATACCACTGGTGCTACAACTATGTATTCCTGGTGCTACAACTATGTATTCCTTGTGCTACAGCTATGTATTACTGGTGCTACAACTATGTACCACTGGTGCTACAACTATGTACCACTGGTGCTACAGCTATGTATTACTGGTGCTACAACTATGTACCACTGGTGCTACAACTATGTATTCCTGGTGCTACAACTATATACCACTGGTGCTACAACTATATATTACTGGTGCTACAACTATGTACCACTGGTGCTACAACTATATACCACTGGTGCTACAACTATATATTACTGGTGCTACAACTATGTACCACTGGTGCTACAACTATATACCACTGGTGCTACAACTATGTACCACTGGTGCTACAACTATGTACCACTGGTGCTACAACTATGTATTACTGGTGCTACAGCTATGTATTACTGGTGCTACAACTATGTATTCCTGGTGCTACAGCTATGTATTACTGGTGCTACAGCTATGTATTCCTGGTGCTACAGCTATGTATTCCTGGTGCTACAACTATGTATTCCTGGTGCTACAACTATGTATTACTGGTGCTACAACTATGTACCACTGGTGCTACAACTATATATTACTGGTGCTACAACTATGTACCACTGGTGCTACAACTATGTATTCCTGGTGTTACAACTATATACCACTGGTGCTACAACTATGTACCACTGGTGCTACAACTATGTATTCCTGGTGCTACAACTATATATTACTGGTGCTACAACTATGTACCACTTGTGCTACAACAATGTATTCCTGGTGCTACAGCTATGTATTACTGGTGCTACAACTATGTACCACTGGTGTTACAACTATATACCACTGGTGCTACAACTATGTACCACTGGTGCTACAACTATGTATTCCTGGTGCTACAGCTATGTATTACTGGTGCTACAGCTATGTATTACTGGTGCTACAGCTATGTATTACTGGTGCTACAGCTATGTATTCCTGGTGCTACAGCTATGTATTCCTGGTGCTACAACTATGTATTCCTGGTGCTACAACTATGTATTACTGGTGCTACAACTAAGTACCACTGGTGCTACAACTATATATTACTGGTGCTACAACTATGTACCACTGGTGCTACAACTATGTATTCCTGGTGTTACAACTATATACCACTGGTGCTACAACTATGTACCACTGGTGCTACAGCTATGTATTACTGGTGCTACAACTATGTACCACTGGTGCTACAACTATGTATTACTGGTGCTACAGCTATGTATTCCTGGTGCTACAACTATGTATTCCTGGTGCTACAGCTATGTATTACTGGTGCTACAACTATGTACCACTGGTGCTACAACTATGTATTCCTGGTGCTACAACTATATACCACTGGTGCTACAACTATATATTACTGGTGCTACAACTATGTACCACTGGTGCTACAACTATATACCACTGGTGCTACAACTATATATTACTGGTGCTACAACTATATACCACTGGTGCTACAACTATGTATTCCTGGTGCTACAACTATGTATTCCTTGTGCTACAGCTATGTATTACTGGTGCTACAACTATGTACCACTGGTGCTACAACTATGTACCACTGGTGCTACAGCTATGTATTACTGGTGCTACAACTATGTACCACTGGTGCTACAACTATGTATTCCTGGTGCTACAACTATATACCACTGGTGCTACAACTATATATTACTGGTGCTACAACTATGTACCACTGGTGCTACAACTATATACCACTGGTGCTACAACTATATATTACTGGTGCTACAACTATGTACCACTGGTGCTACAACTATATACCACTGGTGCTACAACTATATATTACTGGTGCTACAACTATGTATTACTGGTGCTACAGCTATGTATTACTGGTGCTACAACTATGTATTCCTGGTGCTACAGCTATGTATTACTGGTGCTACAGCTATGTATTCCTGGTGCTACAGCTATGTATTCCTGGTGCTACAACTATGTATTCCTGGTGCTACAACTATGTACCACTGGTGTTACAACTATATACCACTGGTGCTACAACTATGTACCACTGGTGCTACAACTATGTATTCCTGGTGCTACAGCTATGTATTACTGGTGCTACAGCTATGTATTACTGGTGCTACAGCTATGTATTACTGGTGCTACAGCTATGTATTCCTGGTGCTACAGCTATGTATTCCTGGTGCTACAACTATGTATTCCTGGTGCTACAACTATGTATTACTGGTGCTACAACTATGTACCACTGGTGCTACAACTATATATTACTGGTGCTACAACTATGTACCACTGGTGCTACAACTATGTATTCCTGGTGTTACAACTATATACCACTGGTGCTACAACTATGTACCACTGGTGCTACAGCTATGTATTACTGGTGCTACAACTATGTACCACTGGTGCTACAACTATGTATTACTGGTGCTACAGCTATGTATTCCTGGTGCTACAACTATGTATTCCTGGTGCTACAGCTATGTATTACTGGTGCTACAACTATGTACCACTGGTGCTACAACTATGTATTCCTGGTGCTACAACTATATACCACTGGTGCTACAACTATATATTACTGGTGCTACAACTATGTACCACTGGTGCTACAACTATATACCACTGGTGCTACAACTATATATTACTGGTGCTACAACTATATACCACTGGTGCTACAACTATGTATTCCTGGTGCTACAACTATGTATTCCTTGTGCTACAGCTATGTATTACTGGTGCTACAACTATGTACCACTGGTTCTACAACTATGTACCACTGGTGCTACAGCTATGTATTACTGGTGCTACAACTATGTACCACTGGTGCTACAACTATGTATTCCTGGTGCTACAACTATATACCACTGGTGCTACAACTATATATTACTGGTGCTACAACTATGTACCACTGGTGCTACAACTATATACCACTGGTGCTACAACTATATATTACTGGTGCTACAACTATGTACCACTGGTGCTACAACTATATACCACTGGTGCTACAACTATGTACCACAGGTGCTACAACTATGTACCACTGGTGCTACAACTATGTATTACTGGTGCTACAGCTATGTATTACTGGTGCTACAACTATGTATTCCTGGTGCTACAGCTATGTATTACTGGTGCTACAGCTATGTATTCCTGGTGCTACAGCTATGTATTCCTGGTGCTACAACTATGTATTCCTGGTGCTACAACTATGTATTACTGGTGCTACAACTATGTACCACTGGTGCTACAACTATATATTACTGGTGCTACAACTATGTACCACTGGTGCTACAACTATGTATTCCTGGTGCTACAACTATGTACCACTGGTGCTACAACTATGTACCACTGGTGCTACAACTATGTATTCCTGGTGCTACAACTATATATTACTGGTGCTACAACTATGTACCACTTGTGCTACAACAATGTATTCCTGGTGCTACAGCTATGTATTACTGGTGCTACAACTATGTACCACTGGTGTTACAACTATATACCACTGGTGCTACAACTATGTACCACTGGTGCTACAACTATGTATTCCTGGTGCTACAGCTATGTATTACTGGTGCTACAGCTATGTATTACTGGTGCTACAACTATGTACCACTGGTGCTACAACTATGTATTCCTGGTGCTACAGCTATGTATTACTGGTGCTACAACTATGTACCACTGGTGCTACAGCTATGTATTACTGGTGCTACAACTATGTACCACTGGTGCTACAACTATGTATTCCTGGTGCTACAGCTATATACCACTGGTGCTACAACTATATATTACTGGTGCTACAACTATGTACCACTGGTGCTACAACTATGTATTCCTGGTGTTACAACTATATACCACTGGTGCTACAGCTATGTATTACTGGTGCTACAGCTATGTATTACTGGTGCTACAGCTATGTATTACTGGTGCTACAACTATGTACCACTGGTGCTACAACTATGTATTCCTGGTGCTACAGCTATGTATTACTGGTGCTACAACTATGTACCACTGGTGCTACAGCTATGTATTACTGGTGCTACAACTATGTACCACTGGTGCTACAACTATGTATTCCTGGTGCTACAGCTATATACCACTGGTGCTACAACTATATATTACTGGTGCTACAACTATGTACCACTGGTGCTACAACTATGTATTCCTGGTGTTACAACTATATACCACTGGTGCTACAACTATGTACCACTGGTGCTACAGCTATGTATTACTGGTGCTACAACTATATACCACTGGTGCTACAACTATGTATTACTGGTGCTACAGCTATGTATTCCTGGTGCTACAACTATGTATTCCTGGTGCTACAGCTATGTATTACTGGTGCTACAACTATGTACCACTGGTGCTACAACTATGTATTCCTGGTGCTACAACTATATACCACTGGTGGTACAACTATATATTACTGGTGCTACAACTATGTACCACTGGTGCTACAACTATGTACCACTGGTGCTACAGCTATGTATTACTGGTGCTACAACTATGTACCACTGGTGCTACAACTATGTATTCCTGGTGCTACAACTATATACCACTGGTGCTACAACTATATATTACTGGTGCTACAACTATGTACCACTGGTGCTACAACTATATACCACTGGTGCTACAACTATATATTACTGGTGCTACAACTATGTACCACTGGTGCTACAACTATATACCACTGGTGCTACAACTATGTACCACTGGTGCTACAACTATGTATTACTGGTGCTACAGCTATGTATTACTGGTGCTACAACTATGTATTCCTGGTGCTACAGCTATGTATTACTGGTGCTACAGCTATGTATTCCTGGTGCTACAGCTATGTATTCCTGGTGCTACAACTATGTATTCCTGGTGCTACAACTATGTATTACTGGTGCTACAACTATGTACCACTGGTGCTACAACTATATATTACTGGTGCTACAACTATGTACCACTGGTGCTACAACTATGTATTCCTGGTGTTACAACTATATACCACTGGTGCTACAACTATGTACCACTGGTGCTACAACTATGTATTCCTGGTGCTACAACTATATATTACTGGTGCTACAACTATGTACCACTTGTGCTACAACAATGTATTCCTGGTGCTACAGCTATGTATTACTGGTGCTACAACTATGTACCACTGGTGTTACAACTATATACCACTGGTGCTACAACTATGTACCACTGGTGCTACAACTATGTATTCCTGGTGCTACAGCTATGTATTACTGGTGCTACAGCTATGTATTACTGGTGCTACAGCTATGTATTACTGGTGCTACAGCTATGTATTCCTGGTGCTACAGCTATGTATTCCTGGTGCTACAACTATGTATTCCTGGTGCTACAACTATGTATTACTGGTGCTACAACTATGTACCACTGGTGCTACAACTATATATTACTGGTGCTACAACTATGTACCACTGGTGCTACAACTATGTATTCCTGGTGCTACAACTATATACCACTGGTGCTACAACTATGTACCACTGGTGCTACAACTATGTATTACTGGTGCTACAACTATGTACCACTGGTGCTACAACTATGTATTACTGGTGCTACAGCTATGTATTCCTGGTGCTACAACTATGTATTCCTGGTGCTACAGCTATGTATTACTGGTGCTACAACTATGTACCACTGGTGCTACAACTATGTATTCCTGGTGCTACAACTATATACCACTGGTGCTACAACTATATATTACTGGTGCTACAACTATGTACCACTGGTGCTACAACTATATACCACTGGTGCTACAACTATATATTACTGGTGCTACAACTATGTACCACTGGTGCTACAACTATGTATTCCTGGTGCTACAACTATGTATTCCTGGTGCTACAGCTATGTATTACTGGTGCTACAACTATGTACCACTGGTGCTACAACTATGTACCACTGGTGCTACAGCTATGTATTACTGGTGCTACAACTATGTACCACTGGTGCTACAGCTATGTATTACTGGTGCTACAACTATGTACCACTGGTGCTACAACTATTTATTACTGGTGCTACAACTATGTACCACTGGTGCTACAACTATATACCACTGGTGCTACAACTATATATTACTGGTGCTACAACTATGTACCACTGGTGCTACAACTATATACCACTGGTGCTACAACTATGTATTACTGGTGCTACAACTATGTACCACTGGTGCTACAACTATGTATTACTGGTGCTACAGCTATGTATTACTGGTGCTACAACTATGTATTCCTGGTGCTACAGCTATGTATTACTGGTGCTACAGCTATGTATTCCTGGTGCTACAGCTATGTATTCCTGGTGCTACAACTATGTATTCCTGGTGCTACAACTATGTATTACTGGTGCTACAACTATGTACTACCACTGGTGCTACAACTATATATTACTGGTGCTACAACTATGTACCACTGGTGCTACAACTATGTATTCCTGGTGTTACAACTATATACCACTGGTGCTACAACTATGTACCACTGGTGCTACAACTATGTATTCCTGGTGCTACAACTATGTATTACTGGTGCTACAACTATGTACCACTGGTGCTACAACTATGTATTCCTGGTGCTACAGCTATGTATTACTGGTGCTACAACTATGTACCAATGGTGTTACAACTATATACCACTGGTGCTACAACTATGTACCACTGGTGCTACAACTATGTATTCCTGGTGCTACAACTATGTACCACTGGTGCTACAACTATTTATTACTGGTGCTACAACTATGTACCACTGGTGCTACAACTATGTATTCCTGGTGCTACAGCTATGTATTACTGGTGCTACAACTATGTACCACTGGTGCTACAGCTATGTATTACTGGTGCTACAACTATGTACCACTGGTGCTACAACTATGTATTCCTGGTGCTACAACTATATACCACTGGTGCTACAACTATATATTACTGGTGCTACAACTATGTACCACTGGTGCTACAACTATGTATTACTGGTGCTACAGCTATGTATTACTGGTGCTACAACTATGTACCACTGGTGCTACAGCTATGTATTACTGGTGCTACAACTATGTACCACTGGTGCTACAACTATGTATTCCTGGTGCTACAACTATGTACCCGTGCTACAGCGGCTGGTACACTATATCTGGTGCTACACTATGTCCTGGTGTACTATTATTTGGCTACATTATTACTGGTGCTATATTACCTGCCTGGCCAACTACTGGTGCTACACTATGTATTACTGGTGCTACAACTATGTACCACTGGTGCTACAACTATATATTACTGGTGCTACAACTATGTACCACTGGTGCTACAACTATGTATTCCTGGTGCTACAACTATATTACTGGTGCTACAACTATGTACCACTGGTGCTACAACTATATACCACTGGTGCTACAACTATGTATTACTATGTATTCCTGGTGCTACAACTATGTACCACTGGTGCTACAACTATATACCACTGGTGCTACAACTATGTACCACTGGTGCTACAACTATGTATTCCTGGTGCTACAACTATGTACCACTGGTGCTACAACTATGTATTCCTGGTGCTACAGCTATGTATTACTGGTGCTACAACTATGTACCACTGGTGCTACAGCTATGTATTACTGGTGCTACAACTATGTACCACTGGTGCTACAACTATGTATTCCTGGTGTTACAACTATATACCACTGGTGCTACAACTATGTACCACTGGTGCTACAACTATGTATTCCTGGTGCTACAACTATGTACCACTGGTGCTACAACTATGTATTCCTGGTGCTACAACTATGTATCACTGGTGCTACAACTATGTACCACTGGTGCTACAGCTATGTATTACTGGTGCTACAACTATGTACCACTGGTGCTACAACTATGTATTCCTGGTGCTACAACTATATACCACTGGTGCTACAACTATATATTACTGGTGCTACAACTATGTACCACTGGTGCTACAACTATATACCACTGGTGGTACAACTATATATTACTGGTGCTACAACTATGTACCACTGGTGCTACAACTATGTACCACTGGTGCTACAACTATGTATTACTGGTGCTACAGCTATGTATTACTGGTGCTACAACTATGTATTCCTGGTGCTACAGCTATGTATTACTGGTGCTACAACTATGTACCACTGGTGCTACAACTATATATTACTGGTGCTACAACTATGTATTCCTGGTGCTACAGCTATGTATTACTGGTGCTACAACTATGTACCACTGGTGCTACAACTATGTATTCCTGGTGCTACAACTATATATTACTGGTGCTACAACTATGTATTCCTGGTGCTACAACTATGTATTACTGGTGCCACAGCTATGTCGTCCTGGTGCTACAGCTATGTATTCCTGGTGCAACAGCTATGTATTCCTGGTGCTACAACTAGTTATTCCTGGTGCTACAGCTATGTATTACTGGTGCTACAACTATGTACCACTGGTGCTACAACTATATATTACTGGTGCTACAACTATGTACCACTGGTGCTAAAACTATGTATTCCTGGTGTTACAACTATATACCACTGGTGCTACAACTATGTACCACTGGTGCTACAACTATGTATTCCTGGTGCTACAACTATATATTACTGGTGCTACAACTATGTACCACTTGTGCTACAACTATGTATTCCTGGTGCTACAGCTATGTATTACTGGTGCTACAACTATGTACCACTGGTGTTACAACTATATACCACTGGTGCTACAACTATGTACCACTGGTGCTACAACTATGTATTCCTGGTGCTACAGCTATGTATTACTGGTGCTACAGCTATGTATTACTGGTGCTACAACTATGTACCACTGGTGCTACAACTATGTATTCCTGGTGTTACAACTATATACCACTGGTGCTACAACTATGTACCACTGGTGCTACAGCTATGTATTCCTGGTGCTACAACTATGTACCACTGGTGCTACAACTATGTATTCCTGGTGCTACAGCTATGTATTACTGGTGCTACAACTATGTACCACTGGTGCTACAGCTATGTATTACTGGTGCTACAACTATGTACCACTGGTGCTACAACTATGTACCACTGGTGCTACAACTATATACCACTGGTGCTACAACTATGTACCACTGGTGCTACAACTATGTATTACTGGTGCTACAACTATGTACCACTGGTGCTACAACTATGTACCACTGGTGCTACAACTATGTATTCCTGGTGCTACAGCTATGTATTACTGGCTATGTATTACAACATGTATTCCTGGTGCTACAACTATGACACTGGTGCTACAACTATGTACCACTGGTGCTACAGCTATGTATTACTGGTGCTACAACTATGTACCACTGGTGCTACAACTATGTATTCCTGGTGCTACAACTATATACCACTGGTGCTACAACTATGTACCACTGGTGCTACAACTATGTATTCCTGGTGCTACAACTATGTATTACTGGTGCTACAGCTATGTATCTGGTGCTACAACTATGTACACTGGTGCTACAACTATGTATTCCTGGTGCTACTACAACTATGTACAGCTATGTATTACTGGTGCTACAACTATGTATTCCTGGTGCTACAACTATGTATTCCTGGTGCTACAGCTATGTATTACTGGTGCTACAACTATGTACCACTGGTGCTACAGCTATGTATTACTGGTGCTACAGCTATGTATTACTGGTGCTACAACTATGTACCACTGGTGCTACAACTATGTATTCCTGGTGCTACAGCTATATACCACTGGTGCTACAACTATATATTACTGGTGCTACAACTATGTACCACTGGTGCTACAACTATGTATTCCTGGTGCTACAGCTATGTATTACTGGTGCTACAACTATGTACCACTGGTGCTACAACTATATACCACTGGTGCTACAACTATGTATTCCTGGTGCTACAACTATGTACCACTGGTGCTACAACTATATACCACTGGTGCTACAACTATGTACCACTGGTGCTACAACTATGTATTCCTGGTGCTACAACTATGTACCACTGGTGCTACAACTATGTATTCCTGGTGCTACAGCTATGTATTACTGGTGCTACAACTATGTACCACTGGTGCTACAGCTATGTATTACTGGTGCTACAACTATGTACCACTGGTGCTACAAATATGTATTCCTGGTGTTACAACTATATACCACTGGTGCTACAACTATGTACCACTGGTGCTACAACTATGTATTCCTGGTGCTACAACTATGTACCACTGGTGCTACAACTATGTATTCCTGGTGCTACAGCTATGTATTACTGGTGCTACAACTATGTACCACTGGTGCTACAGCTATGTATTACTGGTGCTACAACTATGTACCACTGGTGCTACAACTATGTATTCCTGGTGCTACAGCTATATACCACTGGTGCTACAACTATATATTACTGGTGCTACAACTATGTACCACTGGTGCTACAACTATATACCACTGGTGGTACAACTATATATTACTGGTGCTACAACTATGTACCACTGGTGCTACAACTATGTACCACTGGTGCTACAACTATATATTACTGGTGCTACAGCTATGTATTACTTGTGCTACAACTATGTATTCCTGGTGCTACAGCTATGTATTACTGGTGCTACAACTATGTACCACTGGTGCTACAACTATGTATTACTGGTGCTACAACTATGTATTCCTGGTGCTACAGCTATGTATTACTGGTGCTACAACTATGTACCACTGGTGCTACAACTATGTATTCCTGGTGCTACAACTATATATTACTGGTGCTACAACTATGTATTCCTGGTGCTACAACTATGTATTACTGGTGCCACAGCTATGTCGTCCTGGTGCTACAGCTATGTATTCCTGGTGCAACAGCTATGTATTCCTGGTGCTACAACTAGTTATTCCTGGTGCTACAGCTATGTATTACTGGTGCTACAACTATGTACCACTGGTGCTACAACTATATATTACTGGTGCTACAACTATGTACCACTGGTGCTAAAACTATGTATTCCTGGTGTTACAACTATATACCACTGGTGCTACAACTATGTACCACTGGTGCTACAACTATGTATTCCTGTTGCTACAACTATATATTACTGGTGCTACAACTATGTACCACTTGTGCTACAACAATGTATTCCTGGTGCTACAGCTATGTATTACTGGTGCTACAACTATGTACCACTGGTGTTACAACTATATACCACTGGTGCTACAACTATGTACCACTGGTGCTACAACTATGTATTCCTGGTGCTACAGCTATGTATTACTGGTGCTACAGCTATGTATTACTGGTGCTACAACTATGTACCACTGGTGCTACAACTATGTATTCCTGGTGTTACAACTATATACCACTGGTGCTACAACTATGTACCACTGGTGCTACAACTATGTATTCCTGGTGCTACAACTATGTACCACTGGTGCTACAACTATGTATTCCTGGTGCTACAGCTATGTATTACTGGTGCTACAACTATGTACCACTGGTGCTACAGCTATGTATTACTGGTGCTACAACTATGTACCACTGGTGCTACAACTATGTATTCCTGGTGTTACAACTATATACCACTGGTGCTACAACTATGTACCACTGGTGCTACAACTATGTATTCCTGGTGCTACAACTATGTACCACTGGTGCTACAACTATGTATTCCTGGTGCTACAGCTATGTATTACTGGTGCTACAACTATGTACCACTGGTGCTACAGCTATGTATTACTGGTGCTACAACTATGTACCACTGGTACTACAACTATGTATTCCTGGTGCTACAGCTATTTATTACTGGTGCTACAACTATGTACCACTGGTGCTACAGCTATGTTTTACTGGTGCTACAACTATGTACCACTGGTGCTACAACTATATACCACTGGTGCTACAACTATATATTACTGGTGCTACAACTATGTACCACTGGTGCTACAACTATGTATTACTGGTGCTACAACTATGTATTCCTGGTGCTACAGCTATGTATTACTGGTGCTACAACTATGTACCACTGGTGCTACAACTATGTATTCCTGGTGCTACAGCTATATACCACTGGTGCTACAACTATATATTACTGGTGCTACAACTATGTACCACTGGTGCTACAACTATATACCTCTGGTGCTACAACTATATATTACTGGTGCTACAACTATGTATTCCTGGTGCTACAACTATGTATTACTGGTGCCACAGCTATGTCGTCCTGGTGCTACAGCTATGTATTCCAGGTGCAACAGCTATGTATTCCTGGTGCTACAACTAGTTATTCCTGGTGCTACAGCTATGTATTACTGGTGCTACAACTAGTTATTCCTGGTGCTACAGCTATGTATTACTGGTGCTACAACTATGTACCACTGGTGCTACAACTATATATTACTGGTGCTACAACTATGTACCACTGGTGCTACAACTATGTATTCCTGGTGTTACAACTATATACCACTGGTGCTACAACTATGTACCACTGGTGCTACAACTATGTATTCCTGTTGCTACAACTATATATTACTGGTGCTACAACTATGTACCACTTGTGCTACAACAATGTATTCCTGGTGCTACAGCTATGTATTACTGGTGCTACAACTATGTACCACTGGTGTTACAACTATATACCACTGGTGCTACAACTATGTACCACTGGTGCTACAACTATGTATTCCTGGTGCTACAGCTATATACCACTGGTGCTACAACTATATATTACTGGTGCTACAACTATGTACCACTGGTGCTACAACTATATACCACTGGTGCTACAACTATATATTACTGGTGCTACAACTATGTACCACTGGTGCTACAACTATGTACCACTGGTGCTACAACTATGTATTACTGGTGCTACAGCTATGTATTACTGGTGCTACAACTATGTATTCCTGGTGCTACAGCTATGTATTACTGGTGCTACAACTATGTACCACTGGTGCTACAACTATATATTACTGGTGCTACAACTATGTATTCCTGGTGCTACAGCTATGTATTACTGGTGCTACAACTATGTACCACTGGTGCTACAACTATGTATTCCTGGTGCTACAACTATATATTACTGGTGCTACAACTATGTATTCCTGGTGCTACAACTATGTATTACTGGTGCCACAGCTATGTCGTCCTGGTGCTACAGCTATGTATTCCTGGTGCAACAGCTATGTATTCCTGGTGCTACAACTAGTTATTCCTGGTGCTACAGCTATGTATTACTGGTGCTACAACTATGTACCACTGGTGCTACAACTATATATTACTGGTGCTACAACTATGTACCACTGGTGCTACAACTATGTATTCCTGGTGCTACAACTATATACCACTGGTGCTACAACTATGTACCACTGGTGCTACAACTATGTACCACTGGTGCTACAACTATGTATTCCTGTTGCTACAACTATATATTACTGGTGCTACAACTATGTACCACTTGTGCTACAACAATGTATTCCTGGTGCTACAGCTATGTATTACTGGTGCTACAACTATGTACCACTGGTGTTACAACTATATACCACTGGTGCTACAACTATGTACCACTGGTGCTACAACTATGTATTCCTGGTGCTACAGCTATGTATTACTGGTGCTACAGCTATGTATTACTGGTGCTACAACTATGTACCACTGGTGCTACAACTATGTATTCCTGGTGTTACAACTATATACCACTGGTGCTACAACTATGTACCACTGGTGCTACAACTATGTATTCCTGGTGCTACAACTATGTACCACTGGTGCTACAACTATGTATTCCTGGTGCTACAGCTATGTATTACTGGTGCTACAACTATGTACCACTGGTGCTACAGCTATATATTACTGGTGCTACAACTATGTACCACTGGTGCTACAACTATGTATTCCTGGTGTTACAACTATATACCACTGGTGCTACAACTATGTAACACTGGTGCTACAACTATGTATTCCTGGTGCTACAACTATGTATTACTGGTGCTACAGCTATGTATTACTGGTGCTACAAATATGTATTCCTGGTGCTACAGCTATGTATTACTGGTGCTACAGCTATGTATTCCTGGTGCTACAGCTATGTATTCCTGGTGCTACAACTATGTATTCCTGGTGCTACAACTATGTATTACTGGTGCTACAACTATGTACCACTGGTGCTACAACTATATATTACTGGTGCTACAACTATGTACCACTGGTGCTACAACTATGTATTCCTGGTGTTACAACTATATACCACTGGTGCTACAACTATGTACCACTGGTGCTACAACTATGTATTCCTGGTGCTACAACTATATATTACTGGTGCTACAACTATGTACCACTGGTGTTACAACTATATACCACTGGTGCTACAACTATGTACCACTGGTGCTACAACTATGTATACCTGGTGCTACAGCTATGTATTACTGGTGCTACAGCTATGTATTACTGGTGCTACAACTATGTACCACTGGTGCTACAACTATGTATTCCTGGTGTTACAACTATATACCACTGGTGCTACAACTATGTACCACTGGTGCTACAACTATGTATTCCTGATGCTACAACTATGTACCACTGGTGCTACAACTATGTATTCCTGGTGCTACAGCTATGTATTACTGGTGCTACAACTATGTACCACTGGTGCTACAGCTATGTATTACTGGTGCTACAACTATGTACCACTGGTGCTACAACTATGTATTCCTGGTGTTACAACTATATACCACTGGTGCTACAACTATGTACCACTGGTGCTACAACTATGTATTCCTGGTGCTACAACTATGTACCACTGGTGCTACAACTATGTATTCCTGGTGCTACAGCTATGTATTACTGGTGCTACAACTATGTACCACTGGTGCTACAGCTATGTATTACTGGTGCTACAACTATGTACCACTGGTGCTACAACTATGTATTCCTGGTGCTACAGCTATGTATTACTGGTGCTACAACTATGTACCACTGGTGCTACAGCTATGTATTACTGGTGCTACAACTATGTACCACTGGTGCTACAACTATGTACCACTGGTGCTACAACTATATATTACTGGTGCTACAACTATGTACCACTGGTGCTACAACTATGTATTACTGGTGCTACAACTATGTATTCCTGGTGCTACAGCTATGTATTACTGGTGCTACAACTATGTACCACTGGTGCTACAACTATGTATTCCTGGTGCTACAGCTATATACCACTGGTGCTACAACTATGTATTACTGGTGCTACAACTATGTACCACTGGTGCTACAACTATATACCTCTGGTGCTACAACTATATATTACTGGTGCTACAACTATGTATTCCTGGTGCTACAACTATGTATTACTGGTGCCACAGCTATGTCGTCCTGGTGCTACAGCTATGTATTCCTGGTGCAACAGCTATGTATTCCTGGTGCTACAACTAGTTATTCCTGGTGCTACAGCTATGTATTACTGGTGCTACAACTAGTTATTCCTGGTGCTACAGCTATGTATTACTGGTGCTACAACTATGTACCACTGGTGCTACAACTATGTATTACTGGTGCTACAACTATGTACCACTGGTGCTACAACTATGTATTCCTGGTGTTACAACTATATACCACTGGTGCTACAACTATGTACCACTGGTGCTACAACTATGTATTCCTGGTGCTACAACTATATATTACTGGTGCTACAACTATGTACCACTTGTGCTACAACAATGTATTCCTGGTGCTACAGCTATGTATTACTGGTGCTACAACTATGTACCACTGGTGCTACAACTATGTATTCCTGGTGCTACAACTATGTACCACTGGTGCTACAACTATGTATTCCTGGTGCTACAGCTATGTATTACTGGTGCTACAGCTATGTATTACTGGTGCTACAACTATGTACCACTGGTGCTACAACTATGTATTCCTGGTGCTACAACTATATACCACTGGTGCTACAACTATGAACCACTGGTGCTACAACTATGTATTCCTGGTGCTACAACTATGTACCACTGGTGCTACATCTATGTATTCCTAATGCTACAGCTATGTATTACTGGTGCTACAACTATGTACCACTGGTGCTACAGCTATATATTACTGGTGCTACAACTATGTACCACTGGTGCTACAACTATGTATTCCTGGTGTTACAACTATATACCACTGGTGGTACAACTATGTACCACTGGTGCTACAACTATGTATTCCTGGTGCTACAACTATGTACCACTGGTGCTACAACTATGTATTCCTGGTGCTACAGCTATGTATTACTGGTGCTACAACTATGTACCACTGGTGCTACAGCTATGTATTACTGGTGCTACAACTATGTACCACTGGTGCTACAACTATGTATTCCTGGTGCTACAGCTATTTATTACTGGTGCTACAACTATGTACCACTGGTGCTACAGCTATGTATTACTGGTGCTACAACTATGTACCACTGGTGCTACAACTATGTACCACTGGTGCTACATCTATGTATTCCTGGTGCTACAACTATGTACCACTGGTGCTACAACAATGTATTCCTGGTGCTACAACTATGTACTACTGGTGCTACAGGTATGTACCACTGGTGCTACAGCTATGTATTACTGGTGCTACAGCTATGTATTACTGGTGCTACAACTATGTACCACTGGTGCTACAGCTATGTATTACTGGTGCTACAACTATGTACCACTGGTGCTACAACTATGTACCACTGGTGCTACAACTATGTACCACTGGTGCTACAACTATGTATTCCTGGTGCTACAACTATGTACCACTGGTGCTACAGCTATGTATTCCTGGTGCTACAGCTATGTATTCCTGGTGCTACAACTATGTATTCCTGGTGCTACAACTATATATTACTGGTGCTACAACTATATACCACTGGTGCTACAACTATATACTACTGGTGCTACAACTATGTACCACTGGTGCTACAACTATGTATTCTGGTGTTACAACTATACACTGGTGCTACAACTATATATTACTGGTGCTACAACTATGTACCACTGGTGCTACAACTATGTATTCCTGGTGCTACATCTATATACCACTGGTGCTACAACTATATATTACTGTTGCTACAACTATGTACCACTGGTGCTACAACTATGTATTACTGGTGCTACAACTATGTACCACTGGTGCTACAACTATGTACCACTGGTGCTACAACTATGTATTCCTGGTGCTACAACTATGTACCACTGGTGCTACAACTATGTATTACTGGTGCTACAACTATGTACCACTGGTGCTACAACTATGTACCACTGGTGCTACAACTATGTATTCCTGGTGCTACAGCTATGTATTACTGGTGCTACAACTATGTACCACTGGTGCTACAACTATGTATTCCTGGTGCTACAGCTATGTATTACTGGTGCTACAACTATGTACCACTGGTGCTACAGCTATGTATTACTGGTGCTACAACTATGTACCACTGGTGCTACAACAATGTATTCCTGGTGCTACAGCTATGTATTACTGGTGCTACAACTATGTACCACTGGTGCTACAGCTATGTATTACTGGTGCTACAACTATGTACCACTGGTGCTACAACAATGTATTCCTGGTGCTACAACTATGTACCACTGGTGCTACAACTTATTTATTACTGGTGCTACAACTATGTACCACTGGTGCTATTGTACCACTGGTGCTACAACTATGTACCACTGGTGCTACAACTATGTATTCCTGGTGTTACAACTATATACCACTGGTGCTACAACTATGTACCACTGGTGCTACAACTATGTATTCCTGGTGCTACAACTATGTATTACTGGTGCTACAACTATGTACCACTGGTGCTACAACTATGTACCACTGGTGCTACAACTATGTATTCCTGGTACTACAGCTATGTATTACTGGTGCTACAACTATGTACCACTGGTGCTAGAGCTATGTATTATTGGTGCTACAACTATGTACCACTGGTGCTACAACTATGTATTCCTGGTGCTACAGCTATTTATTACTGGTGCTACAACTATGTACCACTGGTGCTACAGCTATGTATTACTGGTGCTACAACTATGTACCACTGGTGCTACAACTATGTACCACTGGTGCTACAACTATGTATTCCTGGTGCTACAACTATGTACCACTGGTGCTACAAAATGTATTCCTGGTGCTACAACTATGTACTACTGGTGCTACAGGTATGTACCACTGGTGCTACAGCTATGTATTACTGGTGCTACAGCTATGTATTACTGGTGCTACAACTATGTACCACTGGTGCTACAGCTATGTATTACTGGTGCTACAACTATGTACCACTGGTGCTACAGCTATGTATTACTGGTGCTACAACTATGTACCACTGGTGCTACAGCTATGTATTACTGGTGCTACAGCTATGTACCACTGGTGCTACAACTATATATTACTGGTGCTATAACTATATATTACTGGTGCTACAGCTATGTACCACTGGTGCTACAACTATGTACCACTGGTGCTACAACTATTTATTACTGGTGCTACAGCTATGTATTACTGGTGCTACAACTATGTATTCTTGGTGCTATAGCTATGTATTACTGGTGCTACAACTATGTACCACTGGTGCTACAACTATATATTACTGGTGCTACAACTATGTATTCCTGGTGCTACAGCTATGTATTACTGGTGCTACAACTATATATTCTTGGTGCTATAGCTATGTATTACTGGTGCTACAACTATATATAACTGGTGCTACAACTATGTACCACTGGTGCTACAACTATGTATTCCTGGTGCTACAGCTATGTATTACTGGTGCTACAACTATATATTACTGGTGCTGCAGCTATGTATTACTGGTGCTACAGCTATGTATTACTGGTGCTACAGCTATGTATTACTGGTGCTACAACTATGTACCACTGGTGCTACAACTATGTATTCCTGGTGCTACAACTATGTACCACTGGTGCTACAACTATGTATTCCTGGTGCTACAACTATGTACCACTGGTGCTACAACTATGTATTCCTGGTGCTACAACTATGTACCACTGGTGCTACAGCTATGTACCACTGGTGCTACAACTATATACCACTGGTGCTACAACTATGTACCACTGGTGCTACAACTATATATTACTGGTGCTACAACTATGTACCACTGGTGCTACAGCTATGTATTACTGGTGCTACAACTATGTACCACTGGTGCTACAGCTATGTATTACTGGTGCTACAACTATGTACCACTGGTGCTACAACAATGTATTCCTGATGCTACAGCTATGTATTACTGGTGCTACAACTATGTACCACTGGTGCTACAGCTATGTATTGCTGGTGCTACAACTATGTACCACTGGTGCTACAACTATGTACCACTGGTGCTACAACTATGTATTCCTGGTGCTACAACTATGTACCACTGGTGCTACAACTATGTATTACTGGTGCTACAGCTATGTATTACTGGTGCTACAACTATGTATTCCTGGTGCTACAACTATGTACCACTGGTGCTACAACAATGTATTCCTGGTGCTACAGCTATGTATTACTGGTGCTACAACTATGTACCACTGGTGCTACAACTATGTATTCCTGGTGCTACAACTATATATTACTGGTGCTACAACTATGTACCACTGGTGCTACAGCTATGTATTACTGGTGCTACAACTATGTACCACTGGTGCTACAACTATGTATTCCTGGTGTTACAACTATATACCACTGGTGCTACAACTATGTATTCTTGGTGCTACAACTATATACCACTGGTGCTACAACTATATATTACTGGTGCTACAACTATGTACCACTGGTGCTACAACAATGTATTCCTGGTGCTATAGCTATGTATTACTGGTGCTACAACTATGTACCACTGGTGCTACAACTATGTATTCCTGGTGTTAAAATTATATACCACTGGTGCTACAACAATGTATTCCTGGTGCTACAGCTATGTATTACTGGTGCTACAACTATGTACCACTGGTGCTACAACTATGTATTCCTGGTGCTACAACTATGTATTACTGGTGCTACAACTATGTACCACTGGTGCTACAGCTATGTATTACTGGTGCTACAACTATGTACCACTGGTGCTACAACTATGTATTCCTGGTGTTACAACTATATACCACTGGTGCTACAACTATGTATTCTTGGTGCTACAACTATATACCACTGGTGCTACAACTATATATTACTGGTGCTACAACTATGTACCACTGGTGCTACAACAATGTATTCCTGGTGCTATAGCTATGTATTACTGGTGCTACAACTATGTACCACTGGTGCTACAACTATGTACCACTGGTGCTACAACTATATATTACTGGTGCTACAACTATGTACCACTGGTGCTACAACTATGTATTCCTGGTGCTACAACTATATACCACTGGTGCTACAACTATGTATTCCTGGTGCTACAACTATGTACCACTGGTGCTACAACTATGTATTACTGGTGCTACAACTATGTATTCCTGGTGCTACAACTATGTATTCCTGGTGCTACAGCTATGTATTACTGGTGCTACAACTATGTACCACTGGTGCTACAACTATGTATTCCTGGTGCTACAACTATGTATTACTGGTGCTACAACTATGTACCACTGGTGCTACAACTATGTATTCCTGGTGCTACAACTATATACCACTGGTGCTACAACTATTTATTACTGGTGCTACAACTATGTACCACTGGTGCTACAACTATATACCACTGGTGCTACAACTATATATTACTGGTGCTACAACTATGTACCACTGGTGCTACAACTATGTATTCCTGGTGCTACAACTATGTACCACTGGTGCTACAACTATGTATTCCTGGTGCTACAGCTATGTATTACTGGTGCTACAACTATGTACCACTGGTGCTACAGCTATGTATTACTGGTGCTACAACTATGTACCACTGGTGCTACAACAATGTATTCCTGGTGCTACAGCTATGTATTACTGGTGCTACAATTATGTACCACTGGTGCTACAGCTATGTATAACTGGTGCTACAACTATGTACCACTGGTGCTACAACTATGTACCACTGGTGCTACAACTATGTACCACTGGTGCTACAACTATGTATTACTGGTGCTACAGCTATGTATTACTGGTGCTACAACTATGTATTCCTGGTGCTACAACTATGTACCACTGGTGCTACAACTATGTATTCCTGGTGCTACATCTATATACCACTGGTGCTACAACTATATATTACTGTTGCTACAACTATGTACCACTGGTGCTACAACTATATATTACTGGTGCTACAACTATGTACCACTGGTGCTACAACTATGTATTCCTGGTGCTACAACTATGTACCACTGGTGCTACAATTATGTACCACTGGTGCTACAACTATTTATTCCTGGTGCTACAACTATGTACCACTGGTGCTACAACTATGTATTCCTGGTGCTACAGCTATGTATTACTGGTGCTACAACTTATTACTGGTGCTACAGCTATGTATTACTGGTGCTACAACTATGTACCACTGGTGCTACAACTATGTATTACTGGTGCTACAGCTATGTATTACTGGTGCTACAACTATGTATTCCTGGTGCTACAGCTATGTATTACTGGTGCTACAACTATGTACCACTGGTGCTATGGTATTGAACTGTTTGTCTACCTGTGCTACTGTAGACTAGATAACAAGGTTGAAATAATTACCTTATCAAAAACGCGAAATGCTTGACGGATTTCTTCATCAGCGTCATTTGGGCTTAACTTTTTTGACATCATTGTGAGAAATTCTGGGAAGTCTATTGTACCGTTACCTGAGGCAAACAGAACACATTAGATATAAATAAAATTTATTTCATGGATATTTCATTAGCTTGTGACTTTCTCAGACATGCGCATTACGATTATGCCAGCAAACAAATAACAGATGACATGACGTCACGAGATTGTTTTGTTGTATAATTGGTGTAAATGGCGGTAGTTTTGGTGTTCAGTGCCATGATACCTCAGAATACGAACTTAATACGTATGTAAATTGTTCAAATTAGAAATCATCAAAGTTTCGAATAAATGGTTCCCGTTTATTTATGATGAATTAAATGGATGAATTTACATCAAAAACACGATTTTTTAAACCAATATTTTAGTGCTGCTATCAGCCACCGGAATAGGCGGCATCTATCTTCCGAAAATACCTTTATAATTAATACTATATTTTTTTGTAACATTCAACTTTATTTATGTAACATTCTACTTTATTTATGTAAAATTCTGCTTTAGGTTGCAACATTATGTATTATTTATGCAGCATTCTGCTTTATTTATGCGGCATTCTGCTTTATTTATGGAACATTCTACTTTATTATGTAACATTTTACTGTATTATGTAACATTCTATTTTGGTATGTATCATTCTACTGTATTTATGTAACATTCTACTGTATTGTGTAACATTCTGCTTTGTTATGTAACATTCTGCTTTGTTATGTAACATTCTACTGTATTATGTAACATTCTACTGTATTATGTAACATTCTACTTTGTTATATAACATTCTACTTTGTTATGTAACTTTCTACTTTGTTATGTAACATTCTACTTTGTTATGTAGCATTCAACTGTATTCATGTAACATTCTACTATATTATGTAAGATTATAATTTATTTTATAATGTTTTACTGTATTCTGTAAATTCTACTGTATTCATGTATCGTTTAATTGCTACAAAAGGGGCGTAATCTGACGAACGTCTTTGTTAAACGTTTAAGTTGTTTGACTTTATTGTCGGATTGTGAAAAAAGGGGGGAGCTTTTAAAATTCGACATGAGTGACATAAATTCTTCTTTTTTTATGCATTGCACCAACTAAACTTGAATTTGTAACAAATTTCATTCATACAGAACTGAAAAAAACATTAAAAAATGTATTTATAAGATACTAGACTAGACTACCATCAGCGTCCACTTCATTAATCATATCGCGTAGTTCCGCCTCTGTTGGATTCTGACCAAGTGATCTCATGACTGTCCCTAGTTCACTAGTTGTGATGGTACCGTCACCATCTTTGTCAAATAGATTGAAGGCTTCTTTGAACTCTGGGAATAAGAAATTATAATTTGAAACACTATTTAGTTCAATTATTGACTTTTTACATTTTTAAATAGGTTAACTTTTGTGGTTAATAAAAAGTATACATATTTGTTTATCACCTAACAATTTAACAATTGGCTAGACAGTTAATGTATTGGTCATTGGCGTCTCATTGTAAAGGATATTGGTCAATCTAAATTTTAATAATATTGCAAGCTAGCTGAATAAAATAGTTTCATTTTATTCTACACAAAAAGATATAGGCCTACGACAAATAATCTCATTTTATTTTACACAAATAGATATACGACAAATAGTTTCATTTTGTTCTACACAAATAGACATTTAGTTTAAACGAAAAAGAGTTTCATTTAATTTGACATTAAATATTTTCTTTAATCATGTTAATACTATTATATGGTTTAAATCATAAATGTTTTCTTTTATGTAAGAACCGTAATTGAAAAATGATGCCTATTTTAATGCACCCATCTTTAGGTGTCTCAATTTTTGTTCATTTAATAGTTCTTCAAAAGTTGACTCCCAGTCTTAAAGAATTTATTTAAATGTGCGAAAGAATGCCAAGTGACAGTATAGCACATAGCATTTTCAAGTATATACCCTCTTATAAAAGTTGATTTAGCGTTACATGTTTTAGTAAATATTTATTAACTATGCTTTTCAAATCCTATTTAGTCTAATGTGCAAAAACTTTAATGAATGCAAAAAAATAAAGCTTTAACCATATAGAAAAAGCATTGTCTTTTATTGTGTACATGATGAATAAGTTCGATGTGTGCAATTGCTCATGTTTTATTTGTGTAAACATAACTGTAAAACACTGTGTCTCTAATAAATAATACAAATTAAGTCACAACAGTAAAATAAAACACTTCACATATTACATCTATTTAATATTTACTAGCAATTATCTTCTATTTGTTAGCACACTAAACACAATCAATTCATAAGAACTTCGTTAAGAAAATATCAATCTTAGAGGGACATTAACGGCAAATGAATGTATTTCTTCGACTTTAAAAAACTTTCTTTAAAATGCACACCAGGAAAACAAAATGATGACTTATCTAGAAGAGGGGGGGATGTTTATAAAAAAATGTAAAAAACAAAAGCCCATGGAGGCTCATTTGGCAGATGCCAAAGATTCGAACCTGAGACCCTGAAGTCAAAAGTCAAGTGACCTATACTCTACACAGTACTACCATCTTCCACCTCCCCACCTTAGATAGAGAGAACATGCTAGTAAAAACATTTATGCTGCATTAATTTTAACAATAAAATGTGTTAACATTACAATTAATTGAATAACTTTATATTTCATTTGTTTTAAAATAAATCACACTAATCATTGATCGTCCATTTTTATGGTGCTTACTGGTGCTTTAGATTACAAAGAATATTCGTAAAACATTCAACATGTATTTAGTAAATATTTACATATAAATCTTTTACCAAAATAAATATTAGTCATTTGCTTTTTAGCTTTGCACCAATAACAATCTTTGCGAAGACTTGTAAGTATGCCTAGAAAAAAAAGAACATAGGCAAAGTGAAATAGTTTTAGTAAAATTCAGCACATTTATGATTTGATACTAAAGGTTTAAAATTAACACCACAGCTCAAATCCATTAATGATCTATAATTCTGACTATTTGGAATTAGACAAAAAATTGTAACTAAATATAGTACTATTGCTTTCTATTTGGCTAACATATTTTAAGTTAAATTATTTTTATTTGTAATTTTCTGTTTCTAACAAATTTTATTATAATGCATAATTAGTTATATTTTATGTACTGGTAAAGAATTAATGACTAATATAAGTAAAAACTGTTAGTTAATAATATAATTAATCAGATGCGGATGAAAAACTATGACCGAACTTACTAACCTTACTACTGGTTCAAACACATTGAGCTAATCCCCATGTCATGTCAGCTAGATCAGCTTTATACAATCTGCATGTTCAGATTGTGCACACTTCAGTCAGGACATAGGTTTGTATTCATAAGACGCCTAAGTAAAATAGGGAAAATCATTAATTGATCAAAAAGAGGGTATTTTTTTTACCAATTTTAGTTTTCTTAATGCTGTGTACAAATAAATATCTTTTTCTTTTAAACACGGAACATTATTTTAGTTTATTTGAACATTTAATTATGATTAAAAGTTCTGTCGTCTATGAAGGAAAAAAGCTTTTTCTCGGCCATCAAATTATCATTAATTTATTATTATTGTAAAAATAGAGGCCACTATCTTTAGTGTCAAACAAAATTTTGCATCTAGGTCTCCACATACATTTTTAACAATAAAGTTGAACTATTGTTACAAAAATAATCAGCCTTATCACATTTGATGACTGCATGTTCTTAATAATGTTAAATGATGGAACGATAAAAAATATTATATCATAGCTGTTTTTTTTTTAATATTAGGACTTATTTAAGTTATAACCACACAAGATTACGTCCATTTCTTAGCCTAGACTTAGTCTTAAATAAAAACAGCCTCATGATGAACATATTTTTTTCACGGAGAAATAATTTAGCTAATTTAAACTTTTATTAATGTTACAATTACCCATGTGGCATGTACTTTAAAAAAAATTATAATAGTACTAGCTGTACCCTTCAAAGCCTTTGCATGAAGATAGACTATTGTAAAGCCAGTGCCAAACCAAGGAATTCGGGGGTCCGTGGGCTTGACCTCTTTTGCCCCCCCCCCCCCCGCATTTTGACGTACGATACCATGCCATGTGATTATGTACTTAATATTTAATGTAAAATAGTTTTGGGGGCTCCCCTCAAGCTGGGCCCGGCGGGACTTTCGATTTTGGACCCCCTCCCCCCACCCTACATACCCCTATGTGTGTTCAGCTTTGAAACATATTTTCAAAAAAGTTTTTTGTTTTAAGTTATGAAATACCTAATTAGTTGTTGTTTCTTTTTCTTACAACATCATAAAGGATAAATCATTTCAATAAAAAAATGTCAAAGAGATATAATAAGTTACTTTTCATTAAAACAACCAAAAGGATAAATTCTAAAAAAAAATAAAATAAAATAAAAAAATGTCAAAGAGAGGTATCGAACCTGGATAGTCAGAATAAAAATAAAACCCCAAGTTGCTTAGCCATTCAGCCACCACGTCACTTAATCATATTGTACCCTGCAAAGCATTTGCATAGAGATAGACTATTGTTCATCCAGTGTCAAACCTACGGATTTGGGGGCCCGGGGGCTTGGCCTCTTTTGGGGCCCCTGCATTTTGACATTCGATACCATGACATGAGATTATGTACTTAATATTTAATGTCAAAAATAATTTTGGGGGCTCCCCTCAAGCTAGGGCCTGGGGTGCTCTGCAAAGCTTTTGCATGAAGATAGACTATTGTAAAGCCATTGCCAAACCTAGGGATTTGTGGGCCCTGGGGCTTGGCCTGCATTTTGACATTCGATACCAAGACATGAGATTATGTACTTAATAATTAATGTTAAAAATAAGTTTAGGGACTCCCCTCAAGCTGGGCCCTGCTGGACTTTCGATTGTGGACCCCCCACCACCCTAGGTACGCCTCTGTGTTCAGCTTTGATACATATTTTCAAAATATTTTTCTTTAAGTTATGAAATAATTAAAAATCTAATTAGTTGTTGTTTCTTTTTCTTACAGCATCCTAAAATTATTAAATTATTTTAAAAAACAATTCAAAGAGATCTAATTAGTAACTTTTCATTAAAACAACTACCAGGATACATTCTGAAAAAAAAACAATAAAAAAAATGTCCCTAAGAGGAATCGAACCTGGATAGTCAGCATTAAAATAAAGATAAATCCAAACAGCTTATCCATTCAGCCACCACAACACACGAAAGAAAGGAAATTGTCAATGTACTATTAAAAAAAAATTGCTCGATTATTTTTTCACTTTCGTTTATTACTATTGTTTAGTTTGACAATGTTAAAATGCTATCTGTTTTAATAAAAACTACAATAATTTGAATGATATTATATATATTAATTACCTTTTAATATTTGGGACTTTTACATTTCATAATAAAAAACACAGAAACTATTTAAAGCTGTAGATTTTTCAAAAAGAAATATCGAATCGAGACGCTGGTGGCTAGACGCCATTTTGAATTCTTGTTTTCCGCTTTCGATTTTACGCAGAAAGTAAAATGAATAAGATGTATATAGATTTTTTGTTTGAAAAATGGACCATTTCGTGAAAAGTTATTTTTGCAATCACACAACAGCCGTTGTGTACACAATAAAAACAAAAAGCCATGATCATATATTTAATTTGATATTTAGGAATTTTCAAGACTAATTTAGCAAACAATACATTAATTTAGTTATTGTGTTTCTAGCTATAGAAAATAAAACGTATTCTTACCTCAATAAGAGACCATTTTATGAAACAAACTGTTTAAAAAATTGCCTACATCACAATATAATTACTATGGTTAGAAAACTCTTGTACATCGGAAGTAACTTCCAGCTGATTCACGTCAAAACCACATGCCGCAAATGAGATATTAGTGATATACAATGACGTAATTTCTAACTTACAGTATTGGTTCGGATAAACGACGTTCTAGTGTATTTGTTTATGCACTCTATACATACTTACGTCTTACGTCATCATAGTTGCCAAAAATATGTCTAAATATATAGGTAGTAGGGACGGATGGCCGCGTGGTGTAGATACTCGCATGTCGACCTGAGAGTCTTGGGTTCGATCCTAGGTGAGAACCATGGGATTTTTTCGAGGTGAAATGTGTTTCAAAGTCGTCCCTCAAGTCCACCGAGCTTTAAATGTGTACCTGACTTAAGTTGGGGAAGTAATTGCGGTTGGACGTTGTGCTAACCACACAATATCTTTACAAGTCGAGGTAAAAGAAACAGATGAATTTTATACTTCATCTGCCCGATGGCCCGTTTGGGCTAAGGGAACTTTACTTTATAGGTACTAGTTGTACCTGCAAACCCTTTGCATAGTGTTATATTCCCTTAGGTTTGATCGGTAGGCTAGGTTATTTTTGGTTAAGGAAAGATTCGCTAATTTCATGATTTTATTACAATTTAAAGATACAATATGTTGTAGAAATACAAACAAACAAACAAACATTTAAATGGAATTATTTCACATTTTGGCATTTGGCTCTCATGTTTAAAAACCGCAGAATCAATTAAAAACTGTAGATTTTTAAAAATCATTTTTCGAATCGAGACGCAGGAAAGACGCCATTTTGAATTCTTGTTTTCCGCTTTCGATTTAATGCAGAACCCAAATCGCTATTATTTTATTAGATTAGTCAGTGGATGCGCGCACCGTCCATGTGACACTTTTACAAAGCCCGTAAGTTATCTAGTCTTATCTATATGTCTTAACCCTCCTAAATTAAAAGAACCTAACCAAAGTTAATTTATCAAGATTTTTTTTAAATAAAAAATCTTAATATAAATGAAAAAGATTTTTTAGACATGTTATACAATTTTTAAAAAATTAATAAAAATAGATTTGTTGATGCGCACACACAATGGGGGGGGGAGGGGGACAAGCAAACTTTGGCTTTAACTTATATTGAGTTGGATGTATTCCCTGTTTTATAATGATAGGCACAATAACACTATGGAACATGTAGATCTGATCAGTGACCTAACTGGGGGGGGGGGGAGGCATTTGAGGCATTTGACCCCTCAGAAATAAAAAAAAAATTAAAAGATTAGACCAAAATTTGTTTAAAATAGAATACAAATATATAAATAATGTGATTTTTTAATACAAGTGATTTTTTGCCCCCCCCCCCCCTAAAAGTTTGGTCTAGTTGCGCTTCTGGATCTGATACTTAAACTGATTCATATTGATGGTATGAGACGATTTTTGTTTCCGAAACCTAATCAATGACCCGCACAATGTAAACAATCATTACGAGTGTGATAAACTGTAACTTTTTACTAACATATATAAATTGTATATACTAGGGAGCGACCGATAATCGGATCGGTATCGGTATCGGACCGATATTGGCACTATCGGTTAATATCGGATCGGCCGATTGTTGTAGGGAGCGACCGATAGTCGAACCGATATTGGCACTATGGGTTAACTGTCGGACCGGCCGTTTTTTTGGCTGCCGATACATTGTTTTTTTTTTCACAACAGAGTTGCAGGGAAAAAAAATCAGTAAATAACCCAATTGTATAACCAGGTCAGACAAGATTTAAAAAAAAAAGGGAAAAAAAAATCCGTACACAGAAATTGTCACGACTACATCAGAGATTGGCATTTCTTAATTCTAATGTATGACCTTGAATGATACAATTAGTGAACATCTGTGTGTATTTTTTTTTTTTGGGATGGGAAGTTGGGGGGGGGGAGGAACAAGACTTACGTGTGGGCGAAGTGTCACGAAATATGACAGGGAAGGGGTAAGCATGGGTTGACATACGTCATTAGCTGTAGCACGAGGAAAACACGTGTTTGGCATTGTTGTTGATTAAAAAAAAATATCGGTATCTGGGGGGGAGGGAACAAGACACGCGTGGGCGAAGTGTTACAAAATACGTCATACAACACGAGAATAACACGTGTTTGGCATTGTTGTTGCTTAAGGGGCTGTCCATTAATTACGTCAACAAAATAGGGGGGGAGGGGGAGTCAGAAAAATTTTTGACAAGGGGGAGGGGGAGGTCAAGAAAAGTTGACGTCAACAATGTTACTTTTTTAAATTTAATATAATTACTTAATAAATAGGAAAATTAAGCAGCGTTTGTAGTTCTGTGTTACACACTCGCTTAACATTCAGTATTTTAATTAAACTAACTATATTCCTACTAATTTTGCCACATAAACATTTTGGAAGCCACCTTTTTTAGGGGGGGGATAATCAAATGTTGACGTAATTTTATAGGGGGGGGTGTCTCTGGAAGTTTGACAAATTGTTGACAAGGGGGATGGGGGGGGTAAAAATCGCCAAAAATTTGTTAACATAAATAATGGACAGCCCCTAAAAAGATAATATCGGTATCGGTAAAAAAAACTGGGGGAAAATATTGGTATCGGACTTAGAGAGCTGCACGGGAGTCAAAATCACACCCAGTCCCACCCAATCCCGCGTTTTCCAAACCAGTCCCACCCGCTCCCAAAAGAAATTCTCCCCAGTCCCACCCGCTCCCGCGAACATTTTTCCCAGTCCCACCCGCTCCCGCGAAAATTTTTCCCAACCCCACCCGCTCCCATCGAAAAAAATATTCTATTAACTCATAAATAATGGTTTAAAAATTTGTTTGTAGAAATCCTCTCGAAAAACATACATGAAAAACATTTAAGATAATAGGTAAAATAAACAGTTCTACAGTTTAAGTCCACGTAAAAATAATTGCCATTAACACTCTCTGGAGCCAACTGTGACCGTCTTTCTTCAAGAACGCGACCAGCCGAAGAAAATGTCCTTTCAGATGAGGTTGATGATGCCGGTATGCTCAGAATTTGCTGCACAACTTCTGAGAGATGTTTCCATGCAGTTGATTTGTCCCTTCAATACTCTAGTAAACTTTGACACTTTTCTGTACTCATGACTACGAACTTCTCTTAATTAACTAATGTCCGAATCCAGCCCCTATTTATACCCCAACGTCCGTGCCCTAATTACCCTAAGTACGTCACAATCCCTTCAGTATTTTCCTAACTACCTAATCTTTCTAAGAGCGTCACCTGGTCGTCATTGTTAACCCTACTAGCCTGTCCGACGTCGCCTCTCGGTCTTCACACCTTTGCTGTCTACTATTCTATTGTTTCCCCACCTTGTCCTAAGTCGTCTGTCCCCTTGTCACCCTTATCGGTATTACTCCTAACTCTTAGATATCTATTATATTAAAACATCGAAGGGGATAGTCTCTGTCTCTAAATCTACTCTAGCTTGTCACAATAAGTATCATTATTATATTGAAAATAATTAATATTGGGGGTGGGAGTAGTTGTTTTTTCGTGTCAACTTTACAAAAATGACGATTTTCAACTTTCCGTAGTATGAGAATTAACCTGTCTAACCTAGTCACAAAATGGTATCGCCTGAATCGTCAAAATGTGTAGGTTATATTATTGCTAATGATGTTTTGACCTAAATACCAAAAATGTCAAGGAAAGGCCTTGAACTAGGTGTGTATCATACATCACACATCATCCCAAGATAATCCGTGCGATTTGATTGATTCATCAGAAGTCTGCGAGAGTCCTACTCAAACAAAACCCAAACCCACGGGACTCCCGCAAAAACAAAACCCAAACCCACGGGACTCCCGCAAAAACAAAACCAATCCCATGGAACTCCCGATAAATTTATTTCCAATCCCGCGGGAGTCCCGCGGATTCTGCGGGACTCCCGCGAATCCCAATCCCGTGCAGCTCTCTAATCGGACTATCGGTAAAAAGGCATATCGGTCGCTCCCTAGTATATACACCAAAAGACTGGTACCCGCTAATATATTTTTTAATTTACCTGTACTCTTGTACAAGTAAACATCTGTTTTTCTTTTTAACAGTATGCCAAATACATGAAATATGAATGTAATAAATAACATTGGAGAGTCGTAATGAGTTTCTATTTAAAGCCATTCAAACTAATTTGATAAAAAAATTAAATAATAAAAAGAAATGGCTCGTTGGGGACAAAAGAAGCTCATTGAAGAGCCGGATACTGTTACATAACATTTGAAGGTGGGAGATGGAGCCGGATACTGTTATATAACATTTAAAGTTGGGAGATGGAGCCGGATACTGTTATATAATATTTGAAGATGGGAGATGGAGCCGGATACCGTTATATAACATTTGAAGGTGGGAGATAGGTCTGTTATAAATCCGTTATATAAGGCAGTTGACTTTAATTTTTCTATATTAATCAAATTACAAGGGCCCGGGGGGGGGTTAAATTGCTACATCTTTTGTGATTTTTGTCGCATATGTCAGATTACAGTCAAGAAATATTTCAGTGTGTTGTAAATATCCTCTTGAAAGATACATTTTCAAATTCCACAGATTGTCCATAGGTTTGGGCGAAATGTTTTTTTCAATATGGTTTTCCATAGGCTCGAATTAATTTTTTTTTATTTCCAAAGGTTTTCCAGATATTATGATGTGGTAAGAAACATGTTTTATCATTTTATTCTTAAGAAAAATATTATACTTTTATAAATTAATAGTTTCATTTTTTTGTGCAAAGTATAATTATTATATTTTATAGAATCTGTGTAGTCCCTATAAGATGAGATATTTATCTGTTTAGTCTCTATAAGATGAGATATGTATCTGTGTAGTCTCTATAAGATGAGATATGTATCTGTGTAGTCTCTATAAGATGAGATATTTATCTGTGTAGTCTCTATAAGGTGAGATATTTATCTGTGTAGTCTCTATAAGATGAGATATTTATCTGTGTAGTCTCTATAAGATGAGATATGTATCTGTGTAGTCTCTATAAGATGAGATATGTATCTGTGTAGTCTCTATAAGATGAGATATGTATCTGTGTAGTCTCTATAAGATGAGATATGTATCTGTGTAGTCTCTATAAGATGAGATATTTATCTGTGTAGTCTCTATAAGATGAGATATGTATCTGTGTAGTCTCTATAAGATGAGATATTTATCTGTGTAGTCTCTATAAGATGAGATTCTATACACTATTATGGGACGGTTTTAGCAGTGCCCGTGTTTCATCCCCATCATAGACAATAGTGCAATGACCATGGAGGCACCAAGGAGATGTTACCGGGTACTTTAGCCAGAGATTGAACCCGGACTCTCAGGTAGACAGTCGAGCTCTTAAGTTCGCGTTTATTTGTTTCCTCAAAATAAATCCCCCCCCCCATGTTTTAGGTTGTTTATTGTATTGCCTTTCTTTTATCCCCTCCATAGCCCGGAGTATAATGGCCATGGAGGCACCGATTAACAATTCATTTGTATTATAGTTCATGTATACGGCTGATATGATACGATTATTGTAATGTAGATAGGCCTACATGTAGATTACTAAATTCAATTATTGTACAAAATCACAAATAATGCATGGAAGTCAACCTACCAGCAATCTGTTCTTCTGTAAGTTGTGTGTCTGCCTGTGAAGAGAAATACTTTGTCATTAAATGAATTCGAGCAGTGGCTCTCAAAAAGTGGCACAAGGCCCATCACTAGTAAGGCTCCATTAAGAAATATGGAAGTAACTCGATTTTTCATATTTGGTGCCGTTCTTTCGATGGACTCCGCATATACAAACCTACATGTTATACAAATGCTGGCATAAGTGTAAAAAACAAAATGTACAAAGAAAATTTTAAAACTACCAGATTAGAATTTACAATAAACAATAAATTCATTCCGGAATGCGGCAACTCTTGCCATTTATTTCCTCTCCCTCTATGTCAATAAAAGTCAGACTTTCCCAACCCACATCTAATTTGTTGACGTAATAAATCTATGAACCTTTTAATGGTTTTCATATAAATGTATCTATCACAGCATTCGTGAACTATACTTTTTAAAAACAATTCTATTGACACATTTAGTTAAGTAGGCTATTTTATGGTTCAGGCTAGTGGTACAAATTTCACATTTTGTATTTAGATCAAATAAAGTGTTTTGAACCATCCAAGATTGAACGATTTGAAATTGAAACGATTTAAATAGTAATTAGGATTGGATTCTGAGGTTTCATTGTAATTAAGCCTGACAGATGTCTCTCTCACTCTTTCTTTCTCTCTCTCTCTCTCTCTCTCTCTCTCTCTCTCACTCACTCTCTCTCTCTCTCTCTCTCTCTCTCTCTCTCTCTCTCTCTCTCTCTCTCTCTCTCTCTCTCTCTCTCTCTCTCTTTCTCTCTTCCCCTTCCCCCTTTAAAACCCCCAAAGAGGCAAAGTTATCGCTTCAACTAAGTTCGGCGAATGCCGCTCTTGTCAGCAGCAAGTAAATGCACATAATCAAATCCTTGTATTGATCCAGCAATGGACCAATCCATTTCATCTAATATATATTACGCCTATTCCACTACTTCTCAATGTCTTCCTGTCTGTCTGTCTAAAAGGTAAAAAAAAGCTCATTAGAATAAATAGAAAATTTCCATTCATAGTAAAATTGAAACGAATATTGATGTCATCTGCGGGGGCCTTGTGTTATAGTTAGACAAAAATCAAATAACTCCGAGTGGGCAACTTCCTTTTCAGGTGCGGTGCCTGGAACTGTGGCCCCAGTTGCCAGATCCAAAGCTGCTACTCTGAAGCGCTATTTTCAGAGTAAATCTTTACTGCTATTTACGCCCCCCACCACCCCCGCCCCACAGCTCTCCTTCTGGTCGTAGGTCCTGAGGCTTGCAAAACAGAAACAAATATACAAGATTGAGTCACTTCCAGATACTGTGTGCAGATCAGATCGGTAGGCACTCTTCCGTTTACACCCGCTCAAATACTGTGTACAGATCAGATCAGTTAGCACTTTTCCATTAACGTTACTCAGATATTGTGTACAGCTCAGATCAGTTTGCACTCTTCCGTTAACTTCGCTCATATGTTGTGTACAGATCAGATCAGTTGGCAGTCTTCCGTTTATACCTACCTGCAGAGGGCTTATGAACCCCTTTATTTAGATCACATTACTTTTCTTTACTTATTTCTTGCATGACTTTCTACATTATTTATGTTTTTTTTATGATTCTACCTTACATCTAATACAAGACTTAATCCCATTTATACATGTAATCCTCATAGAATTCATGAAGTAAATCTTCATCTTAAGTTTGGTAGTTATTGTTTCTGCATTTATCAATGTTTCTAAATTTTAATACAATTCCATACAATGAAGAAAGAAAATAAACATTTATAATTTGATATAACTAACATAAAACTACATTTAGGTACTGATATATTGACTTAAGATAAATCAATGTATAGAACCTGCACTATGGTTCAGATATTACCCAACAAAGAAGAGAGCTACTAGATGGTTAATAGCTAAAGCCCTCTCCTTTAAAATATATTATTACAAGTATTTTTAGCCCATCGAACGACGGGCGGAATTATATATAGTTTTTATAAAAACCATTTTTTGAACAGCAAGGCTCGTCCATTTTTGAATACAATTAAACTCAGCTGTCAGCAACCACAAAACAATAGTTGTGAGCGAATGATGATTGGCAACAGTCTGCTTACTGATAGAATCACTAACGTTTAAATAAAGTTTTTTGTTCCCTCATTTTATTCAATATTTACTTTGTGCAGAAATGACCTACATTTCATACGTCACAAATTACGTTTTACCCGTCAATGCTAACCAACCAAACCAAACCAAACAACCAACTAAACAAACCAACCGAACCAACCAATCAAACCAAACAACTAACCAACCCAACTAACCAAACCAGCTAACCAATCAACCAAAGAAACAAACCGAGCTAA
The DNA here is from genome assembly GCA_021962125.1 of Bulinus truncatus. Lineage (NCBI taxonomy): Eukaryota > Metazoa > Mollusca > Gastropoda > Planorbidae > Bulinus > Bulinus truncatus. Next base: position 3,554,100 of record JAGDYQ010000009.1, on the reverse strand, counting down.
CCAATCCAAGCAACCAAGCTAAAACCGTCACTGCCACATCGTTCACAAATTACGTTTTACCCGTCAACGCTAAACAACCAAACCAACCGATCAGCCTACCCAACCAACCGATCAACCAACCAACTAAACAAACCAAAACCAACCAAATCAATCAACCAAAGCAAACCAACCAACCAAACCAAACCAAACACCATTAGGTAAAGATATGGGTGCTAATTTATCTCACCCGTTACGTTTTGCCCTTAATTCCCTCAATTTTAAAATCAAAACAAAGCATTAAAAAAAAAGCTTTTATAAAAATGAACTTAAAAGTAAAAAATAACTACTTTACCATGCCATTCTGCAGCACAAAGGCAAGTTGATGATGCACGATTCAGCACCAAATAAAAAAAAATGTACCATCGGGAAATGACGTCATAGAGGATTTTTTATTTATAGCGACGGTCAGTGGCGCAACCAGCAAGAAATGCTGGGGGGGGGGGGGGTTGCTCACATATTGAAAAAAGACAGTTTGACAGTCTTTTTTGTAACTTTATAACGTAAATTATGTATTGATGATTTGGCTTGAGCCGCCCCCCTGCCCCCCCCCCTCCTGGTTGCACCACTGGCGACGGCGTTCCCATACCGTGATTACTTTATCAAATACCATTGGTAGAACAGAAACACACACTTTCCTTTTCTTAAGTAGATTGTAGATAATGGAAAGAAATGAAAGGGAAAGAATTATGAAAACACATGAAATCACACTCTATTTGAATGTGTTGACTTATAGAAATCAGCACACACTATTTGAGTGTGTTGACTTATAGAAATCAGCAAACACTATTTGAGTGTGTTGACTTATAGAAATCAGCACACACTATTTGAATGTGTTGACTTATAGAAATCAGCACACACTATTTGAGTGTGTTGACTTATAGAAATCAGCAAACACTATTTGAGTGTGTTGACTTATAGAAATCAGCACACACTATTTGAATGTGTTGACTTATAGAAATCAGCACACACTATTTGAATGTGTTGACTAATAGAAATCAGCACACACTATTTGAGAGTGTTGTCTTTCGTTACAACGAAACCACTGGAAATTACTTTGGAATCAAAAGTAAATATTAATGGTATGTTGTCAGCTTGCTGAACCAGTTTCAACAACAAGTCAACTTTGACCTATATTGAAAGCAACACCACTATTTGAATGTGTTTACTGATGAAAGCGACATTGATGTTTATGTTAAATAATACAAAGGACACTTAATGACATAATTAATGCGACATTTTGTTTATGTTTACTGATCAACAGACATTTGAGTTTGTGTATACTGATCAAGCGATACTTGCGTTTGTTTGTGTTTTCTGATCAAGCGACACTAAATGTTTAGAAGTGTTTATGCTATACTCAACATTAATGTGTTCATGTGTATATCAACATCATGTTATCACCTACGTGTGTTCATGTGTATATCAACATCATGTTATCACCTACGTGTGTTGATGGATATATCAACATCATGTTATCACCTACGTGTGTTCACGGGTATATCAACATCATGTCTTCACCTACGTATGTGTGTCCTTGTGTCAAATAGTCGTTACAACGAAACCTCTGGAAATTACTTTGGAATCAAAAGTAAATATTAATGGTATGTTGTCAGCCTGCTGAACCAGTTTCAACAACAAGTTAACTTTGACCTATTTTTAAAAGTACACTATTTAAGACTACCTGTATTGTAATTTGCTAAACTTTCTATTATACGACTATTTGCATAAATACTCTTTGCCATGAGCATAATGAAAAATGAATCAGTGAGGTTTGAAAGATTACACATTAATTTTTGAATCGGGGTTTCATCTATATACATAATCGGCTAACATAGACGGTGGTTCGACAGACCTACACACCGTGCGGTGTAAAGTATGCTCATGGCGATAAAAGCCGCATGTCTGTACATTAAAAATGCACGGCACCGTACGGGTTGAAAGCTTACATCGCTAAAAAAAAGTCTGAGTTCTACGTCACACCTTTGTGGAGTTAAAAAAAAAAACTAAAATTATTACAGAAAAAACGAAATAAAAACTGAAACTAAAATATGACCTGGGACTAAAACAACACTACCTGACTTTATGTTGGGGGAATAAAGGCGGCTGGGAATTGTGCATATGCCTTGGTTATAGAAATAGATGAATTCTACACTTCATCTGCCCCGATGGCCCTTTAGGGCTAAGGAAATTTTACTTTTTTACATTCTCCTGGGCCCGAGCTCTGTGTTATCCTGTATGTTTCTTCAACATTGTTTGTGAGGCAAAGTATAAGTGACACACTTTGCAAATTCGATCATGTATGCTGGTCTGCAAAGATGGACAATAAAGATCATATGGTTGCACTTTAAAAACTCCTGTTGGTCTTGGCATAATGTCATCAAATTTGAGAGTTTGTGCCACAAACAATGAAGGAAATGTATGTGCATCTGCATCTGCTCTTTCTGAAGCTCTGAGTCCATCAGTTGTTTGGTTGATTGGAATTGGATTTGGAGGAGGAAATAATCTCGAAGGTAAAACGTTGAAAAATGAGCTCCGTACTTTGTCGCAACATTTTATGTCCTGACATTTCACAATTTCAGTGAAGTATTGGCTGGTGAGAACATGATGGTCAAACAATTCTTATCCTTCCACATCAGTCCTGCTGCATCCAATTCAGATTTCTCAGGGTTGATATATTCTGCAACTGTTGGAAATTGGTCAACAATCACATGCGACCAGATTTCAGCTAAAGTTTCACCTGCAAACTTGAAGTTTGTTCTTTCCAAATCCTCATTTATTGTTCTGCCCTGCGAATCAAAGTAAATGCCATAATGTTCATTAGGCAATATGACACCAGACAGTTCGCTGCTAAATGGAGCCATTCGATGTTCCACGCGATTATAAGCACTTCTTCCTGGTGCACTGGTTGCAAGGAATAAGGCATCAATATTATTTTAACGAAGTGATGGATTGCAACTTCAATTACGGTGATTTTTTGTATTATAATACAAATTCCAAATTTCTTTATCAGTGATATAATTATGCAGCAGACAACAAAGAAATAATAACTCTTCCGTATGGCTACTGATAAAACAAGGCTTTGCTACAGTTTATTAGCGGTCCTAACTAGCATGAGGAATTGTGAATAACACATTGAAAAGATATGCATTTCATGCTATTTTGACATAAAACTAATTCAAGTGTTTCACAATTTTTTTTGAAAATTATTTTTAAAACTATTAAGTTTTACTAAAAAAAATTAAATTAGAAATAAAATTAAAAATATATTAAAAATGTGACGTCACACTTGGCCTGACCCCCCCTCCCCCCTGTCACAAACTGTCACACTTTCTTATACCCCCTCCCCCCTCCCTTGGAGCGTGACGTACTTTATGGACGGCCCCTAAGACGTTACTTCGGTGTGTTATCGTTTCTCATTCTGTAGGTTTAAAAGAGAAACTCAAATCTAAACTGTGTTGAATTTTACTCAAACCACTATTAATCAATAAATTAAAAAAAAACTCCATTATTCGAAATTTAGATTACATGCAAGAAAATGTAATTTAATTATTAAAACTCAGTTCAGAAGTAATTTTTATATCCCCCCCCCACCCAATATAGGTCGTCATATGAATTAGGGAGCGACCGATATGCCTTTTTACCGATAGTCCGATACCGATTTTTTCCCCCCAGCATTTTTACCGATATCGATACCGATATTTTCTTTTTAGGGGCTGTCCATTATTTATGTCAAAAAATTTTTGGCGATTTTTACCTCCCCCCCTCCCCCTTGTCAACAACTTGTCAAACTTCCAGAGACCCCCCCCCCCTATAAAATTAAGTCAACATTTGATTATCCCCTCCCCCCTAAAAAAGGTGGCTTCCAAAATGTTTATGTGGCAAAATTAGTAGGAATATAGTTAGTTTAATTAAAATACTGAATGTTAAGCGAGTGTGTAACACAGAACTACAAACGCTGCTTAATTTTCCTATTTATTAAGTAATTATATTAAATAAAAAAGTAACATTGTTGACGTCAACTTTTCTTGACCTCCCCCCCTCCCCCTTGTCAACAATTGTCAAAAATTTTCTGACCCCCCCCCGTCCCCGTTATTTTATTGACGTAATTAATGGACAGCCCCTTAAGCAACAACAATGCAAAACACGTGTCCTTCTCGTGCTGTATGACGTATATGACCCATGTTCACATATTTTGTAACACTTCGCCCACGCGTGTCTTGTTCCCCCCCCCCCCCAACTTCCCATCCCAAAAAAAAATACACACAGATGTTCACTAATTGTATCATTCAAGGTCATACATTAGAATTAAGAAATGCCAATCCTATTGTTTCAAGGTCATATCTCTGATGTAGACGTTACAATTTCTGTGTACGGGATTTTTTTCCTTTTTTTAAAAATCTTGTCTATCTGGTTATACAATTGGGTTATTTACTGATTTTTTTTTTCTGCAACTCTGTTGTGAAAAAAAAAACCAATGCATCGGCAGCCAAAAAACGGCCGGTCCGATAGTTAACCCATAGTGCCAATATCGGTTCGACTATCGGTCGTTCCCTACAACAATCGGCCGATCCGATATTAACCGATAGTGCCAATATCGGTCCGATACCGAAACCGATCCGATTATCGGTCGCTCCCTAATATGAATGACGAATTAATGAATTTTCTTGATTCCAAGGACAGAAAAATGTGGACGAGGAGTCTACTGACAGAAGTTGGGAAATATAAACTAGTAGTCGTAGATGTATATGATGTACTGAAGTAGTAGTCGTAGATATATAGGATGTATTGAAGCAGTAGTCGTAGATATATAGGATGTATTGAAGTAGTAGTCGTAGATATATAGGATGTATTGAAGTAGTAGTCGTAGATATATAGGATGTATTGAAGTAGTAATCGTAGATATATAGGATGTACTGAAGTAGTAGTCGTAGATATATAGGATGTACTGAAGTAGTAGTCGTAGATATATAGGATGTATTGAAGTAGTAGTCGTAGATATATAGGATGTATTGAAGTAGTAGTCGTAGATATATAGGATGTACTGAAGTAGTAGTCGTAGATATATAGGATGTATTGAAGTAGTAGTCGTAGATATATAGGATGTATTGAAGTAGTAGTCGTAGATATATAGGATGTATTGAAGTAGTAGTCGTAGATATATAGGATGTACTGAAGTAGTAGTCGTAGATATGTAGGATGTAATGAAGTAGTAGTCGTCGACAGGGTTGTTAACAATACTCTTAAATTGTATCGTCAATACCGATACAAATACTTCATGAAAATAGTATCGCCGATACCAATACAAATACTCAAGTAAAAATGTATCGCCAAAATCGATACCAATACAATACCAATACTTTTGAGAAGAAAACAAAATTATTATTTAAAATATAGAGTGCAAGTTTTTCAAGTTTTTATATAACTGACAGATCGATCAAAAAAGAAATAAAGTTTTCTTTTCTGTCGTTCTTTGAAACTTTGAACGAATAGTTGACAGAAATAAAGTAAATAAATTAAAGAATATGAGAATAACATTTATAGATATCGGCGCGCAAAGGAAAAACTTCAAAAGAAAATAAAAAATTTATTTATCCTTCAACTTGCCAACCATGGTTGTATTTATAGGGAGGTGGGTGGTGTTAATATTGGTAGGGTTGATGGCTATGATTACTAGTAGTGATTAAATTATGTGGATTACTTTTAAAACAAATTATTAAAATCGCTGTTGGTTTTTCTGAAAAAAAAAATTCTGAATTGTATGAACAGTACAATTGTGCTATTTTGATTTTTTTTTAAAAACTGATAAACATACAAATAGTGGGGTAACATACAAATATGGGGGCAACATACAAATAGTGGGGTAACATACAAATAGTGGAGTAACATACAAATAGTGGGGTAACATACAAATAGTGGGGTATCATACAAATAGTGGGGTAACATACAAATAGTGGGGCAACATACAAATAGTGGGGTAACATAAAAATAGTTGGGTTATTCTATTGGATTTATGAATTATATTTTTTTTCACTTTGAATATTTTAAGACACAAAGTAATTTTTTTTTGTTAAAGTTTGTTACAATACATTCTTAAAATACCAATATAAAAGTATCTGTATCGAGTATCGAAAATTTTTCGTTTAAAATGTATCGGCGATACACAAATCAATACTTGATACAAAAAGGATCGGTAATACAGCAACCAATACTAAAAAAGTATCGCCGATACTGTATTGGCCGATACCAATACTTCGATACTAACAACCCTGGTCGTAGATATATAGGATGTACTGAAGTAGTAGTCGTAGATATATAGGATGTATTGAAGTAGTAGTCGTAGGTGTATAGGATGTATCGAAGCAGTAGTTGTAGATGTATAGGATGTATTGAAGCAGTAGTTGTAGATGTATAGGATGCATTGAAGTAGTAGTCGTAGATATATAGGATGTACTAAAGTAGTAGTTGTAGATGTATAGGATGTATTGAAGTAGTAATCGTAGATATGTAGTATGTATTGAAGTAGTAGTTGTAGATATATAGGATGTATTGAAGTAGTAGTCGTAGATATATAGGATGTATTGAAGTAGTAGTCGAAGATATATAGGATGTATTGAAGTAGTAGTCGTAGATATATAGGATGTATTGAAGTAGTAGTCGTAGATATGTAGGATGTACTGAAGTAGTAGTTGTAAATGTATAGGATGTATTGAAGCAGTAGTTGCAGATGTATAGGATGTATTGAAGCAGTAGTTGTAGATGTATAGGATGTATTGAAGCAGTAGTTGTAGATGTATAGGATGTATTGAAGCAGTAGTTGTAGATGTATAGGATGTACTGAAGTAGTAGTAGTCGTAGATGCAGTGGCGTCACTAGGAGTGCGAGGGTGCGGGCCGCACCGGGTGAAACCATTTTAGGGGTCACACCAAAATAAACAGGTCTAAATTTCATAGCAAATATTAGGTATAGTCGGTTTTATAACCGATCACAGTTAAAAACATGAGCAGTAGCACATTGTGTCGCCATACAGAGCAGTAGCACAGGGTGTCACATCCAGAGCAGTAGCACAGGGTGTCTCCATACAGAGCAGTAGCACAAGTTGACACCATACAGATTAGTAGCACAGGGTGTCACCATACAGAGCAGTAGCACAAGTTGACACCATACAGAGCAGTAGTACAAGTTTACACCATACAGAGCAGTAGCACAAGTTGACACCATACAGAGCAGTAGCACAGGGTGTCACCATACAGAGCAGTAGCACAGGGTGTCACCATACAGAGCAGTAGCACAAGTTGACACCATACAGAGTAGCTGCACAGGGTACCAACATGCAGAACGCCTGCAGTTTAGGTAAATGAATACAGTTCAAAGCTCGGATTAACCTAGAGTTTTTTTTTTTTACAAACATTCTAAAAAAAATGACGCATGTATGCACGTGATTTCATGATATTGGATACATAGTTTACAAACTCAGTTTAATGAAAGGCAGTAATACTATAGATTTTATCGTTTAAGTATTTTAAATTAAATTCTCTAAGGCCTAGGGGTGCATAAAAATTCGAAATATATACCATTGCTCATGGTGGAAGTCTTGCACATATTGACGCTTTCAATGTGTATGTTAACAAAAAATGTTTTATGCACTGGTAACGGAGGCAAAAAGACAAAGGCAAATATGGCGAAATAATGGTTTTTGCTAAAAAATACGGACTAGCCGGACGATAAGTAATAAGCACGGGCACATTTAGACGCAAAAATTAGTGGACAGAGGGTTGAAAATACAAACTGTCCGTATATAATACGGATGTATTGTAGCCTTACAATATTTGCTGTATGATTCACACATACCAAAAAATTTTAATACACACCTGAAATGTTAAATAAAATATTTGTTATTTGATTGTAGAGTATTGTGGGTTCAAACCAGTGCTATGGGTCATTTCGAGAGCTACTCAAAAAAAAAAATGGTAAATTAGCAGGAAGTTTACACTAGGGAAACCATTTAAAATAAATGGTCAATTACCAGGAGCCTTACACTAGGGAAACCCTTTAAAACAACTGGTCAATTACCAGGAGCCTTACACTAGGGTAACCCTTTAAAATAAATTGTCAATTACCAGGAGCCTTACATTAGGGTAACCCTTTAAAATAAATTGTCAATTACCAGGAGCCTTACATTAGGGTAACCCTTTAAAATAAATTGCCAATTACCAGGAGCCTTACACTAGAGAAACCCTTTAAAATAAATGGTCAATTACCAGGAACCTTACACAAATATGTGGAGTACCTAAATTCGAAAATGAAGGGAAAAAAAATAGCAAACCAATAAAATTGTGCTTAAGATCATGTTTTAGTAACATTTGTTACTAATGTATTGCATTAAACACTATCTAGTTTACTAATAAATTGCATTAAACATTATCTAGTTTACTAATGAATTGCATTAAACACTATCTAGTTTTTATTTCACATAATATAACAAAAATCGATTTCTATATTTGATAGTAAACCTACCATTGAAGTTTAAGATTAAATAATTCCAATGTATGAACAGGCGTTGATTCTAGGAGCTGCTGTTAGACTGCCGCACTGATACACACCAAGTGTATACATGAACTACATAGGACATTTGGTAAGAACACAGATTGAAAGAAGGGTGTATGGAGGTGCAGTGATATGTGATGCGGAACACTTTTGTAGACATGGCTGGGTCAACACAATCTACAGTAGAGTCGGATACACAGCTATGTCAAAGCTATCTTCTGTATAGCTTGATACACAGCTATGTCAAAGCTATCTTCTGTATAGTTTGATACATGGCTGGGTTAAATCTATCTTCTGTATAGTTTAATACACAGCTGGGACAAAGCAAGCTAGAGCAGAGTTTGATTCGCAGTTTAGTCAACACAAATTATAATAGAATATGATACACTACTCGGTCAACAATATCTAATATTTGATATATAGCTAGATCAACAATATCTAATATTTCATACACAGCTAGATCAACAATCTCTAATATTTCATAATAGCTAGATCAACAATATATGATATTTCATACATAGCTAGATCAACAATATCTAATATTTGATACATAGCTAGCTCAACAATATCTAATATTTCATACACAGCTAGATCAACAATATCTGATATTTCATACACAGCTAGATCAAATATATCTAATATTTCATACACAGCTAGATCAACAATATCTAATATTTCGTACACAAATAGGTCAACAATATATATTATTTCATAAACAGCTAGGTCAACAATATCCAATATTTCATACACAGCTAGGTCAACAATATCTAATATTTCATACACAGCTAGATCAACAATATCTAATATTTCATACACAGCTAGGTCAACAACATCTAATATTTCATACACAGCTAAATCAAAAATATATAATATTTCATACATAGCTAGATCAACAATATATAATATTTCATAAATAGCTAGATCAACAATACATAATATTTCATACACAGCTAGGTCAACAATATCTAATATTTCATGCACAGCAAGGTCAATAATATCTAATATTTTATACACAGCTTGATCAACATTTTAAATATTTGATACACAGCTATTTCAACAATATCTAATATTTCATACATAGCTAGATCAAAATATATAATATTTCATACATAGCTAGAGCAACAATATCTAATATTTCAAACACATCTAGATCTACAATATCTAATATTTCATACACAACTAGATCAACCATATATAATATTTCATACATAGCTAGATCAACAATATGTAATATTTCATACATAGCTAGATTAACAATATATAATATTTCAAACACAGCTAGATCAACAATTTATCATATTTCATACACAGATAGGTCAACAATATATAATATTTCATACACAGCTAGGTCAACACTATCTAATATTTCCTACACCGCTAGGTCAACAGTATCTAATATTTCATACACAGCTAGTTCAACAATATCTAATATTTCATACACAGCTAGTTCAACCATATCTAATATTTCTTACATAGCTAGATCAACAATATTTTATATTTCATACACAGCTATATCAACAATATCTAATATTTCATACACAGCAAGTTCAACCATATCTAATATTTCATACATAGCTAGATCAACAATATATTATATTTTATACACAGCTAGATCAACAATATCTAATATTTCATACATAGCTAAATCAACAAAATATAATATTTCATACACAGCTATATCAACAATATCTAATATTTCATACACAGCTAGAGAAAAAATATCTAATATTTCATACATAGCTAGATCAACAATATATAATATTTCATACATAGCTAGGTTAACAATATCTAATATTTCATACATAGCTAGATCAACAATATATAATATTTTAAACACAGCAAGATCAACAATATCTAATATTTCATACGCAGCTATATCAACAATATCTAATATTTCATACACAGCTAGATCAACAATATCTTATATTTCATATACAGCTAGTTCAACCATATCTAATATTTCATACATAGCTAGATCAACAATATTTTATATTTCATACACAGCTATATCAACAATATCTAATATTTCATACACAGATAGTTCAACCATATCTAATATTTCATACATAGCTAGATCAACAATATATTAGATTTTATACACAGTTAGATCAACAATATCTAATATTTCATACATAGCTAAATCAACAAAATATAATATTTCATACATAGCTAGAGAAAAAATATCTAATATTTCATAATAGCTAAATCAACAATATCTCATTTGTCATACATAGCTATATCAATAATATCTAATATTTCATACATAGCTAGATCAACAATATATAATATTTCATACATAACTATATCAACAATATCTAATATTTCATGCATAGCTAGATTAACAATATCTAATATTTCATACACAGCTATATCAACAATTTCTAATATTTCATACACAGCTAGATCAACAATATCTAATATTTCATACATAGCTAGATCAACAATATATAATATTTCAAACACAGCTAGATCAACAATTTATCATATTTCATACAAATATAGGTCAACAATATATAATATTTCATACACAGCTAGGTCAACACTACCTAATATTTCATACACCGCTAGGTCAACAATATCTAATATTTCATACACAGCTAGTTCAACAATATCTAATATTTCATACACAGCTAGTTCAACCATATCTAATATTTCATACATAGCTAGATCAACAATATTTTATATTTCATACACAGCTATATTAACAATATCTAATATTTCATACACAGCTAGTTCACCATTATCTAATATTTCATACATAGCTAGATCAACAATATATTATATTTTATACACAGCTAGATCAACAATATCTAATATTTCATACATAGCTAAATCAACAAAATATAATATTTCATACATAGCTAGAGAAAAAATATCTAATATTTCATAATAGCTAAATCAACAATATCTCATATTTCATACATAGCTAGATCAACAATATATAATATTTCATACATAGCTATATCAACAATTCCTAATATTTCATAAACAGTTAGATCAACAATATCTAATATTTCGTACACATATAGGTCTAAAATATATAATATTACATACACAGCTAGGTCAACAATATCTAATATGTCATACACAGCCAGGTCAACAATATCTAATACTTCATACAAAGCTAGTTCAACAATATCTAATATTTCACAAACAGCTATATCAAAAATATCTAATACTTCATACACAGCTATATCAACAATATCTAATATTTCATACACAGCTAGAGAAAAAATATCTAATATTTCATAATAGCTAAATCAACAATATATAATATTTTATACGTAGCTAGATCAACAATATATAATATTTCAAACACAGCTAGATCAACAATATCTAATATTTCATACACAGCTATATCAACAATATCTAATATTTCATACACAGCTAGATCAACAAAATCTTATATTTCATACACAGCTAGTTCAACAATATCTAATATTTCACACACAGCTATATCAAAAATATCTAATACTTCATACACAACTATATCAACAATATCATATATTTCATACACAGCTAGAGAAAAAATATCTAATATTTCATAATAGCTAAATCAACAATATATAATATTTTATACGTAGCTAGATCAACAATATATAATATTTCAAACACAGCTAGATCAACAATATCTAATATTTCATACACAGCTATATCAACAATATCTAATATTTCATACACAGCTAAATCAACAAAATCTTATATTTCATACACAGCTAGTTCAACCATATCTAATATTTCATACATAGCTAGATCAACAATATTTTATATTTCATACACAGCTATATCAACAATTTCTAATATTTCATACACAGCTAGATCAACAATATCTAATATTTCATACACAGCTATATCAACAATTTCTAATATTTCATACACAGCTAGATCAACAATATCTAAAATTTCATACACAGCGAGGTCAACAATATCTAATATTTCATACATAGCTAGGTCAACAATATCTAATATTTCATACACAGCGAGGTCAACAATATCTAATATTTCATACATAGCTAGGTCAACAATATATAATATTTCATACACAGCTTGTTCAACAATATCTAATATTTGATACATAGCTAGATCAACAATATCTAATATTTCATACACAGCTAGATCAACAATATCTTATATTTGATATACAGCTAGATCCAGGGTTGTTAACAATACTCTTAATTGTATCGTAAATACCGATACCAATACTTCATGAAAATACTATCGCCCATACCAATACAAATATTCAAGTAAAAATGTATTGCCAAAGTCGATACCGATACAATACCGATACTTTTGAAAACAACAAAGTATTTTTATTTAAAATATAATGAGTGCAAGTTTCTCAAAAAAAAAAAATGAAAACAATTAAATACAATATCAAAGCACAAATTTAATGCTAATCACTTTAGTACTTGACGGATGGCCAAGTGGTGTAGATACTCGACTATCGACTTCAGAATTATGGGTTCGATCCTCGGTGAGAACAATGGGAATTTTTCCACAAGTTCACCCAGTTTTAAATAGGTACCCGACTTTAAGCTGGGGAAGTAAAGGCGGCTCGGGTTATAGAAACAGATGAATCCCCGATGGCCCATCAGGGCTAAGGGAACTTTTCTTTACTATTTCACCATTTGGCAGCACGTAAGAAGACCATCATTTCAAAACAATCCTTGCTTAGCCTCCTAGAATGTAATGGCATAAAAAGACGCGCACCTAATGAAAACAGGCGCTCAACATAGCACTAGCCGATCAACTCATCAATATAGTTTCTTAATGCTTGGGTAGGGTGCTAATGACAGCATTTCTGATGACTTATCTCCAAGATATCTGTCTACTTCAGCAGAACTTTACTATTAAGCCGGTTCTGCCGCCGTGCAGTAAAACTGCACAGCTGACTGTATTGAAGCTGCATCACCCTGTCGAGTAGCCCAAGTGGAGTGGAAACTTCACTCAGTGCACTGCAAGAACGCTTTAAGTTTTGTTCAACTTCAGCCTTTTGTTCCAAGTTGTCTTGGTGTTAATAGTGGTAGGGTTGATGGCTATCATTACAAGCAGTGATTGAATTTATGAAGATTACTTTTAAAATAATCTATTAAAATCGCTATTGTTGTTCTACAATTAGCTAATAGTGGCAATAGAAAAGTATTGGTATCGAGTATCGAAAATTTTTCGTTTAAAATGTATCGGCGATACACAAATCAATACTTGATACAAAAAGGATCAGCAATACAGCAACCAATACTGAAAAAGTACCGGCGATACTGTATTGGCCGATACCGATACTTCGATACTAACAACCCTGGCTAGATCAACAATATCTAATATTTCATACACAGCTAGATCAACAATATCTAATTTTTCATACACAGATAGGTCAACAATATATAATATTACATACACATATAGGTCAACAATATCTAATATTACTTACACAGCTAGGTCAACAATATCTAATATTTCATACACAGCTAGATCAACAATATATAATATTTCATACACAGCTAGATCAACAATATCTAATATTTCATACACAGCTAGGTCAACAATATCTAATATTTGATACATAGCTAGATCAACAATATCTAATATTTCATACACAGATAGGTCAACAATATATAATATTTCATATACAGCTAGGTCAACAATATCTAATATTTCATACACAGCTAGGTCAACAATATCTAATATTTCATACACAGCTAGGTCAACAATATCTAATATTTCATATACAGCTAGATCAACAATATCTAATACTTCATACACAGCTTGATCAACACTATCTAATATTTCATACACAGCTAGATCAACAATATCTAATATTTCATGCATAGCTAGATTTATAACGCGGGAAGGAAGGCCGAGTGGGTAGATTTTCAACTTTCGACCAGAGAGTCATGGGTTCGATCCAGGGCCGGATTAAGCTATCTTGGTTTTCTAGGCATAATCCCACACTGCAACCCCTTTCTACCCAGAGCCCCCGTTCCTCCAGTGACCTACAAATAAGGTATTTTTGTATTAGGAATTTGTAACAATAATAAATAATAAATAAGAAGATCAAAGAGAGCACACATTTACATTTTAAAGTTATTTTTTCTAGATTAACCTCTGTGCAACAAATTGGCTTCAATAATCAGTAGAAATATTGAATCAACCCCTTTTTGTTTCATTTTCGATCTACTTGAATTTTTTTACCTTTCAAAGAGAAAAAGAGCGCTTAGTTGAACAGTTCGTAACCTATGTCGGTAAAATTATGCGCAAGGCGATTTCTACATTTGGAAAAGCACACTCGATGTTGTCATTATTACTTTGTATAATTCTGCAATGACTGAACTTGTTGTTTTCAGATTTTGATGCACGAAACTTGTGGCGAATATATGAGTGGAACTGTAGTAGTTCAGTAAATAAATTATTGTTCAGATCTTTAGGATAAACATTGATTAGTTCTTCACAACACTGAGATGTTTGGAATACATCGATCAAATAAAAAAATCGAACTACTAAATTATTTTATACATCTGTCCTCGTCTACTCATCTCTGTCTCAAGTTTGTCAACAATGTCGTAGAAAGCAGATAAACGAAATTTGTCTCTGGCATTCAGAGATACATCAGGGGCATCACCATATAATCCTTGTTTCTTCTTTGCAACGTTTTCTGCTTATCTAAGCCGTAATGCAAAATGTACATTTATTCAATGTCACGTCGATAAATTAGCACTTTTCACAATTGTTTTCACAAGCAGACTAAAACGGGAGTGGGTTGGTCGCTACGCTTTAGTGCGTTACAGAGCACAAATATATCCTTAAAAAAGTACAAAAATAGAACAAAAAAGTTAAATAATGTGCGATTCGATATTACATTTGCAATTTGCTAATGTTATGTCGATTACGCGCGGCTACCAGGACAAAATACACATTTGTATTGAGGACTTGTGGTGCCCCCCAAACTCTTGGTGCCCTAGACACGTTCCTTGTTTGCCTAATGGTTAATCCAATCCTGGTTCGACCCTTGGTGAAAACCTTGGATTTTTTCCTGGTGTTATTTGGTGCAAAGTCGTCCCATAAGTCCACCCAGTTTTAAATGTGTACTTGACTTAAGTTAGGGAAGTAAAGGCGACTGGGCGTTGTGCTAACCACACAATCCCTTCATAAACCGAGGTTATAGAAACAGATGAACTCTACACTTCGTCTGCCCCGAAGGCCAAGTAGGCCTAAGGAAAATTTACTAGATCAACAACTAAGTTTGATTTGCATTTTAGAGATGACCTTTGAATGTTAACATCTTAACTGCGCAATGCGCAGTGTGCATGACTAAGCTTTCTAAAGAACTGTAAATGGATATACAAATATCACACTTAAGTTAATTTTGTATATAAGATATGTATTTATTTTAATAAGATTTATCATTGTATCACAATAAGAAAATTCAAAAACTTGGGCTTGAGGATAATGCTATTATTATTTATATTGGTTAGTATATAATAATGTACTGGGGTCTAAAACATTTCAATTGTAACATTTTCAATGTATCTATATTCTCTTGACTAAGAGCAATCAGTGTATTAGTTAAGGTAAGGTTGACCGACCGATCCATTGAGAAGAATAAGCCCCTAATTATTAGTTAACAGTAGAGCAATGCAACAGGTGTGCCACGGCTCAACGATGTACCGCAAGACAGGTGTGCCACGGCTCACCGATGTACCAAAGCAAGAAGGTGTGCCACGGTGTCACATTCTGTGACATTGGGATGAAATCAAGCCCTACCTTGTCTACCTGCCCCCCTCGTGTTGCGTCATCGACTCAGGGGGAGATAAAGGGGATGGTCAAAGGCTTTGGTCTTCCCAGGTGTTGCACTGGGGTCAACGCGTCTGGAGCCAGTGGGGATTAACCCACTTAGCACTGGCGTCACCTGGGAACGATTAAAGTAAACGGGGGGGGGGGGGGATTGGTACCCTCATCACTCTGTCCCTTTATCGCCTCATACTTGAAGGCGCAACTGATCACGCGTAATGGGCGTGACATACAAGGCTCGCTGCCCATTGGTCAGTGAAGTCTCAGCATGCATGAGCCGCGAGATTGGATGTGCGTGGCCGGAGACTCGAGCTAGTTTTTTAGTCAGTCAACGTTAGTTAGAGTATGACAGTCGAAGGGAGAAGTCGAGCTCGGACGGCGAGGCCGTCAGCTCGATTCGATCCTGGACAGGTAAACAGACTGAGCTGATGGGACTTAGATATTTTCATCCAACTCAGTTCTGAGTTCTTTTAGAACTACCAGTCGCAGGTAAGAGATTAAACCTATGTGGTCCTTTTGGATTTAATGTATTATTGATATAGTAGCTGAGAACGCTACTTGTCCTTTTTATGACACTATGTAAATGTTTGCTTTGATGTAAATAAACACTACTCGTTGTACTGGTACGTGTTTCGTTATCATTTCTTGTTGTGTTGTGCGCGTCCTGTGGAAACACGTGGCTGGGGAAAATACAAATACTGGCCAGAACTCAGTAGGTTATCATGCTCTTAGACAATGACCGCATGGATCCCGCAAGGGGCCCGTGACACACGGCTAACCGATGAACCGTAGCAAGACAGGTATGCCACGGCTAACCGATGTACCAAAGCAAGACAGGTGTGCCACGGCTAACCGATGTACCGAAGCAAGAAGGTGTGCCACGACTAACCGATATACCGCAAGACAGGAATGCCACAGCAAAAAAAAATAATAATAATAATTAAAACTAATGTAGGGTTTAATTGACGAAGTTTTTTTTATCTAAGATGATGAAGAACGAAAATAAGTTTAGCGTGTTTTCTAAACAGAGCTTCGTCCATATAATACAAAAAAAAATCAAATCCTGCTCTGTTTGCGTCTGTCACACAAGATGGCGGCAACATTTACATGTACTGTAAACGTGTTATATACTGCATGAGTTTAAGTTGGTCGTAGTGCCATATTTCTAGGAAATATTGTTTAGCGATATCGTAGTGAGCTTTTTTTTCATCTCCACCACGGCAAGTAAGCACTGGCCACGGAAGCACTATGAGAGACGTGAGGGAACTTTTACTAGACCCGAGAAGATCCCGAAATTAAAATTAGAGATAGAACCAGGGGCTCTTAGATAATGGCTGTGCGCTTCAACGCACAACCATACGTCAACTCCACATGAATCTTTTTACCGCAGTTCGAAATGTTTTTTTATTGTTGAAAAAAGTAGTTACAACGTCAAATAACATTATAAAGTATTATTTGCATAGTAATATAATTGTAAAAACATTGGTATTAAATTATTTATATATTTACATACAAATAATTAACATTTTTATTAAAATAGCAAATTTTACTATTTTTGTAAAAAAAAAAACAAAAACATTTAAATCATATATATGTATATATAACTTTTTGTAAATTTTTTTTAAGCATTTTGTTTTTTTGTGTTTTCTTTTGACTTGTAAACAGCACACAAAAAATTTCATGAATATATGACTATTTAGTACTGCCTTATCTTTACATCATTGGTTTACATTCAAGCAGATGCACCTCTGAATGATCTGTATTTTATTAAGCTTTCAACCCGTACGGTGCCGTGTATTTTTAACGTAAAGACATGCGGCTTTTATCGCCGTGAGCATACTTTACACCGGAGTTTAAAAAAAAAACAATGCGCGTCATCGACGGTCTCTATAAAAATAGTCTGGGGAATTCCAAAATTATAGAAACTAAAAAGAGACAGTGTATGTTAAATGAAAGCATGTTTGGTGCGCATTTTGTTCATCAAAGGAATCTTTCTTGAATAAAAATGAAATGCTGCGGAATTCTAAACACAACAAGGATTTCATATTAATGAATTAAGATTTTTAATGGTTGCGGAAAGGAGGAGAGGGAGTCAAGCAGACGAATCGAGATGCAACACCGCTATTTTTTAACCTCACGTTTCTCTTTTTTTAAATACGTCATGTTAAACATGATAAATAATAAAATTATAAAAAAAGAACTATTGGAATGGGGGTGTAGGGTTGGGAAAGGAGTGTTTAACGGGTGGGGGGTAGGGAGAAGTGTAACGTGGTATTGTTAACAGGATTTGTTGTGTGTACATTGAGACCCACTGCGATTCAAGCATGTCTTGAGTGGAAGGGGGTTGGCGGGCGAAGGAGGGAGAGAATCAGTGAAGCCGAGAGCCAACACGGGCCCCAGGGCAGAATATCATTGCGGGCCCCTTAATAAACAAACAGTCGTGAAAAATTGACATTTTTTGGGCGGCCAGGCCCCCTTACAGATGCGGCCCCCCTGACAATGACCCCCCTGCCTCCCCTGCCTCCCCTCTCGGCGGCCCTGGAAGGAAGAATGGGTGTGGGGCTAAGTAGAAGAGAATTGGAATTAGAAGAAATAGATTCAAAGTTTAATGGTCGGGGGTTGTTTTTGTTAAGATTCTATGCCCATAATGAGGATTATTTTCTTTGGGATGAACTATATAAAATATGAACTTATTTGATGTATTATTAAGTGTCCATTAAATGTGTTTTGGCTACAATAATCTGTTCATGTCCCTTGGGGCCACTTCGAGTAGATAGACATGCTATTTTTGTATATAGAATGATTGTTAAAGCGCTCGAATATATATCACCATTTTCAACTCCAACTGCGTGCTAGTGTTGTTTTCTTTGACGAAAACTAAAACTAAAACCTTCGTTGACGAAAATGTTGAAAATGAGGCCGCAGACGCAGAAAATATCAGTCCTCTTAAAAATGAAAGAAAAATCAAAGCTTTAAACATTATAGTTCTGTGAAGCCAGTTTCCGAACCTCTAGGGATTTGGGGCTCTTCGATGAGATAATGTACTTAATATTTAGTGTAAAAATATTTTTGGGGGCCCCTCAAGCTGGGGACCAGGGGGACTTTCAAAATCGGAACCCCCTCCACCCACCCTAGGTACGACTCTGTGTGAAGCTTCCATCATAAATGGGTTAGTTTGTATTGTCTACATTGTGTACGGCGCCAGTCAGACTCCACCCTTATAAATTATTTCATGTGACTTAATAGTAAAAAAAATGAAAAAAAAATTGTGACATTGTTTTAGGTTAGTAACAAGTGGTAACAAGTGATAATTGTAAATTATATATAGATATACTATGCAAGTACCCGGCTTTGCCCGGGTTTAAAATAAGGTTTTCTGTTTACCTTCTGTTTTCTCCCCTTCCTCCCTTCCTTCCTCCTTCCCCCTCTCTCCCTCCCTGCCCCCATCTCTCTCTTTATCTATCTCTTTCCCTCCCTGCCCCCATCTCTCTCTTTATCTATCTCTTTCCCTCCCTTTCTCTCTCTCTCTCTCTCTGTACAATTTCTGGATCTTAATCTTACTTACCGCTTTTGTTTAGTAAATTTTTTCTCTAAAATGTTGTGTTCCGCGTGTACCAAAAGTAAAAAAAAAAACTATTATGTACAAAGTCTGTGTGGCATGATACAGCACCAAATAAAAAAAAATGTATCATCGGCGCGCAAGTTCATGTATCATCGGGAAATGACGTCACAGAGGATTTTTATTTATAGCGATGGCGTTCCCATACCGTGAAATACTTTTATATAGTAAAATACTAAAATATAAAAAAAAATTAATTACGATTAAACTACCCATTGAGATGGAACAAAACCTGTTTCATGACTTTCTTCATGTAATTATGTGTACGTGTACCAAATTTCATGTTATTTGGTTGTCTGGATCTTGAGTTTTAAGGGAACAAACAGACAGACAGCAAATGCGTCTTATAAGTATAGAGAGGTATTGCTATCTACCGAATGGCGGCAAATATAATTTTTAAAGAAAATACAATTATTTATTATCTTTTCATAAATTACTTTTTGTTTATTGAGTTTCCCGTTTCCGGTTTCAGTTTCATGTTTATCATCATTCATGATAATTATCAGTAATTTTCTGATTTAATTTCACTATTAAATTTGTAAACTGCCATTATGAATCAGTTGACGACAGAAGTGCTCAATGTTCATTTTTATTTTTTTTAATATATTATTTTTTTTAGTAATATCGATTAAATACTTGCTACAGAATTACATGGGGAAGGCTCTTAAACAGATTTCGTTCCATCTCAATGGGTAGTTTTATTGCAATTAATTATTTTGGTAATCTATAGCTGGAGCCCGGAAAAAAATAATACGGAGTCCAGTTAACTGGAATCGTAGCCACTGCGTTGATATGTATTGATAAAGTAATCATGGTATGGGAACGCCGTCGCTATAAATCCTCTATGACGTCATTTCCTGATGGTATATTTTTTTATTTGGTGCTTTATGGTGCCACACCAACTTGCCTTTGTGCATAATAAAGTAGTAATTTTTTACTTTTGGTACACGGACAAAAAATTACATGGGAAAGATTCTTAAACAAGCTTCGTTCCATATCAATGGGTACTTTAATTGTAATTAATTATTTTGGAAATCAAAGACATGGAAATTGGCAAACTTTTACCCCGATTTCAGGTTTTACGAGTTTCTCTCCTACATAGCTCACTTACTATAAATATGATCGGTACGGGGAACCAAATATCACATTACTTACTACATTATTACATTCCATTCCTTCATCCATAGGAATTGTCATCTTTTGCTACAGTCATGCCTAAGAGAGAGGGAGGGAGGGAGGGAAAGAGGGATGGAGGGAGGTTGGGAAAGAGGGATGGAGGGAGGGAGGGAAAGAGAGATGGAGAAAGGTTGGGAAAGAGGGATGGAGGGAGGGAAAGAGGGAGGGAGGGAGAGAGAGAGGGAGAGAGTGGGGGAACTGCCATTTTAAATCATAATTAAACGTCAAATTACGCTTCTTAAATAAACAGAAAACCTTATTTTAAACCTGGGCAAAGCCGGGTACTTGCAACTAGTACATGAATAAATGCAACAAGCGACATAAGTACAACCACACGAGATTCATTCACTCCAGGCAAGCCATATCATCACTTCTCTAAATATGGTTTTGTGAATGAGCTGCAACCAGGATGTAACCGTCGACGACTTATGTTGGGTACCGACCAAGGAGGTTGAATTACTGGAGGCGGCATGACGTCACCAGGCTGAAACCAGTGGGCGTTGCCTATCGCCGCCATGTTCGACTCAAAACATTGGTAGCTGTGTAGTGTGTATGTTATATTATTGTACTATTTTGAATGTTATAAGACACTGTGTTATAATTTTTAAAAAAGTAATAAATGCCCTCTTGTTTGGCGTACGGTTGTACACAACGACGACAAGAAAACGGGATATTGCTTCATCAGTTAGTTACTATAATAATAATGCTAATTAGTTAATTTGTGTGTGCTTAATACTGTTGCTGTAAAGCAGTGCTGTTATGCAATAAACATCTAGATGATGACACAATGCCGTTGGCAAAAAGAGAGCCTAACGTTTATGATTGTTGCCGTCAATGGTTCATTTAAGTTGCCTGTTGGATTAGGAGGCATTGAGAGAATGAAACAGAATGTACCAGAATGTCCCACAATGTCCCACGATGTACCACAATGAAACGGAATGTACCAGAATGTCTAACAATGTCCCAGAATGTCCCACGATGAAACAGAATGTACCAGAATGTCCCACAATGTACCACAATGTCCCACAATAAAACAGAATGTACCAGAATGTCCCACAATGTACCACAATGTCCCACAATGTACCACAATGAAATAGAATGTACCAGAATGTCCCACAATGTACTACAATGAAACAGAATGTACCAGAATGTCCCATTATGTACCAAAATGAAACATAATGTACCACAATGTCCCACAATGTGGTACAATGTAACAGAATATCCCACGATTTCAACAATGTTTCACATTGTAACAGAATGTACCACAATGTATCAGAATGTCCCACAATGTCTCACAATGCACCACAATGTACCACATAATCCACAATGTACTACAATGTAACACAATATCCCCACTATTTCAACAACGTTTCACAATGTACATAAATATTGATACGGTGCAATGCGAAGACATACATAGCTGGTTTACGTGAATCGCCAAATGGCAGGCTCATGTTTGATTCTTGTCGTAAAATAGGTTTTATTGGCTTTTTAAATGTGCATCCAGGCCCACCGACAGAAATTTCGGGACCCTGGACAGGGCTGTCACGCCCCCCCCCCATCGTGCTGATAATAATATTTTCAAAAGTTGATTGGCTAGCTCTGTCTGGGCCCCTAAAACTCGCCGAGCCCCTGGGCATTTTCCCCATGCCCCTCTCTCAGCGGGTCTTTGTGTATCGATAGTTTGTTGTTATCGTTTGATTTACTGATTGCTTCGAAACGCTTCGAAAGGCAATATTGTCAGGATTGTTTTTAGTCTAGTTTCATTGTTTGATCAAATGCTTTGCAATAAACATCAAAGTATAAATACAAAATATTATGTATTATGTAAAAATACAATTTTTACCCTGGCTTAATTTCGATATAGCGTATAATATAAGCTTTATAGGCCTCTATCAGCTGATCGTATAAATAGCTATACATAGACTAAAGCGCTTTGTAATTGACACATTAGAATAACTAGTCCACTAGAAATTAACTAGGGCCTTAGCAGACTTTAGAAAAAAAAGTGATGACAAAATACAAAGCTCATTGGAGTCGTTTCTAGAATGAGAAAACTGGTATCGTAATGAAAGCTGGTGGAATTTTTGAGTCGAACATGGCGGCGATAGGCTGCGCCCACTGGATTCAGCCGCTTGGTACCATCTGATAGCAGACGCCGTCTCCATGTATTCAACCTCCTTGGTACCGACGCATCAAGTCTGTCCCCGCGCCTAACATGTCCCTTTTACATGGGGGAATATAGGGTCTTGCCTTATTAGGTCAAGAATCCTCCCCATTGTGAAATTCCCCGTGGTTTATGTCAAGATAGCATACAGTAGGTGAACGAGTTCAGGTCGGCGTGTATGTTTGGAAGGGTGTGTACATTGTTGTGCGCTGGGGTAAAACGAAACTTGTATGTGCTCTGGTAGTGGACAGCTGCAAGTGACGGGCAGCGCATAGTTTGGGGCCTTTATGTTACATTCGCCCTTTGCCATGTAATAGGATTATTCACAGACATGATGTTTGGTATGAGTGTGGAAGTTATGTCATTATGATGTTTTGCTACGTGTAGGCCCTGAATTGAACTTAACCTGTCGGAATAGTGCTTAGTCTTTGGGAAGTGCGCCTTGACAGCCTTGAGTCGACTGTAACCTATCCGAATAGTACTTAGCGAGAAGGGCCCGGCCTGAAGTGCATCTTAACAGGCCTGATTTGACGGACACGTAGCCATCCTGGAGGGAGCTAAGATCTAGCCGGCCCAGTCTGGAGAGATCACTGGACAGTATAATGTAATAGCTGATGTTTTAGAATATAGTATTAGTGTATGTTAATACTATTGTTTCTAAGATGTATTAATTTAATGGAATCGATGGTGGAAATTGACACATAATTATTATATTTCCTGTATAGTAATTTATAAGTGGCATTAAAGGTATTTGTTGAATATTTAACAAGAGTCATTGATTGGTATATGTTATATAATTTACCTACATATATATTTAAATATAAATTGTGTATGTCCAACCTACAGGGACCTGGGTGAACTTCTCGCCAATGTACCCCTAGACCACGAGTTGTTCCTATAGGGTTGTGACAGTTTACACTTAATTCAAAGCTTGCACTTTCCATTTTACCGCGCCTACTTCTACTTACTGGTCGGGCTGCTAACGGTCTTTCATGGGAAAGGGGTCGCCTCCGAGGTGGCCCCTCAGCAGAGGTGACACGTTTGCCGGCTCTATGCGGGTGTCTAAACATAGCTTTACTCTGATTTGGAATACCCCCCGTCTTGTCACTATCTCTACTAATATCCTCCACTCCTGAGTGAACAACCGTCGTGGTCGTTGGCTGTCTACTTCCCTGCTCCGTCTGTCAAACCATGAGTCATCATCACTTTCTACCTTCACCCGAGCTTTACCATGAAACATATAGCCCCAGGAGTTTCCCGCTCTTCTGACTGGGCCCCTGGAGTCTCCCTTGACAAGGTCAAGCCACGACTCTCTGGTGCGCTTGGTTTGACCCCTAAACTTCTCTTCAGAGTTAACAAGCCTGGGCCCCTCGACTTCATCGGCATGATGATAATCCCTGCGGTCTACTGGATTAGACCACGGTGCTTTGGCGCCCTTTACTTACCAATAACTAAATCAAATATTGGGTTTGTGAGGACCATAGCCTCTAAATGGCCCCAATAGTAGTCAAAGTCTAATAAACGGTGGGTTATTGGGGCCTTGTTAACGGTACCGTTAATGCTTTTGAAGTGGGCCCAGCTCCCCGTCATAGCTCCCTCTCCTACCAGAGATTCCTTTACTACGGTCCCTGAACTACCCGAGTCCCTCAGGAACTTAACACAGATACCATTTACCCGGCCCTCTATCACTGGGAGATTTCCCTCCCCAGCTCCCACCTAAACCACTGCCCCCATAGGAATGGGCCCTTTCCCTCTAGCAAGGGGAACATTTTTCTGCAGCCGACATGAAGTGGTGCGATGCTCCAGGGCCCCGCACGTGTAGCACACCGATTTAGCATTAGTTGGGTTGCTGAACACCCTGTTCCCGTTTACTGGGGCCCTTTTCCTATCTTTAGGAGCCTCCCTAAGTCATTTGACTCGTCAGATGTCAAGCGTGTAGCTGTCGTCAGGGCCCGTCCGGTGAGTAGCGATGTCAAGCAGGGGGCCCACTCATGTCTTTCCCACTCCACGGAAAGAGCGTAACGTTCAAACCTCCGAATGTAGGCGTCAATGTTGTCTGTCTCGTCCAGTTTGGGAAGTTTTGGTTTGGAGGACGTAATTGTCTGGCTGCTTGGGGTTGGGCTTGTTGCCCCCACTACCCCTGCAACCGTGCTAGGGCCACCTCTTTGTCAGCTGCTACTTTAGCTAACTCCACCTCTTTATCCCTTTCATTCTTAGCGCGTTCAGTTTCTCTATCCCTTTCGTGCTTAACCGCCTCCTGATCGGCAGCTATTTTAGCTAACTCCACCTCTTTGCAATGCTTAGTGCGTTCAGCTTCTGCTTCCCGTTCTAGTCTAGCCTCTTCCACCACTCTATCCCTTTCCTGTTTCGCGTGTTTTATGGCAGTATTAATGTCACACCCCAAGCCTATGAAGTACTGAACATACTCCTCCATAGACTTCATGGTTGGTGAGGTTGATACGAGCCTAAAATTAGTAAACATTTACCCAACTAAAGCTCGCCGTGCAGTTCAACCCACGGTGAAAGCGCTCACAATTATCACAAATAAAGAGGTGAAAAAAATTGGCTTACCTCAGGCTTCCTCCCTCCTTTCAAAGAATAAGAACTAGTTTTCACCGTACACAATCATACACTTATATGCGCATAAAGTCTCATATCCGTGGAAGGTTCGCTATTCGCCGATAACAATCTCCGGCTTGTCCTTTGAACTGTTTTGCGTCCTCCGTCCTTGTTGACTTCTTCTGTTGGACGATGCACGTGAATAAGCGTAGTGTTTAATACTCACGTTGTAAAAAGACCTAGTCCGATGTTGGACTGGTCCACTGAAGACTTGTGGACTTCTTCTGTACTTTCCGTGGAGCGATTGTGGCAGATTAAGCCCCCCCCCCCCAATCAAGTCCGTACTTGAGTTAGCTTCCGCACCACCTGATCTGTACGTAGTACATTTCTCAGGTCGTGATTCGATTCCCGAACGAGCCGCACAGATGTTTATTACCTCTATTGAGGTATCCTTAGCTTGTCGTCTAAGTGTATGAGTTGCTGACTTAATTGGAACTTTAATTTATATTTGTGTCTCCGCCACAGAGTTTCACAGGCGATCAAACGTGCCATACGTGAAGGAAATAAACCAACATGTCTTGCAGAACAACAAAATATATATTTTATTTACATAAAGGCACCAGTCCTATACAGGATCTGGTGGCTTGCAAAGATACAGCAAAAATAATCCAATATGAAATCAACAAAGTGAATAGAACGTTCTCTCGATCTCTCTTTCTCTCTCACGTCGACCGTTCTCTTCGAGAAACCTAAGTCGAATAATCTATTTTACGTTTCTCATACTTTCACTCTTACACACGAATCATCCATCCTCGCTCTTTACCCATCCAATCAGTGGTCACTAATATATATATATATATATATATATATATATATATATATATATATATATATATATATATATATATTAGGGTGATAACTATTTTCATTATTTTTCGTAACGAAACTGAAACCCCTCACATTCGAGGAACAATTATATGTAGATGACAGTAGCAACATTAATTTTTTTTTAAATTGAAAAAAGTTCCCCCTATTTTTAATTTTTCGTTCACATATCGCGCAGTTTGAACTCGCCCCAGCTTGGGGTGAGTTCACAATATATAACTATTTCATTATTGTTATAACTTCTTTTATTTTCTGTTTCAGGTGCAAATATATAATATATATTCTGGAATATTTTAGAACATTGTGGAATATTTTTGAATATTTTGGATAAACTATCTCGTTTTCAGTGCAAGATTGCAAGTCTTACTGTCAGGATAGTGAAAGTAGATAGACATGGATAGATAGAAAGACATATTGTTAGACAGATAGACAGATAGGCTAAACAATCTCACACGGATGCCTACAAACCGTCAAATTCTTGGAAACTTCACTTTTCTGTTCAATAGCCAGAAACGGCGACTGGATCGAATCAAAATTATGATTACGGATATAGAATTGCTTTGGAGGGAAATTCTAGACTTTCCACTATTATCCAGCGCACTCATCAGAAAGAAACTCAATTGCCTGATTGATTTATATGACAAAAACAAAAAGAATCCGTCTGATAAATTTACTACAACACTTTCTCAGTTATTTGATGTCACCAACGTTAATGGAGAATGGAAAAGCACGGAGGATAAAGAACTCTACCAGAGGCAAGTTAAGAGTGGAGGAAAGATTGCTTATTTAATGGTCAAACAAGCCCCTTTGGAATCAATCCACCCAAGAAAACGAATCCGACTATCAAAAACCCAATCACAAGCCAGCTCTTCTCAATCGCAACCTATACAAACACATACAACTGTCTCAGAATCTTCGGATTCTGAAACCTCTGCTTCTTCACCCGACTTGCCAACCTATTCTTCCACGTCATCTTCTCCTGAATGCAAACCGAAATACCAAAGAGCAAGCACTACAACAGCGGGTTTGCTAGTACTGCAAAACAACATTTCTACACATAAAGCATATGATGTTCTTGCAACCATTGCTGAACAGGGTCACGATGTGCCTGTTCCAAGTCAGGCGGGTGTCTGGAAACGAGTAATCTCTGTAGGACGTAAAATGAAAACCAAAATTGTTCAAAAACTTCAAAGCAAAGAACTCTATTGTCTCCAGTTTGATGGTAAAAGAGTTCAAGGGGAAGAGTATCAAGTAGTTCTGCTGAAAAATATGACAACCGAAATCAAACTTGGTATTATTAAATGTGAGAGTGGTTCTGCCGCGGCCATTCACAAGGAACTACATCAGCTACTTGATGAATATGATGCTTGGAAAAATATTGGCATGATAATATGCGACACGACCGCAGTAAATACTGGTCGTTTGCATGGGATTGTAAAGCTCATACAGGATGATGTCTTGAGCAAGGGCTTTCAGAAGCCACAATATATTGGGTGTCAGCACCATGTACTCGACCTCCTTTTGAAACATGTCATGAATTTTTTTATCCAAGAGCCAACGAGCAAACCAAAACTCAACTATTCCTTCATTGACCAATTAACACAAAACTATGTCACTCTTCAGGCTGATTACCGACGAGAACCCTGGATGGCGAGATGATTTCAAGTTCTTATATGAATTATGTCCGGCATATCGTCATTACAAAACAACTTCACGTTGGCCTCGCATCAACTGGAAGAAACTACCAAATTTACACCAGGCAAGATGGAACTCACGTGCGATATATACTGTTATATCATTTTTTCTGATACCAGAGTGGCGCAACATCCTCACTCCTGCCTGCAACTTCATCTGCTACGAATGGGCAAATGCTTGGTTCCATTCTCAACACTATAATGAAGCGTCCTTCAATGAACTGTTTACCTCACTCATCAGGATAAAATGCAAGAAGGCAATTAAGTGTTTAAAGACCCATTGGTCAGTCGAAAAGTCATTAATTGACATTCCCAGATCTAACCAAATTGCTGAACGTGCTGTGAAACTGATGGAGGAACTTCATGCAAAATCGAGAAAATTTCAATTTTTGAATCTGAAGTTCATAGGAAAAAATATGTTTTAAACATTTCTTGTACATTCTGTACATATTACTAACTGATCTGTATCTTATTTGTTAATAAAAGTTGATTAGTTATTATTATTACTCTTTTGAGTTAAGCTAAAAAAAATAATGTCCTTTTTTTTGAAAAAAGAAATATTTTTCCACTTTTTTCTTCCGAAAAAGGGGGAGGAGGGGGAACTTTTTTAAAAAAAAATCAAAAATGCAATTGATATTCTTAAATTACACATAAAAGTTCCTCGATTGCAAGTGGTTTCATAAAAATATTTTTTTTGTTATCACCCTAATATATATATATATATATATATATATATATATATATATATATATATATATCGAGAGAACGTTCTATTCACTTGTTTCTTTTTGTTGGAGTATTTTGTTATACGTTTGAAAGCCACCATACCCTGTTTAGGACTGGTGCCTTTATGTAAATAAACGGATATTTGTTGTTACACAGTACCTATTGTTAATTCTTCTTCACGTGTTGTACGTTTGATCGCCTGTGAAACGCTGTGGTGGAGACACAAATATAAATACGAGTCCTAATAGGTCAGCGACGCATACACATTAGACGACAAGCTAAGGATTCCTCAAAGGGGTCCTCAACATCGTTAATTTGATATTTTGTTGGGTGGCATCTTCGATGTGCAGTGTTCAAGCAATCTGGCAAATTTATCCAGCTTTGGTGAAACATTTTGAAACACTCAGTTTGGATATAAGCAGAAATGTTCGGGATAGAACCAAATGCAATGGAATAAGTCAGAAACTAAAGAAATGGTTTTTTGTTTATGAACTAACAATAATCTAAGAAGCCCTTGAGGTTGTTAAAAGTGTGTCACTATTTTTACAAAAAAGATCATACTCAGAACACCAAATGCCGATATTTCAAAAGCTATAAAAACATTGTCTGCTTTCAAAGAGTATGATGGTGTCAGCAGTCAGGATTGTTTAAAGGAATTTTCTCGCACAGGCAGTTTCAAATAATCAACCTTATACCACCAACTGATGCAGAACAAAGTTTCAAAAATTTCAGAAATATTTTTTTTAAGTTTGGTTGAAATCTCCTCCCGTTTTGTAAACAACACACTGGCGCTGAAACATGCTGAAGTTTTATGTGAAGCAAACTGGCTGAAAAACTCTGAACAACTGATTTTGTATGGAGATCGTGAAATTATGGAACTTCGCAAATTTTTAAAAATTGAATCATGCCATACTTCAGCCATAGTACAACAATTGAATCATGTCATACTTCAACCATAGTACACCAATTGAAACATGTCATTCTTCAGCCATAGTACACCAACTGAATCATGTCATTCTTCAGCCATAGTACACCAATTGAATCACGTCATTCTTCAGCCATAGTACACCAACTGAATCATGTCATTCTTCAGCCACAGTACACCAATTGAATCATGTCATACTTCAGCCATAGTACACCAATTTCACATGACAAAGAATGACCATGACGCTGAGGCAGATCTTTATGATTTTTATAAGTGATTAGATGTAGTGAAAATATCTAGTGCAGAATGCGAGAGAGGATTCAGCGCAATGAATTTAACTCACACATCTCTTTGCAATTCATTAGATGTCAAAACCAGCGAACACTTGCTGATTATTAAAATGAATGGTCCACCACTTCAATATTTTGATGCAAAGTTGTATGCCACAATGTGATTAAAAGACGGAAGGCATTCTGGCAAACTAACAAAAGAATTTATTTCACCAAATGTTCTATTATTTTTGTTGGTTTTGTCTAAGATCCAAATGGAAGACCCTATGAAAATAAATTAGTTACTTGTTGGCCTATGTGTTTTAAATTGAAGATCCTCAAAAAAAATGTTGGCATCTCGCCGCCGCTGGGGATGCTGGGGTTATCCCAGGCACTGAGAACTGTCATCCTTTTTACATCTGCAGAAAATATTTTTCCTCCCCGGCACTGAGAATTGTCATCCTTTTTTCATCTGCAGAAAATATTTTTAGCCCCGGCACTGATTTTTTTTTCATAAATCGAGCACTGCCTGAGATATATAGAATTATTGTTTCAGCCACAGAACCAACAATTTTTTTGTAAGCCTCTGAGTTTCCCTGATAGATTTATCTCTTGATTCCATGTCAAATCGTTTAGAAAAATTATTTGTACGTCCCAAGATAATGAATGTTAGTAAATGATACTGATATTTTTAGAGCATTTTCGAAAAAAAAATGCTCTATTGTCCCCGTTTTGTCTGTCTGTCTGTCCGTCTGTCCGTCATCACCCTAGATCTCAACAACCATAAGTCCTAGACCCATGATGTATATATCATTTTGTAGGTCTTGGCCTGCCAAGAAATGACTTTTTTCCATTTCGCGATCTGACCTCTCAGGGCCGTAAAAGGGGGCTTAGTACCGTTTTTTGCTATGTAAGCTATATTAATAAAGAGCGCCTATATCTCAACAACCATAAGTCCTAGACCCATGATGTATATATCATTTTGTAGGTCTTGGCCTGCCAAGTGTACATCAAAAGTCCATTTCGCGATAGGACCTCTGAGGGCCGGCTTTCAGGGCTCCTAAGGGGCTTATATATTATATATACACCTTGTACGTTCAATAACCCATTCATTTGGTGCGAAATACTGCAGCACGTAGTTTCACCAAGATTTATTAAGAAACTCATCAAATGAAATAGTAAGCTTGTGTTCTGAGTTTAATTGAAAGTATCAGAGCTATGCAACAATTGACGGAGTTTTCGGACGATTAAATGACTATAATTTCGAATGTTTTCAATTATGAGTCCTATTTCAGTAACCACAAACCACTTGTAGTTAGATTTAAGAGAAAATAATTTTTTTTCAAATATAAAGAAACGTCTTTATAATATTTCTTTACAGATATATGCATTACACAATTGAATTTATAAACATTTCCAAAATTTACAAATATTTACTGAAAGTAACATACGTACTGATACATAACAAGAAAATGCGCTAACACGTCCTGTGTCCAGAATGGAACAGGCTTAATTGCTTGTTTTAGATATATTAACAGGTTTTACCACTAATGCAAGTCAAGAACTCAAGCGAATTCTGGTGTTTTTTTTTGTAAAGTAAATTTTGTTTTTCTTGCATTAGCTTTCTATTTATTAGTTTAAGTTTAGAGTATGTTACAGTATATACTAATTTCACCTACAGGTTTTCTTTCAGATTATTTTTTTTTACAATGTTTGTGAAAGATATTAAAAGTCATTGATATATTAGCAGTTTATCCCATTGATGCCAGTCAAAAACTCAAACAAGTTCTGATGTTTATTCTGTTAGTTAAGTGCTATATGTATTTTTGATGCAATATATTTAAATTAATTAGTTTAATTTATGTATGTTATGTATTTTTCAGATATCATTTAAGATGTCTATTTTTTCCACAACGTAAAAATGGACAACCATAGGAGGGAGAACGTCAAGATATAATTTAATAAGTGGTGTGTATAATGAAAATGTTTACCTCACACAGTTAAACAGTCACAGATTTGTTAGTGACATTTTGTGTGTAGTTTAGTGGTCAGGCATTTCTAGTTTGACCATGGCTAGGTGTGATCATACACCTTGAAGTCACCCCACTAGGTATTCTTATTGTTTGTAAAAAATTGATAACATTGTGTTATATTGTATATTATTATTATACTGTATGATGGTATTCATTATATTGTTCTTCAGTGTTTTTTTTTTCTGGCGGAACTCACCGTGACGGCGATCATTCACCATATTTCAGTGTTATTTCTTTATGACACGACGGCGTTACGGTACTTTTATTTCTTTATGACACGACGGCGTTACGGTACTTTTATTTCTTTATGACACGACGGCGTTACGGTACCTTTTATTTTATTAGGAAAAATAGCACTTTTGTTCCTTAATTTAATATTTCAATTGTTTAGAAATATTTTTATTATAGACCCCAGAGCATTTTCACTGCTATATAGGTCCTAAAGCATTTTGTAAAGAAATTTATATTTCTGTACACTGAACTATTCAGTTGAGCAATTATTGTACACTGGAGCATGTAGTGAGTACTGAAGGCAATGTATTAACTGAGGCCTGTATTATTGCTGGACTGCTGTAATGCGCTCAAGGTGAATGTTATGTATAGAAGAATTTTGTGCACTGAATCCCTGGTCAGGGGCACATTGTGTGTGGTGAACCAGCTTGTGAGCTGAGACATTTTGGACATCTCTGATTAGTGATAGTCATTAGTCTGGAGTATGATCATATGCAGAGTTTGGTGCGTTAATTTCTATGTTCCCAATTCCGTAAGACACACACAACACAAAAAAGTAGACTCAAAAATTATGAAGAAAAACTTAAATCAGTGGTGGGCAAACTACGTCCCTCGGGTATATTATTAGGCCCGTATGCATGTTGCGATATCATGTCGATGGTAATTTTATTTGTTTAGGGATATTAAATCGTTTTATGGCTCGAGAATATTAGAGCTGCGTGATCTACAACTGGATCTTTTAGCATGTTTGCCAGCAGTTGCATTTCCATACCTAAAAAAACTTTGCTAGCCAAGCTTTTGTCACTATTTGGGTCAACAAACATTTGTGAGCAAGCCTTTCCTTGTCTGAAAATAAACAATTGTAAGAACAGATCGACGCTGAATGACTGCTATTTCAATGCAGTAATGCGAATCACAACCAGTAAACTGGTTCCACAGTTCCATACATTATCCAAAATTGTGAACAGTTACATATTTCTCATTTCACTGGGCAACAAAAAAATATTTTTTTGAAAATCGTCCTGGGTTTTCCAGTTGAATTAGACTAATTTTGATTCTCTGAGTCCGAAAATGGCCTTGGTTTTGATCAATCAGGTTAGGATTTTTTGCTATAGAAATTTTTTAAAAATCGGTTTTTTGTAAAAAAAAATTAAAAAAAAAAAATTTTTGCGGATCATCAGCTGATAAACCCCTTACGATTTTTTCCTTTTTTTACTCAAGAAATAAAAGTCAACGTGTTCAAATTCATTCAGTTTTTATTTATCCACCAAATTTGATAAGCATAATTATCATAATATTAGTATAACAATGAGCGTTACGTGACACAAAAGTTCAGAGTTCAAGGCGTAAATCGGTGTTTCTTTGATTACCGTGTGTGAGCAGCTGCTGGTTTGTCTCTCTTCAGCGACCAGCAGTAGTCCGCCAGCATGACTGCGTCCCACCTCCCCTGGTACCTTTCCTCCATTTGGCGGATGT
Source organism: Bulinus truncatus (assembly GCA_021962125.1). NCBI lineage: Eukaryota > Metazoa > Mollusca > Gastropoda > Planorbidae > Bulinus > Bulinus truncatus. The sequence continues at coordinate 3,519,972 of JAGDYQ010000009.1, read as the reverse complement.
CCTGATGGAACATTTCTCCCTGCTCATCGCTCATCGCCCCAAGGTTTTCAGGAAACTTCTCCATGTGTGAGAACAGGAAGTGCATCTTTATACTCATTAAACACCCTAGTTTTTGTAAGTCCTCTATCATGCTGCTGAAGAGTCTGGCGTGCTTTTCTGCCTTCGTGCTCCCCAGGAAGTTGTTCACCACCTGCACAAACGATTTCCAGGCGGCGCACTCAAGCGTGTTCATGGAGTTTTGGAACTCTGTGTATTTTATAAGCTGCCGCATCTGTGGGCCGCCAAAAATCCCGGCCTTCAGCTTCTCAATGGTCAGTTGAGGAAATGCTCGGCACATGTAGTTGAAGCACCTCCCATCCTTGTCCAGAGCGCGCGTAAACAGTTTCATTAACCCAAGCTTCATGTGTAGCGGTGGGATCCATATCTTCTCCCGGTCAACAAGAGGTTCGTTTATGATGTTTCTCGCCCCAGGTTCTAACTGATCTCGCGCCTGCCACTCTTTCTTCACATAGTGCTGGGCTCTGTCGCGACTGTCCCACATAATATAAAGCATCGGTACTTCGTGAACCCGGACTGCTGACCAAGTAGAAAGTTCACCATCTTCAAGTCGACGCAGATGATCCATTGGTGCTGCTCATATTGGATTTTGTCGAGCACATACTTCACTGTTTCTTATTTCTCTTCAAGATTTGTGGATGCGCAAGAGGGATTGAGGTGAACTGGCTCCCGTTGTGGAGAAGTACATACTTCAAAGAGCGCTTGCAGCTGTCAATGAAAAGTCGCCAATCTTTCGGATCGTATTGAGGACCGCCGAGTTTATCAAGAAGACCGGCGACATCTTGGCAGTAAACAAGGTCTTCCTCCTGGCAGAAGTAGCCCATGTAGTCCTCATGCCTTCTACGGAAGAAAGTGATACGCGCGTCCTTGCCAAGTAGATTTTTCTCTTTGAGTCTGGAGGCCAACAGCTCGGAGGAATTATTTGACAAGCTGAGATCCCGAACCAGATCATTAAGCTCAAATTGTGAGAATGACTGCGGACCATCTAGTAATTCATACTTCTCTTCTGTATTGCCTCCCTCGTCTAAAGTGGTGGCCTCATCGTCGCTGTCAGGAAGATCTCTGAACGCTGGTACAGGAATTTCTTCGCAGTGAGCAGCTGGACGACGGGCAGAGGTAAGGTCGGGGTACTGGAGGCTGTGCCCAATCAAGTGCTGATGCATTAAATAATCAAGTAAAAATCCAGATTGATGATTTATAAATAAAATATAATTATCTGTTTATATAATTGTGGTTATTTTGCTGCTAATTTTTATGCAGCTAATTTAGAGAAATGATTGAACTCAAAACCACTGATAGCTCGTCAGGTAGGTCTATGGCTGTATCTCAAGAAGTTGACCTTACCGAGCAAAATCAATGTGATATTCGGACTCAGAACACCAAAATTAGTCTAAATCAGTTGAAAAACCCCTGACGAATTTTTGGCTGTTGCCCAGTGTAATAATTGTACTATGTGGTCAGCTTGTGTGTAAATTAATTTCCTTTATCTTAAAAATTATTATGACAGGTAACAATAAACTTTAGTTGAATTAATATGAATAGGAAAGTCGTATTACCAGATTATCATTGAACTGATTAAGCTCATATTTTTAAAATGTAATGTGCATGTGAATGTGAAATAAAATGACAAATGCATAGTTATTATCATTATTTCATATTTTCATACGTTGAAATTTGTAATTGAAGAAGACAATATATATATATATGTGTGTGTGTGTGTGTGTGTGTGTGTGTGTGACCTGCCGATAACAATCAAGTTTTCTATGTGGCCCTCCGTAGAAATAGTTTGCCCCCCCCCCCCACTGATCTATAATATTTAACCTAAATGTTTAGACAATGGAAACAATTTTATATCGAATTGAAAGTAGAATGTTGGCCTTGTAATTACGTATCAAATTGAAAGTAAAATGTTTGCCTTTTAATTAAGTTTCAAATTGAAAGTAAAATGTTGGCCTTGTAATAAAGTATCAAATTGAAAGTAAAATGTTGGCCTTGTAATTAAGTATCAAATTGAAAGTAGAATGTTGGCCTTGTAATTAAGTTTCAAATTGAAAGTAAAATGTTGGCCTTGTAATAAAGTATCAAATTGAAAGTAAAATGTTGGCTTTGTAATTAAGTATCAAATTGAAAGTAGAATGTTGGCCTTGTAATTTAGAATTAAATTGAAAGTAAAATGTTTGCATTGTAATTAAGTTTCAAATTGAAAGTAAAATGTTGGCCTTGTAATAAAGTATCAAATTGAAAGTAAAATGTTGGCCTTGTAATTAAGTATCAAATTGAAAGTAAAATTTTGGCCTTGTAATTAAGTATCAAATTGAAAGTAAAATGATTGCCTTGAAAGTAAAATGTTATCAAATTAAAAGTAAAATGTTGGCCTTGTAATTATGAGACCATTTGAAATAGTCCTGAATAGTACACACTATTTAAAAAAAAAAATTGTGAAATCTGCAATTGAAAGATTTCTGCAGCGGGTTATATCTGCAGTGAAAGAATTTAATTTTTTTTCTTCTAAATTTTTTAATTACTTGCCCAGAATGACCTGACCAGCAAGGTGTGTATACTAATGATCGGCCAGAATGGCAAGTCAAGGGTATTTTCCTGCCTGGTGGGGGGAGATGTTCCGAACCTCACCTCAAAGCTAAAAAATTGCAGGCTGCGACATTAGGGTGATTCATCATTGCATGGTAAAAAAATTTCTCCGATTCTAATGCATTGTGGATTATTTTTTTTTCCTTTTGGCAAGCAAATCAAGAAAAACTAAACTTTTTGAAAAAATGACAAGTTTTAGAGGTCGCTCAGGCGACCCGAAATTTCAATGTATGAGATAATGTGGCAGTTCTGTTGTGTCGCTTGCTTGCTTTTGCTATAGTATAATTTTAGTTCATTGTAAAATTAAAAGTATACTGTGATATTTGAATTTTAGATTATAACTAATTTTATTATTCAAGTGGTAACTCACAAAATGTATTGACAAGACGTATAACTGAAGTTTGGTTGATTGGACATACCTGCCTAGCGATGTCTCACTAACCTTGGGTCATGCTATGAAGATGGTTTTCTATAATCAAAAGGTGCTGAAGAAGACAATATCCGAAAGCATTAAGGTAACTGTTGAGATCTTCAAAAAGAAAAGCAGTCTAAGAGAAAGAGTAGTTGAAGACGAAAGAAGACATCAGAAGGCTGCTGTTACTACTTGGTCTACAAGCAACAGCGAAAGTGAGGATGAAGGTAAAGATGGCGATGATTTTGAAATGGAGATTCTTGTTTACTACAAGAAGCTTCAGTCAGAGGATTCGATGCCAGACAAAAAATTTGAAATCAGAATTTCAATTTAGAAGTAAATGCCCATTGGTAATTTCAGTGGGACGGAAAGATAATGGAGGCAACTACAGATTATTCAGAGCTACAGTCACACGTAGACAGATTATCTGTAGTTTTAACTGGGAAAATGCTAACCGTGCTGGTAAGGCACAAGGCAATAACAATACAACTGTTAAGACTATGGGAGGTATCTGATGAGATTATTGGTATGTGTTTTGACACAACATCCTTCAACACTGGTATCACTAAGGGGACATGTAAATTATTGCAAGAGGAGCTGTTACAATTGCCTGCCGATATCATGTGCATAAACTGATCATTGGAGTTGTTTTTTTTTTCTCTATGGCTCCACAAACAGCCCTAACATTCCACTGTACAAATGTTTAAAACTATTTTGGCCTAAGGTTGATCGGCAGCTGTATAGTCCGCTAGAGGATTCGAGACTAGATGATCCGTTTAAGGTGGAACACAAACACAGTATTGTGTCATTTCTGCAAGACAGTCTGTCATGTGCCTCAAATTACATACCACGTGAAGTTTACAGTGGGATGATCAAAACCTGATTGTTGGTATTTGGCATCAGTGTAAGCAGCCAACCGTATCACTTTCATGCGCTAGGCAATATGGTTTGCTGGATGGCGAAAGTGATATACTGCTTCAAGATCTACTTGTTTAGAAATCAGTTCTAGCTCACACCTTCAGAGGTAAATATATTCTGCTTGTTTGCCACTCACATTTACGTCAAAGCTTGTATCTCATGTCCTGTGGGTCGTGATACTCCGTTTAAGGATCTTTTGTCATTCAAGCAGATCTCACGAAATTAAACAAAACGGTGTCTGATGCTGCGAAAAGGAATTTTGAAAACCATCTTTGGTACAGTAGTCCAGGGGTGCTTTTTCTTGCGTTGTTTTCTGAAAAAGTTTCTGAAGCGATGCTGAAGACTGGCAATGATTGGACGGATCGAGTGTGAAAGTAAAGAATTGCTCTAACTGCATCACATTGTAGGTACCTCATCACTATCTGCAATGCGTTTTCAGTTGGTATTGATACCAGCTTCGATAAATTGATCCAGTATCCCGAGATCAATTGCCGTCATTTGCTGAAACTAAGTATATTTTTTATTTTCTTTAAGGCATCAATGATGCTGCCAAGTTGCACTGATGTCATCATTTAATAAGTCAATCACTAAAACGGAATCTGAAATGCAGAGATTGCTGCAAGTTGTAGAAGATCACAGAGAGAGAGTGCCGAATTTAAAGAAAAGTAAATTGAAGTTATTTAAGAAGCGTTAAACTGACGAATATTAGTAAAGTGTATTGTTTTTGTGTATAATACAATGTATACATGAATAAACATTCAATAACTGTTGCATATCAATATATATTTTTTGTTATTTCAGGTTTCACTCTCCTCGATTGAATTGTCAAATACGTAATAATCAGTAATAGCCCTCCCTGGCTTGATCCTTAAAATGCAAGTTTCTAGTTTTGTCATCAAAAAAGGATTCAAAACTGAAAGTGGAAATGTTGGTTTATTTTCTACTCAATAACGAATTTTCAGAAATTATAAAATAGAATGAAGGTAGGGTATAAAAAAAGTTATTCCAAAGTAATCCTCAGGCTAATCAACTTTTGGATTTTCCATGTTCATTTGTCTTGTCATGGAGGTTGAATGTCGACACCAATGTCATTCATCTGCAACACCTTTTGTAACTCTAAAAATTCCCTTATACCTCTCATCACAATTCTGTCGATCAACAGCCAATGTAGTCAATAATTCTTCAATGTAGGTTTGTACTGCCAGTAAATCTACATGCACAGACGGCAATTTTTATGTTACAGCTTTTAGCTTTGATGAATATTTTTGAATAATAACTAAACAAACAACAAATATAGGAATATATCCGAGGAATTCGTATGTGAGCACCATTTTCCCATTTTGTTCTTTGACAAATCTAACACCAAGTGACATCTGCTCAATGCCTGAAATGTCAGTTGTCTCGTTGGCAAGTGTAGAAAATGCAACTGAATTATTTGCTTCACGAACAATGTTTTCTGCAAGAGAGAACCACAAATTTCGATTATAGTGTTTTGCGTAGTTGCCGAGATATACTTAGCACTACAAGAACCAATTGACTAATAATTACCAAGAACCAGGTCATAAAAATAACCAGAATTTGATTCTTTGCCACGAAGTGCTAAATCATGCATGCCGCAAAATAGAATTGTAGAAATTATGGGACCCAGTTAGTTACGATTTTCTTGAAATTGTCTTCTAATTGATGAGTTCAACTGCTCATGTATAGAAACTTCTTTGGCTTCAAATCATGCAACAAAATTGCTTGCATCTTCATGAGTCTTTGTGTGACGTGCTTTGCATCTGGCTAATTGCATCTTCGTTAAAATCTTTAAATTTTATGCATGGTTTGATGACAAATGCCTCCTGAATTGCTCGAATTACTTTTTTGCGGAAACAACACGCAATTTTTGCAAAAGGCATCTTTCAACATACAAGCCACGGTGAATAGTCCGATAATCAAGCATATCCGTCATAGTCAATCATATTTTTTATCGGGGGTCTGAAATGATTTAGTATTAATTAAAAAATTCACTCAGTGGCAGAAGATTATAAACCAACAAGAGTTGCCAGATAAAAAATACGCTGAATGCAAAGAGCATTTTTGAAGGCCTAATCAAGTTTTATAAGGCCAAATTAACGATAAAATAAAAATTACATTACCGCATAGTTTGCAGTGGCCTAAGGCCGGCCCTGAATACCATGGTCTCGAATTATCGTCCTCGACAAAGTATCACCACGGTTTTTTTTATTGTCCTGGAGACCTCAATAAATTTACCCACAGATGTCTCCTCTACCAGGTCATGCACTCCCAACTTAAACAATCATATGGGAATGTAATTTATAGAAATTTATGAAAAGATATTGGCTGTGTTTTACTTTTCTTCTATGATAATATATCTCCAGTGTGTCAAGATATCACGGAGTAGGTGAAGGGAGTATGTTTCAAAGGATGTGTTCACATCTTGGTGCGCATGTTATAAAAACGAAACTTGTGGCGCTCTGTTAGTGAACAGCCGCTAGTGACGTACACCGCATAGATTTGTTACGTTTATTTTTTGCATTCGCCCATGACATGTAACGGCTAATTTACATATATGTTTAATGTGTGTGTTTATTATGCATTCACCATATTTGATATAACCGGTGTATTTACATGAAGATGTTGATGTGTGTGTGATAGGTTGATCGGTCTGGAGGTATGTTGTATAGTTTAGACAATACGTTGTATACTGTAATATCGAAGTAGCATTGTGTAGTCATATCGTACATGATGTTGTTTGTAACATGTAGGCCCTGAATCTGGAAGTAACCTTTAAGTCGTATCGAACGTGAAATGGCCCTGCCTGAAGTGCACCGTAACAGCCCTGATATCTAGTCGTTCTGGAGGCATTTGAGACCCGGACGGCCCAGGCTTGAGAGACCACCTGACAATTATAATGTAATAACTGATCTATTATAATTTAGTCTATTTATTGAATGTAATACTATTGTGGGTGATGGAAATCGTCACATAAATCATATATATTTCTGTATAGTCTGTTATGAAGTGGTATTAAAGTTATTATTTTTATTATTTATACAGAGTTATTGATTGTATACGTCATATTTATATATATACAAATGTTAATGTGTATGTCCAACCTACGGGGACCTGGGTGAACCTCTCGACAATGTACCTCTAGACCACGAGTTGTTCAAATTGGGTTGTGACACAGTGCTATATCGGTAGTTATATGATATTATATATAGTGCTATATCTTTGGCAGTTCTGTGATATGTGTGGTGTTAGATTATCTGCAGTGCTATAGCATTGGTAGTTCTATGATATTTGTGGTGTTAAATTATCTGCACAGCTATGATAGCTGCTATAATATCTGCAGTTGTATTGCATATGCAGTTGTATTATATCTGCAGTGCTCTGATGTTTGAAATGTTTCAGTTTGCAGAGTTTAATTTTTCTTCCTTGATTCTATTAATAACTGCCCATTCCCTAAATAAACGACTTTATTCTTTTGACAGTTTTTACCCGCGATTTTAGTTCAGATAGTCAACTCAGAACAAGTTTGTGCCTCCTGTTGTCACATGACAGGTCACATGTACACAAAACAAGAATGCGTCAGTCTCGACTGTCTACCCGTATCGTAGGCACTTCTATACTGCATTGCGACAAGTTCAAGGTCAGATTGTGTCTCCACCCTTTACCCATTCATCGATGCCTGAACGGAAACGAAATAGTAGACACATTAATACCATTTTAATTCACTGTATCAAACATATTGATATATCGCAACATACTAAATCACTGTATCAGACATATTGATAAATCGCAACATACTAAATCACTGTATCAGATATATTGATATATCGATACATACTAAATCACTGTATCAGATATATTGATAAATGGCAACATACTAAATCACTGTATCAGATATATTGATAAATGGCAACATACTAAATCACTGTATCAGACATTTGATATATCGCAACATACTAAATCACTGTATCAGACATTTGATATATCGCAACATACTAAATCACCGAAATAAGTATATTGATTTCTGTTAGCGCAAAGAAGACGTCTGCTAAATATTTTGATTATTGGGTCTTATATAAAAAAGCTCAACATGGCGGATGTTGTCCAAATTAAAGAAAGAAATCATACCTTGTTCAGGAATAATGTTTTTTGTGATGCATTCTGAAAGGAATTGTAGTTGTCAAAAGTCTAATGATATTTCTATTTGCTATTCCAAAGAGTTCATACCCACATTTGTTGAATTATTTATGTTGTATGCCACTTAGTATAATTCAAGTAGAGGAACTTTACAACTAACAGTGTACAAGAGCCTACATTATCCACTGTCAAGTTAATAGATATGGACACAATTTATTTCATTTTACTGAGTAAACTGTTATATTGTTGGATCTAATATCTGCATTGGATAAATTTGTCTCCGACTGGAACAGATTTTGCAAAAAAATAGTGATGTGTAGTCTTTTTCATTACTTGACGTTAAATCAGAAATATCTTATTTTAATTTGTTTTATTTTATTTGTGTTAAATTTGTAAACGATATTACTATTAAGTTTTAACTATTTAACCATGTATCTACCGATGTAATTGTTTATCCATGTATCTATCTGCCCATATAATTATTTATCCATGTATATATCTATCTACCCATTTGTTTTTCTACGTACCATAATAATATCATTTATTTCAAATAAAATAAAAAAAGACTAGCACTCTTACAATTATATTTTGTTTCGTTTTAGCTATCTCAATTAAATTTTACGATGCATAAAAACAAAAATGGTCTTAAATAAACATAACCTCTGACTTTCCAAACAAAAATTCGCCCCATAGTATAATTTGTAATACGATTGAAGAATTGAAAGATAAAATACCAAGAAAAATAACTTAGCCACTGGAGCGTAACAAAATTAAATTTCTTACTGGAGTGTGTTATGTCCACTACCCTTCCACCGTAACCCCAACCTACGCACAGATTTGCTGATTACAATAGCCACCACCACCCCACCCCCTCCTTTTTCCAGCACGTTTCCAAAACAAACTGTAACCGCTAAATTTCCCGGCCACCCATTTTTATTTCAATAAGATACCCCCCTCCCACGTCAATAGAGATCTCCCAGTCGATATTCTATATTGGACTAGTTTCTTATCATTTAACTCTTATTGGACCTATTTCTTATCATTTAACTCTTATTGGACCATAACGATACTTTTTTTTAATACATTTTTCTGTTCAACATTTTCTGAATAGAACTTCTCAATCTCTGGCTTTGAGTCGGTGTGTCCAACTATAGTACGAAATGGTAAGTTTATTAATGACTGTATTTTTAATGTTGTCACGATTTCTGGATTATGATGTAATTATTAAGATGTTTATGTATATTTCGGAACAATAAAGCATACATATAGTCAGATAGACAGATGTAGCCCCTATAAATAGATTATATAGATAAGAGACAGAATTATCTTGATGATAAAAAGTGATCAGAATTGATTTAATTATATCCACATATAATTGCGTTGTAATGTTAAAGTGTCTTGTAAAGCAAAATTACTACTTCGACATATTTCTTTTCGTACATTACCCCACACTACATCAAAGTGTTTCCATTCGTATTTTACCCATCAATACATCGACGTGTTTCTATTCGTACTTTACCCATCAATACATCGACGTGTTTCTATTCGTACTTTACTCATCAATACATCGACATGTTTCTATTCGTACTTTACCCATCGATACATCGACGTGTTTCTATTGTTAATTTACCCCTTACTATATCCATATATTTGTATTCATGCATTACCAGCTCGTTAAATTCACATGTTTCTTTCTATTCGTGCATTAGCAACTCATTACATCCACATGTTTCTATTCGTACATTACCCCTCAGTACATCGACGTATTTATATTCATACAATATCCACCACAAGAAATAATATAAATATATCTCAATTAACTTCAACTTTTAAAAAATATACATTGAAACACTAATAAAGCCTAATATCAGACAAATATCAGACAAATACTTTAAAATAAAAGGCTTGGGAACCAATCTCGATTTTTACCTTCATTATGCTTTTTTAATTAATCAAAGAATGATGTTTCCTACCATTGTATCAAGTATACTAAAATCAGTTTATCTATGCATTGAGTTTAAAGACATGCTTATTCAAAGATTATATTGAAGAAATAAATTAACAAATGACGACTATCCATTTAATTCTAAGGATTTCATAATTTCTAAAAAAAAATATCTTTTATGATGTAGGGAGTCATTATTTATTTATTTTATTGTTTAAAGTTTTTTACTTTTTTTAGTGATAAAATAACTTAATTTGTTAGTAAAATCATATAAACTAATACAAAGTAAAATCATATAAACTAATACAAATAGTAACCCTACGTGATTAAAAGAAAATCAGAAATAAACACGGGTAATCGACTGGTAATGTACTTGACACAATAATATATTTCCGTATTTCTCTCCTAATAAACATTACTAAAAAGTAATTTGTGTTTCAGTAGTCTAAACGATATAAATGTATTGATTTAAAATGATTTAACTAGTGCTGTATAATGAGACAAACATATTGCAGTGATTGTTTAACTGTTTACTAGGAGTGTATGAATTTATGGTTATTTTGTATTTTGTGTATTTTATGTAACTAGCATTTAAGCTAATCATATAAATATAAAAAGTTAATGTTTTGTTTTACGTTATATTCTAATATTATTTCTTAATTTTCACCACAAATATCAGAAGCCTAATATTCCACCGACTTCATATATACATGATTGTTAACTAAGCAACAATTGTATGTATTTCTATTCCAGTGATATGTTTTCGGTCTCTATTTTTAAAATAGTTTTATCTGTAAACACATGAATATGCAAATATTGACAGGCGAATAGATAGATAGATAGATAGATAGATAGATAGATAGATAGATAGATAGATAGATAGATAGATAGATAGATAGATAGATAGATAGATAGATAGATAGATAGATAGATAGATAGATAGATAGATAGATAGATAGATAGATAGATAGATAGATAGATAGATAGATAGATAGATAGATAGATAGATAGATAGATAGATAGATAGATAGATAGATAGATAGATAGATAGATAGATAGATAGATAGATAGATAGATAGATAGATAGATAGATAGATAGATAGATAGATAGATAGATATGATTATTCTTTAGTCTTACCGACGGAAGGCTAACCGTCTGTTCAATGGGGTGGGGGGAAAGAATTATCCCAGTGTCACATTTGTATATAACTGTGAACTACGTGTGTATGTCTATGTACATTCAAATATTGCACAGATTTCGAGTTGTAAAGTAAATACAGGACCAACATTTTGAAATCAGAGCTGATAATATCCCACAGTTTGAATAGCTGCATTGCGGTAGTAATGGGAGCACGTTTTACCTGGGTTTATCAGTTAAAACTAGGTCGGCGGGAGAGGGAGATTGCTGGCGGGAGAGGGAGGTGGCGGGAGAGGACAGTGTGTGGTAATTGTTGTCTGAGTTTTATTACTTACCTTCATTTAATTCAGAAGCAATTTTGTACTTAGGATACCCGATGACTATAAACTATGTAGTCCTTAAGTGTGTATATATGTTTGTTATAAACTAGTATCCATGTAGTCCAAAAAGTGTTTATGTATGTTTGTTATAAACTAGGGCTTCTGATTAAACTGCGTTAATTTGCGATTAACGCGTCAAAAAAATTTGCGATTAAAATTTTTAACGCAACACCAAAATGCGTTAATTTGACCGAAATGCTGAAGGTTCACCAAATCGAAAAATAACGGAATTTCACGCAACAATTTGAAGTTAAAGTCCGTTCACTTATTAATTAGATCTACTAAATCAAAGAAAGGAATATTTTCGTTTGTGCTTTGTATATAGCAATAAAAACATCAATAGATTTTTCTCTAAGAGTTAGACCGGCAAACACTCACGCCTCGCCCCTGATACAACTGTTGCTGTAACAAAAATGAAACGAAAGTAAGAATTTTTAATGTAGACACACGAAAGAAAGAACAACAGATGATGAAAAATGAAAGCCGACCTATCAACATTTTGCTTTGAACGTTTAAAATTTGTCATGCGGTAACATTAAAGAGTACATTTTACAAGATATTTTTTATCAATATAACTGACAGACCGATAAAAAATAAAATTTTCTTTTCTGTTGTTCACTAAAACATTGAACAAATAGTTGATAGTAAGAAAGTAAATGAATGAAAGAATATAAGAGTAACATTTATAGACATCGACGCGCGAAGCAAAAACTTCAAAAGAAGTAAAAAAAAGTAAATTTGTCCTTCAATTCGCCGACCGAGACGACCGTGATTGTATTGGTGGGAGGTGGGTGGTGTTAATATTGGTAGGGTTGATGGCTGCGATTACTAGTAGTGATGAAATTTATGTAGATGACGAGGTATTACAATCGTTGTTTTTCTGCAAAAAGTGGTAATAGAAAAGTATAGGTATCGAGTATCGAAATATTTTTGCTTAAAATATATCGGCGATACACAGATCAATGCTTGATACAAAAGATCGGCAATATAGCAACCAATACTAAAAAAGTATCGCCGATACTGTATTGGCCGATACCGATACTTCGATACTAACAACCCTGCCAATTCTACAACCATATCAGACAAGATTTAAAAAAAAAGGAAAAAATACCCGAACACTGAAAAACGTCACGTTTACGTAAAATCATAGCAGCTGTATGACCTTGAAACAATAGGATTGTCATTTCTGACGCGTGCTCCTTGTTTGAAACAATGGAACCGGTGTCAACTTGTTTTGGGACATCTTTAAGTGGAGAGAGAGTGTGTTAAAAATGTGACTTGGTGGGGAAAGGGGTGGGGGGAATAAAGAGAAAAACGCGTTAATAATAAGTGAGCGACAACTTTCTGGCTGTTACGGGTCCTTATTATGATAATACTTGTAGAAGGTATAATAATTCAGACAACACAAATCACGAAGTTAAACTCCAGTGAAGTAACATCAAATAATCATTTAATTCTTAAACATGCACTGACATAAAGGTAAATTCAGGAGGAGTACAATAGCAAACTGTAAACATGCATCCATCTATATGCCCAAAGCTAGACTAACTATAAAACAAAGCATGTGCTCCCAACTGTCGGTTTGATATACGTCATTTGTACCAAATGACGTATACACTAAAAATCTACAATAAACTACAACACAAGATGGCGTAATGACGCCATAGCTACTGCGGAGGGCGGAGCCTACCGAATTGCGTCATCAAGCTTAGGCTATACTATTTCTCCACATTCCTCCCCTCTACCTAAGCATGATGTAATCATGTAAAACCCAATACTAATGCCGACAAAAGGAAGCCACATAAAACAAAGTTCAATCATAGAACATATGAAAATTATTATAACAACCAAAATAAATTATACAATGATTAATCAAATCAATATTGCATGGAATTATAAATCAATACATGCAAACAATATAATAAATATCATCAATCATATATGTATGAACATATTGAATTAAATTAAAATTTCTCATCATTTTTTTTCTTTTTCGTTACTGATATTTATTATTTTATTATATTTTTTTTCTATGTGACTTGAATACTTTTTTATCTTTTTTATGTCACTTATTATTCCATTCAATTTTTTTTTTTCATGTGACTTTTGTTTAGTTTTTTTTTTTTTCATGTCACTAGTTATTCTTCATTTTTTTTTTCAAGTGACTTCTCTTTTTTTTCATCATAATCATTAATTATTATTAAATATCATTATGTCATCATATAAACATATACATGCAAACATGTCATCATATAAACATATAATACATGTAACATAAACATTACGGTACACAAGATTTCTTACTGCCAGGACATAGGTTTGTTGAGAAATTATGCTCATTTCAAATGCAACGTGATAACGTGTCAGCAATAACGTTCTCTTTACCAGGTATAGCTTGGACAATAAAATTAAAATCCTGCAGTAGGAGTGACCATCTGGCTACTTTATTATTCCCCAGCTTTTTGGAATTTATAAATGCCAGCGGAGCATGGTCAGTCCGAAGAATAAATTGAGCAATTTTGTAATGCACCATGTGATGGCTAATCCCTCCCTCTCTATTATGGCATATCTTGTCTCTGGTGAGGTCAACTTACGACTGACATATAACACTGGGTGTAACACACCATTGTGGCTCTGTAACAGGGCCCCCAATCGCAACGGCCGAGGCATCTGTGGCAAGAACGAATTGTTTACTTATGTCAGGTAACTTTAATATGGGCCCCTGAGCGAAGGCGGTTTTAATAATCTCCAGGGCCCGTTGACATTCATCAGACCAGATGATTTTGTTTGGCTCTCCCTTTTTAGTTAGATTAGCCAAAGGTTCCATTATATGAGCGAAATTCGGAATAAACTTCCGATAGAAATTACATAAGCCCAAAAGACTGCGCACCTGTTTCTTTGATGACGGTTTTTCAATATTTAATATCTTTGACACTGATTTACCTATGGGTTTTATTATATTATTTCCCATTTTATGTCCTAGGAAAGTTACTTCCGTCAGTCCTATATTTACGGTTAAATTATGTCTCTTTAAAACCTGTTTATCCCAGTCCTCATGAAAAATACAAATGTCATCCAGGTAGCAAACACTGTCCTGTCTATGGGAAAATAATTTGGCCATCATCCTATAAAGGTGGCTGGTGCATTTACTAGCCCAAAACTCATGAAATTCCATTGGAACAACCCAAATGGAGTTATAAATGCAGTCAATGATTTGGCTTCAGGAGTCAGTGGTAGTTGCCAATACCCTCTTGCTAAATCCAGTTTAGAGAAATATTTAGCTCTGGCTAGCCTGGTCATTAACTCCTCAGGATTGGGCATGGGATACGAGTCCATAATGGTTATTTTATTTAACTGTCTATAATCTACACACAGTCTGATGTCACCTTTTTCTTAACTAACACTATGGGAGCTGCATATGGTGACTCTGATGGTTCTATGACACCCTGTTTCTGTAACCCTTCTAACTCTTTCTTGATATAGTCGCGGTGATGTAATGAGAGGGTGTATGGTCTCAGTCGGATAACCTTGTTTTCTGACAGCTTTATGTCATGTTGTACTATGTCAGTTTTACCCGGTCTATCAGAAAAAATATCTGTAAAGTCACCCAAAAGTTTCTTAATACTAACCACTTTGTCATGAGTTAGGTTATTTAATGCTATATAAGTTTCCTTGTTTCCAACCTCAATTACCTCACATGTCTGAATGTCAGCGTCAGGTACATCTTCCACCCTTAATAAAGCAATTTTGAACCTGTCTCTCAGCGGTCTGAACTATTGCAATTGGTCTATTATAGTATACCTTTAACATGTTTATATGAAAGACTTTTAACCTATTTCTAATATTACTTTCACACTCCACGTCTGTCAACTTTCTAGTAACCTTAAAAGGTCCTTGCCATTTAATAAATAATATATTGGATTTTGTCAGGTAATAAAACAAATACATCATCACCTGGCCTAATATGTCTGAGTTTCCTGTCTCTATTAACCCTCAATAATGTATTTTTATTTTTGGTTAAAACATTTGACCTAGCCACATCACAAGCCTTTATCAGTCTCTGTCTTGTATCAATCACTAGCTCATAAGCAGTTCTTACGTCAGGGGATAACTCTTTCTTTATCATCAAGTCCTTAAGTAAAGACAGTGGACCCCCTTGGATTCGAACCGTACACCATTTTAAAAGGTGAAAATCCTGTTGTTTCCTCTGGAATTTCCCTATATGCACACAACACACAGGGTAACATGAGGTCCCAGTCTCCTGGATTGTCATCAGACACTTTACTGATCTTTTTTTTTTTTAAAATGCCGTTCAGTCGCTCACAAATTCCATTACTTTGGGGATGGTATGGTGATGTAAATATTTGTTTGATCCCCAATACAGAGGTAAAATGGTTGGTAAACTTAGATACAAACTGAGTACCTCTGTCAGATAAAATAACATCTGGGAAGCCTGTTCTACAAAAAATAGCTTGTGCTATGTCCTCAGCCCTTATGAATTTAAGAGGCACCGCCTCTGGCCATCTGGAACATACATCCACCACCGTTAAGATATAATGATGCCCTCTATAGGACAGCACTGGCATAGCTCCAATTATATCAATAGCTAATTTTGTGAACGGTCTGTCAACTACATCGGTTGTTTGTAATGGGGCTTCCCCCTAGTACATGTGGGCCCCTTTGATTGACACAGGTCACACGTCCTAACATATCTCTTTACGTCTCTGGTAACCCCGGGCCAAAAGAATTTGCCTAAGATCCTATATTTGGTTCTAGTAACCCCCAAATGGCCCGCTAAAGGTGAATCGTGGGCTGTCCTAAGAACTAATTTCCTATACTTCATTGGGACTATAAGTCGATTCACCGTTTTATTCATGTACTGTGTCTTTCTAACCCAAACACCTTTTTCTAACTGAATGATCTCCCTATCGCTAAATGATTTTTTTTATCCCGGTTGATTAATTTCGACAACGAAACGTCATTATGCCGTTCGGTAAAAAATTTCTCTCCATCTATGGTGACCCTGTCAGACATCTCACCCACAGGAATGTCACTAGATTTATCATTGTCAGTCATGGGAGGTTTTTCTCTTTAGCCTGAGCCCTTGTCACAGCATGACAGTTTCTGGTGGGATCATTAAGTTTTTTTTTCCATGTATCCAATTCCATGGGATCACACTCTATTACGCCCTCAATATTGCCCACCAATACGTCGTAAGTTGGTTGTCGATGACTAATGCTTCAACTAGCCCTGTGTAAAATGGACTTCTAAGATTAATGGTGGCTATGGGTAACTCATGCACCGTCCCATCAAATGACGTACATAGACCCATTCTTCCCGTGAATTCACTATCTTTTACCAATGATCTACGGACACTTACGCACGTTGCCTCAGTGTAACGTAGCATATTCACAGGTACATCACCCACGAACCCAGGGTAAAAATGTAAACCATTACCTCCCCCCTGAACTAACATTGCCTGTTGTACCCTATCTCTTTGTCTCTGTCTGGTCTTGTCCATGGTTCTGGCCTGTTGTCCTTTTCTCCCCTGACTATTTCCCAGGGACCTAGTGCAGTTCCTAGCATAATGTCCCCTCCCGTTACACAGGTAATATAGGCTATCACTACCTCCATTTCCCCTTTAGCAGTCTCGCGATATATGTCCGGCTCTCCCACATGAGAAACATAATTTGTCCCCGTCATGTCGGTCACTGGATCTATTTTTGTTCCCAGGACTTAAGCTACGGCCACGGTTAGGATATGATACAGCCTTAGCAAAACACAGCACATCCTGTTTATGGTCTGATTCTAACTTAGATATGGGTTTTTCTGGATGTGCAGACCTATACTTTCTCAATAAATCAGTGACATCTTCTGAAGTTTTTGGCCCTTTTTCTTTCAAGAATGCCACTAAATCTTTATGGCACACATTAATTGCTCTATCTACTAAAATCAGTTCCCTTAAATCATGGTAATCTTGTTTCGCCCCAGACAGAGCCACCCATCTATCAAAAAATAAACTAAGGTTGGTGATAAATAAATTGGGGTCTTCCTCTCGTGATGGGCGAATATTATTAAAATTTTCCCTGTGTTATTCACATGTGTTACCATAAATCTTCATTAATGATTTTTTCACATCATAATTTTTTATTTCATTTTCACTTGGTTTCAAACATACATCCAGGGTTTTGCCTCTTATGAATCCTAAAAGTGACGCGGCCCATGTATTTTTCGGCATACCCGCGCTAGTAGCCAGCATTTCAAACCTAGACAAGTATGTGTCCATACTGTCAACTCCCTCTGTAAAATAAGGTAATTTAAGTGATGTGGTCAGTCTAGGTATATGACTTGAAAAACAAATTTTGTAATTTTACAAGTGGCGTGCCAGATTTTGATGAGCTTTTATATAAAAATAATAAATACAACAAAAATCATCAATTTTGTTGAAAAAGTTCACCCACCAAAACATTTTTTAGTTTAAAAATAATCCTTTTGGCTCTTTTTACTGAAGTTTACTTTTACTCCAGTTGTTTACCATTAAAATTCTATTTCCTGTTCTCCATGTTAGATTTTTCAATTATACTTGAGTATGAATGATTATTTTAATTTTGCCTAATTTTATTCTTAAAAATGTCTTTAAAAAAGTCATCACTTTCCATTGCTAAATATAAGGAAAAATGGGCGAGTAATTTTAAAAAAATTCAAAACACTCTTAAGAAAAGAAAAAAAATTGGAATCGAAATCGAGCCATTGCTTTCACATTCTAGAATGCCAAAAGAGTGGATGACAATTGGTCGCTACATGGGCTTGGCCTCTATGGAAAAATCCAGATTGAAAAGAGTTGCAGCACTCAGGAAAGAAGTAGAGCTATTATGGAGCTTTTTGAATTTCCCAATACTGTCTTTGCGATCAGTGAGCAGAAAAATTGAAACTTTAATTAGAAGGTATGATGTTCATTTGAAAAAACCTGTGGGTGACATACGGGAGCAGTTTGATAAGTTATTTGATGTCACAAACAAAACTGGTCAATGGTTATGTGCTGAGGACAAAAAACTTTACGAAATACAAATTCAAAGTGGAGGTAAGATGGGATATACTACAACTATAATTGCTAGTCAAAGTACAATTCATCCATCAAAACGGAAAATTGTTTGCAAAATTAATGAGGCACAACAACAACAAAGCAGTTTTGAAAGTTCCAGTGATTCAATTGATAACGAGAATTCTCAAAGTAGCTCTGACGGTGCTGATGCAATGCTGTCATCCACATAAAGCTTGGATCAAAGCACACATAAGAAACAATCACAGCAATCTACTTCTAGTGCAGTTTCATTAGTTCAATCAGCTCGAAGAGCAGCATTAGTAAGCAAAGTTTTGCATAAGTCCGGCGTAAAAATAGCAACTCCTTCTCAGTCAGGCGTCTATCGAGCTGTATTCAGAGAAGCAAGTAAACTAAAAGAAACATTAATAAATACTTTGCGTAATAGCTTATGGAGTTTACATTTTGATGGTAAAATTATGAAGAAAAAAGAACACCAAGTAGTTGTATTAAAAAATGAAGCAAAAGAAGTGAGGCTAGCCGTCTTAGTTTTACCTGATGGCAAAGCTGCTACGATCGGATCTGCCATTCAAAAAGTTTTAGATGAATATAACTTATGGTCAGATATAAAGATGATAGTGTCAGACACTACAAATGTTAATACAGGGTCGAAGTCTGGTGTTGTGGTGAAACGTCAGAAACTGTTTGTTCAACATGGTGAGTTTGCACCAGTCTTTATAGATTGTCAGCACCATATACTTGATCGTGTTCTTAGACACGTGTGTGATGCATTGCTCGGTGATTCAACTGAGTCTCCTAACATAAATTATCCATTTGTAAATAAGATACTTAAAGATTATGAAATGTTAAAACAAGATTTTGAAAGTAAAACAAAGAAATGTGCTCCAATTTTAGAAAAACAGGAAATAGGTTGGAGAGATGATATGAAATTTTTGCACCATCTAATTTGCGTTTTTAAGCATTTTAAGAGTTCTCAACAAATGCCGAAAGTTAATTTTAGCGCACTGCCTGGTCCCAGCAATGCCCGATGGAACTCTCGAGCAATATTTGCATTGTTGGCTTTCATACTATTGCCTGATGAACGAAAGAACCTTCAGAAACTGTGTGAATTTATATGTGGACATTGGAGTGATGCCTGGTTTAGTGATCATCATTACAAAGCTGAACAATATGAACTTCTTTTCCATGCTGTTAATGATTATCCAAAAGTGTTGCGCTGTCTTCGAACTCATTGGTCTCAAAGTACATCTCCAATACTCACTCCACGTAGCAATGTTTGTGCAGAAAGAGCAATAAAAGTTCTGCAAGATATTATTCCCCTTTGCCACTCACCAGAGAAACTGAATTTACGTTTTATTTTTACAAATAAAAGTGTATGAAACAATACTTGAAATTATTAACAAATGTCAATTTTTCTAAAACTTCAAAATGTTTGGTGGGTGACATTTTTCAATTTTTTTAATAAATTTGATATGGTTTTGTGTTTCTACAATAAAAACTCATCTGTTGATGGTATGCCATACAAGTGTTGTTCTGAAGTCATATACCTAGTGGTCACTCTATCACCTGCTCCGTTATCTCCGGTGGTAGCTAACTGTCTACTGCCCTCTGATTCTAAGCGCGCCCTTTCGTTCGCGATTTCTTCCTTTCTCAGTTCCCGTTCTGCGGCTCTTTCATCCCTCTCTTTCTGTTTCTCTTCTCTCTCTTTCTTTTCCTTTTCCTTTCTTTCTTCCCTCTCTTTCTGTTTTTCTTCCATCTCTTTCTTTTCATTTTCCTTACTTTCTTCCCTCTCTCTATGTTTTTCTTCCATCTCTTTCTTTTCCTTTCTTTCTTCCCTCCCTCTCTCTCTCTGTTTTTCTTTTATCTCTTTCTTTTCCTTTTCCATTCTTTCTTCCTTATCTCTCTTTTCCACCCTCTCTCTCTCTTTACAGATACCCAGGTTTGTAACTCTTGGCCAGTAAGGCCAAGTGCCTTACCAGCTTCAACAATATTTAAAATTGATGACATGGCAGTAACCAAAACCAATTATAACTAATGAATGAAACTGTTTGATACTATATACCATACAAAAAAATATTCTATAATGTCATCAACATACAAGTAATAACTAAATAAATACAATATTCTTTTTCAAAAACCAGCAAATTAAATGTTTTGGCTGCTCAGGGTGGATCCTATTTCAACCTCCACTGTATTAAATACAGAAATTCCACCAAGAACATCAAACAAATAATTACACCAGATTTCAATAATACAATATTCTAATAATAAATATAAAAAAAAATATGCCAACTTACATATAACGAAATACACAATAGTTTATTCTGTTTCTTGATTTCGATGGTTGATCCCCGGTGATCCTTGTCCGCGATGTTCGATGTCCTCCGATAGTGGGGTTGACTAACACACGGGTTGATCCTCGGTGATCCCAGTCCGCGATGTCCGATGTTCTCCGATAGTGGGGTTGACTAACACACGGGTTGATTTTCGGTGATCCCGGTCCGCGATGTTCAATGTTCTCCGATGATGAGGTTGATCCTCGACGATCCTATGGTGGGGGTCCTCTGACGATGAGGAGGTGATTCCCAGCCACACGGTAATGTCGGCCCCGTCAGTACACAGCAACTCTGGCCACTTTAAACAGCATGGTCGGCCTCTTCAGCAAACAGTAGGGTTGGCCTCTTCAGCAAACAGCAATGTTAGCCTCTTCAGCAAACAGCATGGTTGGCCTCTTCAGCAAACAGTAGGGTTGGCCTCTTCAGCAAACAGTAGGGTTGGCCTCTTCAGCAAACAGCAAGGTTGGCCTCTTCAGCAAACAGTTGGGTTGGCCTCTTCAGCAAACAGCAAGGTTAGCCTCTTCAGCAAACAGTAGGGTTGGCCTCTTCAGCAAACAGCAAGGTTGGCCTCTTCAGCAAACAGTTGGGTTGGCCTCTTCAGCAAACAGCAAGGTTAGCCTCTTCAGCAAACAGCAAGGTTATCCTCTTCAGCAAACAGTAGGGTTGGCCACTACAGAGCACAGTTTTCACGGCGCACACCCAGGGTGGTGGCCGCCACGTAATTCACCGATGAATACTTAACCGGTAATTTCAACGAGCCTTAATGTACTCACTCCGCTGCTCCTGAATCCAGCTAAGTCAGTCAGTTCGATGTCGGAGGTGCCAAATATATGTTACGAGTCCTTATAATGATAATTCTTGTAGAAGGTGTAATAATTCAGACAACACAAATCACGAAGTTAACTCCAGTGAAGTAACATCAAACAATCATTTAATTCATGAACATGAACTGACATAAAGGTAAATTCAGGAGGAGTACAATAGCAAACTGTAAACATGCATCCATCTATATCGATGCCCAAAGCTAGACTAACTATAAAACAAAGCATGTGCTCCCAACTGTCGGTTTGATATACATCATTTGTACCAAATGACGTATACACTAAAAATCTACAATAAACTACAACACAAGATGGCGGAATGACGCCATAGCTACTGCGGTGGGCGGAGCCTACCGAACTGCGTCATCAAGCTTATGCTATACTATTTCTCTACACTGGCTATACTATTATTTTATGAAAGAAAAGTTACATTTGAGATATAAATGACGTGTGTATTTTTTTTAATGGGAAGTGGAGGGTAGGGTAAACAAGACTTACGCGTGGGCAATGTGAAGCAAAATATGACAGGGAAGGAGGGAATAGGGGCTGACATACGTCATTAGTTCGGAAACTACGGTACGAAAAAAAAACGTTAAGCATTGTTGTTAAATAAAAAGAAAACAATTCGCGTCATTGATGTGATTGATACATGCCCATAAATTGGTCTCAATAACTAATTCAATAGACATATATGCTAATGCTTAATAAATATGTTATAATTAATTATACCTCTTTCGTAAATTAAAATTACTTGTTTATTATGCCAATGTTATGCTATGATATTATGACATAATTGTTTGAATACAAACAAATATTGTGTCGATTAAAATGTGCGTTAATTTGCGATTAAAATTTTTAATCATGCGTTAATTTCGATCAATTTTTTTAATCGAACAGCAGCTCTATTATAAACTAGTATCCATTTAGTCCTATAAGTGTTTATGTATGCTTGTTAGAAACTAGTATCCATGGAGTCCTTTAAGTGGGTACATATGTTTATTATAAATTAGTATCCATTTAGTCCTATAAATGTTTATGTATGTTTGCTATAAACTAGTATCCATGTAGTTTTAAAAGTGTTTATGTATGTTTGTTATAAACTAGTATCCATGTAGTTTTAAAAGTGTTTATGTATGTTTGTTGTAGACTAGTATCCATGTAGTCCTAAAAGTGTTTATGTATGTTTGTTATAAACTAGGATCCATATAGTTTTAAAAGTGTTTATGTATGTTTGTTATAAACTAGGAGCCATGTAGTCCTATAAGTAGTGTTATTTTTCTAACATAAAAAAGGTACCGGAACTCCTGTTTATGTCCCCAGTGTCATAAAGAAATTAACCCTAAATATATATATGGTAATAACACTAAAAATATAGTGCAGTAAACAGTAAATTTTTTAATATATTAAAGAAATAAAATTACAACGTTAAAAGCTTAAAACTGTTAAGTTTGTTAACTATGCAGAACGCTAATATACTGAAAGACAAACTGTGAAGTCTTACAACAACTTCCAGTCTTGGAATGTTTTCGTCCGACAACTCGTCTCGCTTTCTTTTCTTTTATATATATATATATATATATATATATATATATATATATATATATATATATATATATATATATACTAGCAGTGTACCCGGGCTTGCCCGGTAAGTAGGAAGTTCACACGTGACACTTGAAACATTCTTGCACACCATTAGGTAAAGATATGGGTGCTAATTTATGCCACCTACCTTATGTTCAGAAATGACTTAAATTCATACGTCACAATGTACGTTTTACCCGTCAATGCTAACCAACCAATCAATTAGGTATATTCACGGTCGGGTCGGAAAATAAAAATGACGACTAACTTGCTTTTAAAGAGCAGCATAGTACTGTTGAATACTCTTCTGCTGTTTATTAAACTAAAAACAAAGTCATGGGTTCCTTTCGAAAGTATTTAATAATCATAAACAAAGACAACAAAAATCATGGCCACTGCTCTTGCCGGCATCCACGTCACTTTCTTCTCTGTCTCTCTCCTATGTCATCGCTTTCAATTCCTAGACTGCACGGTGCGCTGACGCAACGAGGGAGCCATAACACTGCCCCCCTCTTAAATATGTCCGTCCCGGACAGATCATTTCTCACAACACTGTCCCGATGAAATTAGAGCTCTGTAAGAATCTCCCATTCTCTTCATCTTGGTATACTTAATCCATCACGTTAAGCCAACTCTATCACGTTGATGGTGTCATCATCTGCTGCATGATACAGCCGTCTTCAGATGTGACGATGACAATCTCCATGTAATGCACAAAACTGAGCCTGCTCTCAGCGTGACCATTGATGCCAGCTAGGAGCATGCTATTTTTATGTCAGGCTGACGAGGCTTATTGTCCCCGTGGTGGGGGCGGGGGATCGTGGTCGTCCCCGTAGCAACCTGGATGTTCACCAGGTAGGCCCTCTGGCAGGCGCTAACGTTTAGCCGTCTGATCTTCTTGCATCTTTTGGCGTCTGGGATGCTGACCTCTCCATTAATGAGGCCCAACAAATCAAGCTCTTGTTGTTGCAGACTAACATGACGATGACGAAACACCCGTTGTAGCAGTAATGAAATGTTTTGCGTTTGACAGAGCTAGGATGAATGTATAATGTACTCACCAGATTAAATTCAATGGCCAGGTTCGTCCCTGTCCTGTTTCGTTCGCCTCTGTTCCGATGCGCTCTGCTAATCTCCTCGCTTCTCTGTACCTTTCGTCTCTGCTCCTCAGTTGGCTCATCTCGAGTCACCAACGTCTCAGTTGGATCATCTAGGGTCACCAATGTCTCAGGTGGCTCATCTCGAGTCACCAACGTCTCAGTTGGATCATCTAGGGTCACCAACGTCTTAGGTAGCTCTTCTCTAGTCACCATGGTTTTCTTGCTATCGAAGCACGGCAGATTGTGCACGAATTTCCGACCTGTAGGGGTCTTGCCGTTGCAGTGCAAAACGTTGGTACTAGCATCAGCTCCACAGTTGTGGATTTCCATGCATTCGTGGCTTTTGTATAATTGTGGTTCATTGTTCATGTCGTTGGTTTTATCAAACTCTGTTAAGTTGTCATCGCTGCAGCCTGTGTTTCTCATTGCTAAAGGATCCCTCTTCCTGAGCTATTCCATTATTTCAACCGGCCTTATTTCCGTTTCAATTTTCTGAGTTTCAGGGTCTTTTCCTTTTGCAATTAAAGCCTCCTTAAGTCTATTAACTTATTCTATTTTTATACCGGATGTAGGAAGATCCCTCTCTTCTAGTTCTTTTAATTTTCAAACATTTCATAGATACTTCTACTTGCCATTATAAGCATCCCTACTTCTGAACATCAGTGTTGAATACTCTTCTACTGTTTATTAAACTAAAAACAAAGTCATGGGTTCCTTTCGAAAGTATTTAATAATCATAAACAAAGACAACAAAAATCATGGCCACTGCTCTTGCCGGCTTCCACGTCACTTTCTTCTCTGTCTCTCTCCTAAGTCATCGCGTTCAATTCCTAGACTGCACGGTGCGCTGACGCAACGAGGGAGCCATAACAGTACGATACACAGGCAATTTGTATTATGTTCAAACAAAATAAAAGATACCGGTACCATAAAATTGGTGTGTGTGTTAGTGCAGTGGTCCCCAACCTTTTTCTCGCCGGGGACCGGTCGATGTTCGATAATTTCACCGCGGCTCGAGAGGGGTAGGTGTCCACTATCCTGAGAGAAATAGACAACAATAAATAAAAAGGAAATAATTTAATGTTTCTTGGGCGGCCCAGTGCCATTTGATCCACGGACCGGTACATGTCCCTGGCCTCGGGGGTTTTACTCCTACTTATGAGATGTCTTCTTATATTACAATGTAAAAGGGGATTGTCTCTGTCTCTAAATCTCCTCTAGCTCGTAACACAAACCAATCAACCAACAAACTAAACCAAACACGATTAGATAAAGATATGGGTGCTAATTTTGACACCTACCTAATATGCCACCTACCATATGTGCATAAATGACCATGACCTACATTTCATGCGTCACAAATTACGTTTTACCCGTCAACGCTAGTAACTTATGTACCCCACCCAATCCTCTGGAATGATTCTCGCTCATGTATTTCACCAAGTTTGTATTGCTTCACTTAGATACACGTTGTGAAACATTCATAAAAAACATTTCAAAATTTAGTTATACCAAAAAAAAAAAATATAAATGTTACGAACTTACGACCAATGTCTGCTACCTGGCCCATTTCATTTCGAAGTGACCAGTATCGTAGGAAAGAAATAACATCAATTAAGAACTTTTTGGGTGTGGGGAAAACAAAAAAGTAAAATAAATTTATAATAAACATATTAACCACTGGTCATTGCTGACTACATTGTTTTAATTTGAAAAGATTTAGTTTAGATTTGTTATTCGTTTGATACTAATTAATATAGTAAAAATTATTGATTATTTTTCTCTGTCATCCATTGTTAAACAAAATAAAATAGGTCGAAAACAATTTTAGAAGGAGATTTTTGTGTGGATCAGTGAATTCAATATTTGAAATAAGTCATCTTTCTCTGTCATCATTTCTTGCAACAAGATAAACTTGTGCGACACCTACAGCAGCATAATAGTTTATTATTTTGTATATTTGTAAATATTTGTTTCATACATATTACACATATCTACTTAATAAAAGGCAAGTGTGTGTTTCTGTTCCACCAATAGTATTTGATGAAGTAATCACTAGACTTGCTTCCGACCTAAACGATCACGTGACTTGTTTTCGACCCGGAAGAGGATAAACACCACGAAATATTGTCGCAAATAAAATATAAAATTCCGCCCGTCGTTCGAAGGACTTAAAACACTTATTTAATAAAATGGTATTTAAAAAAAAAAATATTTAATAAAATTGTATTTTTAAGTAAATATTAAATAAAATGAGGGAACAAAAAACTTAATTTAAACGTTAGTGATTCTATCAGTAAGCAGACTGTTTGTAGTTTGAGTTGCCGTTTATCACTCGCTCACAATTGTTTTGTGGTTGTTGACAGCTAAGTTTAATTGTATTGAAAAATGGAAGAGCCTTGCTGTTCAAAAAATGGCCGTCTGTTATAGATTGTGATTATGTATTAAGATATATTGGGAAGGCTATTTGGTTTTTGTGTGCACATTATTTCAAAAAAAAAATTATAAAAAATAGAAAATTCCACCCGTCGTTCGACATGTTAGTAATATCTTTGAAATACTAAAATACATGTTAGTAATATCTTAGAAATACTAAAATACATGTTAGTAATATCTTTGAAATACTAAAATACATGTTAGTAATATCTTTGAAATACTAAAATACATATTAGTAATATCTTTGAAATACTAATTGCTTCAACTTGAGATTCACTGACACTGACATAATCAGACGAATTATTTTAACTGTGGCAGATGACCGATCACAATGGTCTATTCTATTTGAAGTAAATCTAATCCTATTCCTACATAATAATGGCCACCTTTGCTTTTATCTATTGTATAATCACCTACTGAATTTGGGTGTGTATTTGTATTTGCCCCAGCGTCGTGGTTGCACAGGACGCACATAACACTAGAAATGAATACTGACACAAATGTTAATTCAACGAAAAGTCTTAATTTACATGCAGCAACAACAATGGTAAACAAAATCCACAGTGAATGACAATTGTTCTATCTCTCTCTCTCTTTCTCTCTCTCTCTCTCTCTCTCTCTCTCTCTCTCTCTCTCCCGAATACCATTCTCCTCGAGAACCCGAGGTCCACTCTCTGCTTTACTAAAACTCCACTAGTATAAATCAGAAACTGTAGCAAAACAAAAATACTGATAGGGTGGAGCCCAAACCTTTAGACAAGCTCTGTTTACAATAAATTATGTTTCCACATGTGTTACAATTTTGATCCATCATTGTATACAATAATATAAAAAGTGATGATTTGACATTTGAATTATTTTTATTTGGAAATACAGAAGAGTAAATGAAAAATGCTGTATCTAAATTTGATTATCTCAATTTGTTTATCTAATTTTATATTTTAATTGACACTTGCTGACAATGGTGGACAAGGGTCCAAAAAGTACTAAAAACTGTTGACGTAATCAATAGACGACCCCATATGTTACATACACATATATGTTTAAGCGCATGCATGTTACACCACACATAAATATTTTACACCACACATAAATAGGTTTAGTGGAACGGATGACCGAGTGGTGTAGATACTCGAATGTCGACCTTAGAGTCCTGGGTTGGATCCTCTTGGAATTTTTACAGATGTTATTTGGTACCACAAGTCCAACTAGCTTTAAATGGGTATCTGACTTAAGTTGGGAAAGTAAATGCGGCTGGTCGTTGTGCTAACCACACAATCACTTCATATGCCAATGTTATAGAAACAGATGAATTCTACACTTCTTCTGTCCCGAAGGCCCGTGTGGGCTAAGGTAACCTATTTTTATAATTAGGTTAAATCACACAAGAATAGTTTACATCACACATAATATATGTTACATAACACATATATACGTTAGACCACACAAATTTGTTGTACCATATTCACATATATTATAATACACATATAGATAATAGAAGTTACTAGCTGCAAGTACCCGGCTTTGCCCGGGTTTAAAATACGGTTTTCTGTTTACCTTTTGTTTTCTCCCTACCCCCCTCTCTCCCTTCCTCCCTCCCCCTCTCTCTCGCTCCCTACCCCTCTCTCCCTTTCTCTTTCCCTCCCTCCCTTTCACCCTCCCTCCCTCTCCTTCCCTCCCTAACTCTCCCATCTCACTCTCTCTCCCTATCTCCCTCCCTCCTTCTCTCACCCCCGTCCTCCCTATCCACCTTCCTCCCTTCCTCCTCCCCCTCTCTTCCTCCCTGCCCCCTCTCTCTTTATCTCTCACTCCCTCCCATTTCTCCCATCCTCTCTCTCCCTCTCTCCTTCCCTCCCTTTCTCTCCCTCCCTCCCCCTCTCTCACTCCCTCCTTTCTCCCTCCCTCCCTCTCCCGTCTCCCTCTCTCCCCCTCTTCCTCTCTCTCCCTCCCCCTCCTCCCTCATTTCCTATCTCTCCCTCCCTGCCCCCTCTCTCTTTATCTCTCTCCCTCCCTCTTTCTTTATCTCTCCCTCCCTCTCTCTCCATCCCCTCTATCTCCCTCCCTTCCTTTCTCTTTCCTTCCCTCCCTTTCTCTCTCCCTCTCTCTCCAACCCTCCCTCTCACTCCCCCTTTATCTCCCTCCCTACCACCTCTCTCCCTCCCTCTCCCTACCTCCCCCTTTATCTCCCTCCTTCCTTCCCTCTCCCTCCCTGCCCCCTCCCTCCTTCTCCCTCCCTGCCCCCCTCCCTCTCTATCTCTCTCCTCCTCCCTCTCTCTGTACAATTAAACGTCAAATTACGCTTCTTAAATAAACAGAAAACCTTATTTTAATCCCGGGCAAAGCCGGGTACTTGCAGCATGAAAAAAAACAACAACAATATTTTATTTTGTTTCCGTCCCTAACCCTTTCTTCTCCGTCCGTTCAATTACACATTGCCTTGGTGCGAGAATACAGGGAATTCCCTGTGCATTGATACAATTTGAATGCAATAACATTTGAAGCACCCGCGCGCAAGTTCATCATCGGGAAATAACGTCACAGAGGATTTTTATTTATAGTGAAGGCGATCCCATACCGTGAATACTTTAATATAGTAAAATACTAAAATAATTGAGATTGTATTAATAATGTTAATAATGTCACAGAAACATTTTAATTAACGTATTTCGGTTTATTAAAGTGCACCTTTAATTTTAATCTTCTGAATACATAAAACGATAGGTAAATAGATATGACTATTGATTTCACCATGTTTACAATTGGAGTTTCCGGAAGTTACCCCTCTTTTAAAAATGTATCATCAGGAAATGACGTCACAGAAGAGTTTTATTTATGGCGCCGTCGAGATTACTTTTAATATAGTAAAATACTAAAATAAAAATAATGTATTACAATTAAACTACCCATCGAGATGAAACGAAACATGTCCTATAACCTTCCCCATGTAATTATGTGTACGTGTACCAAATTTCACGTTATTTGGTTTTCTGGATCTTGAGTTATAAGGGAACAGACAGACAGACAGACAGCAAAGGCGTCTTATAAGTATAGAGATATCACGCACACATGCACACTTATGTCACACCACACACATATGCTACATAACTCAAACATATGGTTTACCAGACATACAGAAATTATATAACACATATATGTTACACCACACACACATATGTTACACCACACACACTTATGTTACACCACACACATTTATGTTACAACACACACACACATATTTTTGTTACACAACACATTCAGAAGCTACATTACACAGATATTTCAGACAACAGTACAAGTTGCATTCCAGTTAACATTTTATTCACTTACAAGCCGAATAGAAAAGGGAATAAGTGAATTACCTGGTTATCTGTACCTTGTCACCTACTTGAAACAGAGTGATACGTGAGAATTAAAAAGTTCGAATTGTCTGACCTATGAGGTCCAAGTTGTTTATCTTTAGAATTTTTCATCATGATATTATCTCTTCTGTCTGTTTCTGTCAGTGGATATACCATGTACAAACTCAAGTGAATATACTGTTTCCATGTTTGTTTATCTTGCTTAGCACCTACCTTTCTCACATAATAAACTATGAAGTATATGATTTATAGTATGTCCGATTCTTGTGTTACTTCTTCTTCTTCCTTTGGCTCTACAGCCCATTTAGGGCCCTGGCCTGCCATACCACTCTTCTCCACTTTTCCCGATCCACGGTCTTCTTCCTCCACTCTCTCACTCCTATGGCTTTAAGGTCTTTCTCCACTCCCTCTGCTTATTAGTCTGCCTTTAGGCCTTTTCTCATTAGGTGTTGCCTTATATATTGCTTTTGGACCTCTGTTGTTTTCCATTATTTCTATGTGCCCTACCCACCTCAATCTATTCATTTTGATTTGAGCTGTTATATTTGGTTCTTCGTATAGCTCGTACAGTTCTGAATTGGTTCTACTTCTCCACTCATTATTGTCCTTTACTGGCCCATATGTTTTCCTAAATATTTTCCTTTCCCAAGTGTTTAGCCCATTTTCTGCTTGTTTGCTGATGGTTCATGGATCATTGTCTTGTATATGGTTTTTACATTTTCTGGAGTTTTGTCTGTTTTTCAGTATTTTATGCAGTGTATGATATATTCTGTTCCCTACTTCTATTCTGTTTTTGATCTCTATCATTATATCATTTTTCTCACTTATGGTTGATCCCAGGTATTTAAAGTTTTCTACTCTTTCAAATGCTCTATCACTGATTTTAAATGATTTTTCTTTTCCTTCTTTTTCATTTCTTTGTAGTAGCATGTATTGAGTCTTTATTTCCTTTACTGTTAAATCTGCTTTCTGAGTTGCTGTTTCTAATTCTATGAATGCTTTTGCTATATCCTTGCTTTGCTCTCCTATCAATGTTATATCATCAGCATATGCAAGGTACTGGATGGGTTCTGTAAATATTGTTCCTGTTTTCATAGATTTTGTTTCTTCACTTCTGAGGTAATGTGTTATAGTTCCTCGCTTATCCAACTGGACGTTTCTTATGACTTTTTCTGAGTGGACTGATAGTCGTGTGGTAAAGCGCTCGACTGGCGACCTGAGGGTCTCTAGTTCGATCCTAGGCGAGGACCAATGGATATTTCAGGCCATGGAGTCCCCACTATGTCTCCCGTGGTGCCTCCATGGCCATTGCACTATCCGACTATGGTGGAGATGAAAGAAGGGCACTGCAAAACCGTCCCATTAGTGGTTTATAAAAGATTTCATCTCATCCTTAGAGGGACCTCACACATATGACTTTTTCAAGGATTAAGTTGAATAGTATGCACGAAAGGAGGTATCCTTGTCTAAGTTCTTGGTTTACTTTAAATTCTCTTGAGCATTC
This sequence comes from Bulinus truncatus, assembly GCA_021962125.1. NCBI lineage: Eukaryota > Metazoa > Mollusca > Gastropoda > Planorbidae > Bulinus > Bulinus truncatus. The sequence goes on along the minus strand of JAGDYQ010000009.1, from coordinate 3,488,178 downwards.
CCCTTTTATTTTCACTTTGCTTCTTGAGTTGTTAAATGTCATACGTACTAGTCTAATGAGCTTGTTGGAGATACACAACTCCTGCAAAAGATAATTTCTATTGATGCTGCCATATGCTATCTTGAAATCTATGTAAAGCTGGTGTAGGTGTATATTATGTTCATAACATTTTTCCAGTGTGTTTCGAAGGGAAAAGATGTGGTCCTTTGTTGCTCTGTTACGCCTGAAACCACATTGATAGTCACCTGATACTGTTTCACTGAATTTCCCTATTCTGCAGTCAATCATTTTTGTTAGTATTTTGTAAACGGTGTTGAGAAGTGAGATTCCTCTGTAGTTGTCGCAGTTAAGTTTCGAACCTTTCTTGTGAAGTGGAACTATTAAGGTTGTTTCCCATTCTGTTGGCATTATCTCTTCTTTCCATATTTTATTGACCATCCTGTGTATTTCTAAGTGTAGTGTGTGTCCTCCATATTTGAGTAACTTAGCATTTATTTTATTTTCTCGTGGTGCTTTATTGTTTTTGGTCTTTTTAATAATATATATATATTAGGGTGCATCACCACAATAGAGGGAAAAATTGATTGTTTGTTTTTGAGCTGTCTATGTTTCTAATTTGTTCTGATATCATAAATAATAAATTGTGTCAAATATTTTTCAAATCAGAGTTGATTTAGAGGTCCCCCCCCCTCGCCCGAGAAATCCCAAAACATGACATGTAAGGCAAAAACATTTATTCTAGCCTATAAAAAAATTACATAAAAGTATTAAATTCTTTATTACTGTTGCATTTAATTCAGTTTCTCTTTGTTGCACGTTTGTAAGGTTTACGCACATTTGAGATGTTTTTGCGATCCATTTCTACCACTTGAAGAATGTTTTGAAAATCTTCATCTGTTCGCGCTGCTTCAACAAAGTCAGATGCCAGTTTCACTCCTCTCTCGGCACAATCGTTAACAACGTTAATAGCAGCATCATTTTCTGCTCTGGCAATGTAAGAAGCTGTTTTGCACCAATCATCAGTTCGAGGAATCCCGTGTCCAGTTGAAGTCTGTATATAGTAAACTACGAGTCAATTCCAGCCAGATCACACAACCGAGTTGAAGAATCAATTGATTGGAATCGTGGTTTTCTCCAACCATTTCCAAATCGATTCTGTGGAGTTTGGAGGGCAACCACCGGTCGAAGCCTTAGTAGAGCATCTGCTGCTAGAGCTCGCTTTTCCAACACATGTACTTCATTGCTGAACAGAGCAAGTGGGATCATTTCAGCAGTGAGGTACCATAGATGCCTATTCAGGGCACGGATTGCTGACTTGGATATTTCTCTGTTAACATCGTTGTAATCCAAAAGTCGCTTGTAGAGCTGTAGATCATTCCATGGTGCATCAATACTCTTGCAAGTGAGCCACCACACGACATAAACATGTGTTACAAATGTAGCATATGCACGATTCTTTGGCACTTGGTCACGTGTGGTAATACTAACTGGAGGCGATAATTTAATTTGTTCCTCACACAGTGCAATCTTGAGGCAATATATCAGCTTTGCCATCCATCGTGCTTTGTGCAGGGCTCCTGGTCTTTTAAAGTTAATCTCCTTATTTGTAGCATTCAGGTAAACAAGGGACAGCTTAAGGAATTCGTGGTAGTCGTCTCGCAAGAATTCGGTTTGTTTACTATAGTTGGCATGAGCAATTACCGCATCTCTCATTATCGTCAGTCGCTCTTGAGCCTTCAGATCATGATCAGCTAACGTGAACGAACTACAAACGTGAGACCAATTATGTGCCACCAATTCACAATTACTTCGCAGCTTGGTGAACAAAGTTATATTCGAGGCTTTGTAAACTTCTATTTTCATGTCTGCAAACACATGCGAGAGGAGAACTTCACCAATGTGATGGTGACAACCTGTCCACAGAACAGCACGTTGCAGGTTATTTTGTATGGCAATGATGGCAGCAGTCTGATGACCAGTGTTCGACCTTGTTGTGTCGAATGTCATATTAACGATACAATCATTACAATGCCACCCTGTCATTAGCTTCATGGTTAATTCTGCAATTATTTCACGAACGGGTTTCTTTGTTGCCTTGGTATAATTTGGCACTCCTAGAAGTTTCAATTATTTTGCATCACCAACAACAACTGTTATGCGTTCTTCAGTGACACGATGATTTTTTAGAGAAGGTGTCAGTTTGACATCCCAGTGGAGCGTGCAGAGTTTGGGTGGTTCCCAGGAGTCGTGGATCTTTGTAGATATCTCACTTACAACTTTACGACGTGAACAATCTGCAGTGGCATAGGAAGAAGCCACCATTGATACATCACCCCCAGACTCGCTAATAAGGCCCTGTGTAAAAGCTGCCTGCTGTGTTGGTGTAATCTTTAATCTTGTCGCTAGTGATACAAGATTTTGTCGGCTTAAAACATCTGGAGGTACAAATACCAACGTTCCTGTTGGCTTTCTTCGTTTTTGCAATGGTATTATTTCATCCAAACAGTTATCAACAAACTCCATATTATCTTCAGATTTAGAAGTAGAATCATCGGGTTTGTCACTGCTACCCTCGTTGGGAGGCACTGACATCGTTGTACATGCTGCATTTTCTTTTCTTGCGCGTTTCTGACGTTCCAATGCTGCGGCATCTAGTGAATGGCGTCGAGCGACTTTTTTTGCAAGTGTTTTGTCAAATGATCCAAACCTGGAAGACCTGTCTCCTTTCATAGACCTTAAGAATGCTAGATCTTCTGCATTCTTGATAATAGTCTTGACATTTGGTGGCCACAGTTGAAAAGTTGTTGCCAACATAGATTTCATTTGTTCCAGTTTACGTTTGTTGGCTGGTGTGTCTCGGCGACTTTTATCAATTGAACGAAGTTTATTGTTTTCATCAAGAAGCTGAACAATCTTCTCACATGCTCTCCTCTCTGTCCCCATTGGAATGTTTGCTTTTTAGTAGAAAGCAGTAACTTGATTCAGCACAATTTTGGCAGTTGTAAATCGAGAAGGTGCACCAAGAGAACCTGGACGCTCACTGTGTGCTGCTACGTTGCAGTGATACATCATGCACCTCAAAACTTGTAAACAAGTTGGTAGTCGAATTCCAGTAATTGTAGCATCATCAACACAGATTGCAGGGCCAATGCCAAACAATTCAGTTTCCGACGAGTTTGTGGTTTTTTTTTTGTTCGTGAGGCAGGAGACGCAGTAATAACTGGATATAACACTGTTGAAGTGGTGTCAGGGTCAATCAGCATTTCCTTAGAAGGTGTAAAAAACGTATTGTTGTGTTCCATATCACCTTAAAAAACATGAACTTTAATTGTATTATTTCAAAATATTCTATTGGAGCTCAAATATAATAATTTATAGTTAGATTTAATCTTAAAGTTTAATGAGTTATATTATTCTGTTCAACACAGAAGTAACAGAAATAACATATTGGACAGGTCACTGCAAAGCACAATATTATTTCCATGTTCTGATTTTAAAGGTCGTTTCTATCAGAAATTAAAATGTTTACCTTGGTCATCAATTTGTGGTAAGGACAAGTGTTGTTTTCGGTAATAAAATGTGAATTTTAAATTTACTTTCTAGCACAACTGTTCATCAAAATCATTTATGGCTGCCAAACATTATAAAACAATGGCTATAAAACAATTTTTTAGCGATTCACTTTTTGTATGTAAGTCTGTAAGACTTTACAAGTAAGGATGGTTTTGTTTAGTTTTCGCTTAATTATGCAAACATTGTTGAAGTCCGGGGGACCTCTAAACATTGTCAAATATTTTTTTTATTTTTTACACAATGCTTTTTTTTTTATCAATGGAACAAATTTAAATAGTAAACTTTTTTTTGGTGATGCACCTTAATCTATATATATATTTCTCCTCTTCGAGAAGAAGACGCAGCCGGAAATTGCGAGTGAAAAAAAACACTATAGTCTGCTGGGAGACGAGGGCTGGGTCACAGCAAGTGACAGCGGGGGAAAAGACGCAGGACCATTTATAGAATAGCTGGGTTCAGTCACAGCAAGCATTTGACACCACTATAGTTTGCTGGGAGACGAGGGCTGGGTCACAGCGAGGTTGAAAAAAAAAACCACTATATTGTGCTGGGGGGGAGGGAGAAGTGGATAGAAGCAGACACAGCAAATTGTCACAGACGACCACGCATTGTTTCACCAGCAAGTGGGTTTTTTTTTATAAAACCAGATTATTTTTATTTCTTATATGACGTTTTGTCATTTTATTTAGTGAAATATATTAAGCAATATGAGCACGATGGTGGTTGTATAATTATGTGCTCTTAAACGAAACTATTTCATTTATCCCCCGTCGCGGTAAATTCTGTATCCGTTTAACCGCGGAAATGAGGGAGTGCTGTACATAAAATAACATTGTAATGTCAACTGATTATTGTAAAAAAAAAAAAACACATTTAATAATACAATTATGTGTGAAGATTAAAGTAATATTGAACTATTTCCAATTTGAGAAAAAAAATGGTGTATTGATATAGATAACAAACAAATGGTAACGGTTTCAGAATATGTATGTGACATTCCCGAAATGACGTTTTGTCATTTTATTTAGTGAAATATGTTAATTAAGCACTATGAGCACGATGGTGGCTGTATAAAACTATTTCATGTTTTATATGCTCTAACTACGAAACTATTTCATTTATCACCGTCGCGTAAATTCTGTATCCGATTAATTGCGGAAATGAGGGAATGCTGTACATAAAATAACATTTGAATGTCAACAAAAATAATCCTGTTCTTAATAAAGGCATTAAAATATATCTAACCAATAAAGAGAAAATTAAGTCCGGCAGCTCATCGAGAAAAGGCATCCAAAGAATTAACTAAAAATCTGTAAACAACAAAATAAAAAAACAAGTTGCTGGAAGGTACCAGATAGTGACCATAAAGTCTGCACATAATAGGTCAAAGTTTACCTTTGCATACCATTTATGTCAGCCTGTTATTTTGTTTCATTGCTTATTTTTTAAAATTGCAGCAATTATATTGATTGATAAGGCGGCGTATGCTACGTCGCGGGACGGCTAGTATATATATCATTCTCTTCGTCCCCCAACCATGCGGGACACCATGTAGCAAGACGTAAATCTATATATAAATAGATTAGTTGCGTTTGTGGATTTCCCGAATACGTCAAAGCAGGCAAGACGCATTTAGCATTCGACAACGTTCGACAACTCGCATTGTTTTCTGATTTCTTTGCAAAAAAAATTTTCTTTTTTTTTAAAGTTATGAATGGAATTTAAAATCTAATTAGTTGTTGTTTCTCTTCCTTACAACACCCTAAATGATACATTATTTCAATTTAAAAAATTGTCAAAGAGTCCTTGAAAGAGATCTAATTAGTTGTTGTTACTTTTCATTAAAAAAAACAAAAGGATAAACTATATAAAAAAATAAAAAAATAAAAACAATGACGTGAGAGGAATCAAACCTGGATAGCCAGCATAAAAAAGCAAAAAAAAAACAGCTCATTAGCCACCACGTCACACAATTTAAAGCAATAATATTGTATTAAATAAAGATTGCTTAATTAATTTGCTCTCCCACTTGACAAAGACAGGAGCAATGAGACAGACCACTGTTGCGCATGCCTGGAGAGCGAGGGAGGAGGCGGGAGGAGGGTTAGAGAGTCGGCGTGCGTGTGTGGTGTCCCGCATGGTTGGGCGACATAGAGAATTATATAGACAGAAGATACTAAAAAAATATCACAATGTTTAATGAGCACTTAAAAATGAATGATAAAATACATTTTGTTTGATTGCTTATTTAAAAAATAATTACAGTAATTATATTGATATGGCTGCGTATGCTACGCCGCGGGATGACTAGTATTGTTCATTTCTTCTATGGTTTGTTCTTCTATTTCTGCACCATCGTCCTCTGCAATGTTTGGTATACCTCGGTCAGTAATAATGTTTAGCATTTCTTCAAAATATTCCGCCCACCTTTCTAGAACCATTTCATTTTCTATAAGGAGGTCATCTGATATGCTAAGACACATGTGAGATCCTGCTTGATAGCCGTTACTTTCCTCTTTGTACATTTTTCTTGTTTCTTTTTCTTTTGAGAATTCCTCTAGTTTTTCCTTTTTCCCCATTCACGTTTTTTTTTCTTTCTGTATATTTTAGTAGCCTTCCTTCTAACCTCAATGTATGCGTGAGTTGACTTTCTGGTTGCTTTTTGTAGCATTTTCTTCCTTAATTTTGTTCGTTCTTCCACTTCTTTTTTGCATTCATTGTCATACCATTCAGCTCTTTTCTTCTTTTGCTTGTATCCTATGAGACCTTCCTGCTGTGTTTTTTATAGTTTGTTTAATCTTTTCCCAGTGACTGTATAGATTTTCAGTATTATCTATTGTTAGTGTTTCTAGTTTGCTTTCTTGTGCATACTTTCCTTTTGTTTGTGGCTCTGTTATTAGTTTTTCAGAGTCAAATCATTTTGTTATCTTTGCCTTTGTGTTGTGAAAAATACTTATTTTTTGTTTATACTTTATTTTGACTAACATATGGTCTGTGTCGGCATGTGCTCCTCTGAAGCTTCTGACATCTTGAATATCTGAACCATGTCGCCTGTCTATTAGCATATGATCTAGTTGATTTCTTGTCACCCCATCTGGTGACCTCCATGTTTCTTCGGGTATTCTTTTGTGTGGAAACTTAGTGCTAGTAATGGTTATGCCTTTGCCAGATGCGAAATCAATTAGACGTGTTCCATTACGGTTGCTTTCTTCGTGTACGCTGCACCAACACAAAACAATATATCTTTTTCTATCTTTATAGCAACAACACACGAATAATATGTCTTAGTTCACCAACTACTCAACAATCATTCTAGTTCTAGTTCTATTGTATCACCTTCAACACACAAATAATGTCTAGTTTTATTGTTTCACATCCAATCAATCTTGTTCAAGTATTTCACCACAAATTCATTTTATTTATTCATCATTGCTTTATTTCTAACTTTATCTGTTACTTTAATAAAACTTAAATTTCTTATATTACAGGCCGAACAACTGACAGAAGAGACTATAGCAGGTAATTATTTCTTACTTTATGATTTTACAAATTATTTGCATGAGAACAAAATGATAATAGGTGGAACCTGTGAAATAAAACTGTATTATTGAAAAAGAAAGAAAAGTATATTTATAAGCACATTACTGTCTATACTTGAGATTCAAACTAGTGTACACAACAGTAGTCTATACTTGAGTTTCAAACTAGTGTACAGATAAGTAGTCTATACTTGAGACTCAAACTATTGTACACAACAGTAGTCTATACTTGGTATTCAAACTATTGTACACAACAGTAGTCTATACTTGAGATTCAAACTATTGTACACAACAGTAGTCTATACTTGAGATTCAAACTATTGTAGTCTATACTTGAGATTCAAACTATTGTACACAACAGTAGTCTATACTTGAGAGTCAAACTATTGTACATAACAATAGTCTTTACTTGAGATTCAAACTATAGCAGAGACAATTTACACAACAATTTATTTACTTGAAGTTCAAACTCACAACCTACGCAACAATAGTATATACCTTAAACAAATGTTTGTAGGTGACGTAATTTGTTAACTCTTTTATCATATAAAGTTAGTATTTAACATCCATGGTGCAGCACTCGTTGAAATGCAAACAGATTTCCTTTAAATACATTAACTTATATGGTCTAAAATATTCTTTAAAAGATCATAACATTACTTTAATAAGATAAAGTGATCATGGAAAGTATTTTGTGCATGTAATACAATTTCTCAGAGTGATTCTGTCTATAAACAGATAAATAGCTAGAACTTTTCTCTATAATTGTTCATATCTAGAGTTCAAAGAAGCCTTCAGTCTCTTTGACAAAGATGGTGATGGAACCATTACAACAAAAGAGTTGGGTACGGTCATGAGGTCACTAGGTCAGAATCCAACTGAGGCGGAGCTACAAGACATGATCAATGAAGTTGATGCAGATGGTAATATTTCATTTGCACACGCTTAGCCTGTCTCCTAGCCTATCTGCCCATATCCTATCTACATAAAGATTATCTGCCTCCTAGCCTATCTGCACATATCATATTTACACATAGATAATCTGCCTCCTAGCATATATGCACATATCCTAACTACACATAGGTTATAAAAATATCTGCACCTAGCATATCTGCATCGAGTCTTGAGGACCCCAATGAGGAATCCTTGGCTTGTCGTCTAAGTGTATGAGATGCTGACTTAATTGAGACTTGTATTTACATTTGTCTCCGCCACAGAGTTTCACAGGCGATCAAACGTACAATACGTGAAGAAAATAAACCAACAGGTCTTATGTAACAGCAATCAGATATTTATTTACATAAAGGCACCAGTCCTAAATAGGATCTGGTGGTTCGCAAAGATACAGCAATCCAAAAAAATTCAACAAAGTGAATAGAACGTTCTCTCTCTCTCTCTCTCTCTCTCTCTCTCTCTCTCTCTCACACACACACACACACACCCTAAAGGAGGGGGTTAAGGTATGTCTAACCGACAACGGCAACAGTAGCCGGACATCTAAGCGGACATCTATTCTTTGTCGGTAGCCGAACAGTGGCCGAGTGGTCAGAGAAAATCCCAAGGAGAGAAGTGGCATCTTCCTGATAAATTCCTGACCCCTCGCTCCATTCGTCGGAATGTAGGCCTTTTATCTAAGCTTCGTTAGCCACCTGCTTATGACGTAATTACGGAGTAGGAAGGGGGGGAGAAATGGAACATATACTATTAGGGGGTAGCCGTGCAAATCAAGGGTTGTAGGGGCAAAGTGGGAATGTTTTCGCCCAATTACTCACAACCGGTGACACCAAGCCTGTATGCCTCCTATTTTTTCTGCACCTAGACTTTCTCCTAGCCTAGCTGCCTCCTAGCCTAAAAGCACCTAGACTATATGCCTCCTAGCTTATCTGCCTCATAGCCTATCAGCACCTAGCCTGTCTTCTAGCCTATCAGCACCTATCCTATCTGCAACTAGCCTATCTGCACCTAGCCTATCTTCCTCACAGCACATCTGCACCTAGATCATCTGCCTCATAGACAGTGGCGTCATTAGGGTTGTGCTGGGGTTCGGGCCGCACAGGGTGACACCAATAATGGGGTGACATTAAAATGAACTATTCTAAATGTAATATAAGAAAGAACTCCGTCTAGTCGGATTAAAAACATGAGCAGTAGCACAGGGTGACATCATACAAAGCAGTAACACAGGACACCATCATACAGAACAATAGCACAGGGTGGCATCACACAGAGCAGTAGCACAGAGTTCGATCATACACAGCAGTAGCACCGTGTGACATCATACAGAGCAGTAGCACAGAGTTCTATCGTACACACAGTAGCACAGTGTGACATCATACAGAGCAGTAGCACAGGGTGACATCATACAGAACAGTAGCACAGGGTACCATAATACAGAGCAGCAGCACAGGGTGACATCATACAGAGCAGTAGCACAGGGTGACATCATACACAACAGTAGCGCAGGGTAACATCATACAGAGCAATAGCACAGGGTGCCACCATGCAGAGTTCTAGAGCTTTAGGTAAATGAGTCACAATTAACGCTGGTCTGATCAATATGGTGTTATTTTGCAGACGCCCTAAAAAAATAACGCATGTTGTCACGTAAAGCGTAGTTCCTTGTAGCCCAAATGGGCCATCGGGGCAGATCAAGTGTAGAATTCATCTGTTTTTATAACCTCTGCTGGATATAAAAGTGGTTGTGTAGTTAGCACAATGACCACCCGCCTTTACTTCCCAACTTTAAGTCAGGTACCCATTTAAAAGCCGGGTGGGACCTGTGGGATGACTTTGAAACACATTTCGTCGTGGAAAATTCCCGTATGGTTTACACTTGAGGATCGAAACCCGTGAATTCCCAGGTCAACAGTCGAGTATCTACACCTCTCGGCCATCCGTCACGTGGTTTCATGAAATTGTAGACGTAGTATACAAAGGCTGTTGTAAATAATGTATATCTTTCTGAAATAAAATCAGTAAACTTTCGTTTTTATTGCAAAAGTATCATAATAAATCAATCATTGCCATATAAAACACAAAATAAATAACATAAATGTGTACCAGTGTTGTTAATCGATTTTCAATAAAAATTGTGTTACCAGCATGGATATAATATAATAATATCAATTACAGAATTATAAAATAATTATTTTTGTTTATTTTTTTTTTAACTTTTATGCTCGAGAATATTCTATCATGCCACGTGGAATACCCTAATCAAAAAGACCGAATGGATTTCAGCAACAACTTCCCAAAAAAATTGCTCCTTGGATTCATAGTTCGTTATGTCAAGAGAGCTGATTGTTACGGGTTCTTTTAATATCTTCATTAAATTATTGCTATATTTTCAAACACACAGCCAAATTCACAGATAAGTCAACACCTATTAATTTGAAATATAAAATAATGCACGTTATTAACTACTACTCGTGACTGCACGACTATCTCATACAAACTTTAATACAACACTGACTTAAAAAACTAAATTACACTTAAAACTTCTGGGTGGGGATGGGGGGAGGGGCGTTTCGGACATGAAAGCTTGACTCTGAGATTTTACCTGAGTCCAGTAGGGCTTTGATCTTGGGAGGAGAATCGGGGACGGGGCGTTACGGACATCAGATCATGACTCGGAGGTATTACCCGTCCAGTAGGGCTTTGATCTCGGTCATTTTAAACTGTGCTACGCTGACCACAGGGGAACATAATATGGGGCACTGTGGTAGGGGGGTTCGATCTCAACACTGATGATGACTAGGGTTCATCAAAAGACGTTGCTCATCAGCCCACACCTGATAATGTGTCTGATTCATTCCATGCTAGCGGTATGCATTCTACAGCAATGGAAGAGATTGACGCAGAAATACAGGGAATAAACGTGGAAAAATTTGATGCTGAAGTGGAAGCTAAAAATGATTGTAACCAATCATGTGGAATAATTAGCAGATGCTTCTTTATGATTGTACCAGTTCCAGATCATTTTCGGGTAGAAATTATCAAAAAAGGAAGTCTTCTTTTCAAAACATGGAAGGACCGTTTAGTGCTGTGACAAGACAAGGTGCTAAAGCTAAAGGAGATGTGCGCCAACTATCTGAACATAGGTTTTACAAAATGATGCCGAATGGTGACAAAATACTGATTTGAAGGATGGTTTACTAAATCACTGAGGAGAAATGATACTGTTTTGGTTTTAGTCTCTTTGCTGTTAGTATTAGGGAGCGACCGATATGCCTTTTTACCGAAAGTCCGATACCGATATTTTTCCCCAGCATTTTTGCCGATACCGATACCGATATTTTGCTATTAATGAAAGGGTGTCTTGCAAATGAAGAAGATTAGAAGAACAAAAGATTTGAAAAGACAGACCGGAAGACCGAAGTCTTATGCCTGCATAATCTCAGAAATCTGCATGTTTATTGTTTAAAATTAAACTTTTAACAAACAATTTATTGTTTTTTACTTTTTACTTGTACACAAACAGAAAGGTAAGAAAAAGTTGTAAATTATTAATGTCAAACTAAAAAAGTAAAAATGTATTAGTTGTAAATTGTGACTTCACTAACTTGTGGAGGTTATGATGAAATTAAAATAATTTTCTTCGTTAATCTTTGTAATTTTTACTGAATTTACTTGTAGCAGATTTTTTTAAAAGTTCGAAAAACTAAAAACATTTAATTATATCAGTAAATCACTTCACTCAGGTGAACAGTTAACTGGAAGTCTGCAAGTAAACTTTAACTTTGTAAACCAAAACCAGTTTAGAGTTACTAGATTTGTGGGGGGAAAAACAATGTATCGGCAGTCAAAAAAAAAAACGGCCGGTCCGATAGTTAACCCATAGTGCCAATATCGGTTCGACTATCGGTCGCTCCCTACAAAAATCGGCCGATCCGATATTAACCGATAGTGCCAATATCGGTCCGATACCGATACCGATCCGATTATCGGTCGCTCCCTAGTTAGTATTACAGAAACAACATTCAAATTTGTCTCTGGGTCTCAGAAGTGGTGGAAACTGAGCCCAAAATTACATAATCATGAGATCTCGAGAGAGCCCTTAAAAAATGGAAAACATTGCCAACAGTACTGAACGGCTAAAAACTATTCATGCCGAAAATGTTGTTGTGATGGACAGAGAAATGAAGGATATCTAGCACAGGTTGCTAATCAAAATTTGGCATTTCGTTGCCACAAGAATGAATAAAGAGAACTTTTTTGAGATGGTTGAGATGCTTTGACATATGACGAAGGGTTTAAATAGTTTAAAGAGAAATTCAAGTACAATAAAAGCATCCGTATCTTATCTATCATCTGAAACTCAAAATGTGTTTATAAATTTACTAGCACATCATGTGAAGGAGATCTTTATAGGGATATTAAGGCTGCCAAGAATTTTGGAATTATATTCGACAGCACACCTGACAGTGTGTGCATTGACTAGATGATTTATCGCTCTAATTTTTATATGATGAGTTATTCGAAGTTGAGCTACTAAAAGAGATACGGAGACTGAGAAAACATCTGAAGGCAGCAGACATTGATCTTGACAACGCCAAAGAGTGATCGGTATTTGATGTTTCGCAATTATTTATCACTATCTGTATGTCTGTAGCTCATGTGAGATGAACTTTTCTAACTGAAATGGATATACCTGAGATTTCGCTCTCTTATCTATTGAAAGTGACATGTGAAAGATATTGACATTGATGGAGATAATCAGCTTTGAAGACCAGAAAAGGACAATTTAAAATAAAGTTTATTGTCGAAATAACAACTCGTGAGTTAAAGGAGAATGGATAAATATAGAGTTGTTTTCCTTAACAAGAGAGAGAGAGAGAGAGAGAGAGAGAGAGAGAGAGCGAGAGAGAGAGAGAGCGAGAGAGAGAGAGAGAGAGGGAGAGAGAGAGAGAGAGAGAGAGAGAGAAAGTGCGCATAAACGGAAAGAGAAAGGTGATGAACAAAAAAGAGAGATAATCAAGATGGCAGGAAAAACAAAGGAAAGATACAGACAAGTAAATGAGAAAGCATGAAGAACGACCGTGATAGAGACAAGTTTTGATGGTTAATGTACCATGCATTGACTCATTCATTCATTGTATATATGTTAATAATTAAATACAGAGCAGTAGCATGTACCATGCATTGACTCATTCATTCATTGTATATATGTTAATAATTAAATACAGAGCAGTAGCATGTACCATGCATTGACTCATTCATTCATTGTATATATGTTAATAATTAAATAATTTCAATTATTCGTCTTGGATTTGTCTGACTTGTCTTAGTAGAATTTACCTATGTTTTGCAACTCTACATACACGTTCATCAACATAATTAGAGGCACGACAAATACTTTGACTATGCTTTGCTAGCTGTTGCAATTCTTAAATGCTTTCTCATTAAATTGTATTATGTAATTTGATCTTTTATGTTGTTAAAATCTCATCAACTTTATGACCGATTAAACGTATTTCACTAACATTACAATTATAGGCGATTTTCTATGTTCTAGTCAGCCCCGTAGCGTGAAAATTCTACAGCAGGGGCCAGGCATTCTACAGCAGGGGGCAGGCAATAGCAAGGGGCCAGGTAATACATTTTGTTAAGTAGAACAAATAAGCAGAGGGGGCCAGACAAAACGCAGGGGCAACTGGCCCCCTGGCCCTCCCCGAACGCAAGAGCCTGGTTCTGGTGCAGGGAAATTCGAAATCTGCTTCATTGTTCATGGGGGAAGTTTTGAAGAGGTGACACCCTAAATTTTCCGGAGCGAATGAACCGCCATAGTGACGCCACTGATCCTAGACAATCTAAAATTAGCCTATCTACACACAGATTATCTGCCTCCTTCAAAGTATAAATATTTGTTTTTGGCTTTCTATTTTGTTTGCTTTTAATATTAGCCTATATACTGAGAATATCTGTAAGCAGAAATTGTGAATATAAAAATAAATCTTTTGTGTTTTTTCAGAACTTTAATATGGCAGAATAGTCAGAATATAAGCAATATTTATCAAATACATTTTAAATAGAATTAATGTGAATAGAAATATTAACAAATAGTATTTAAACCCGTCGAACGACGGGTGGAATTTCCTATTTTTTTATAAAAAAAATTGAAATAATGTGGACACAAAAACAAAAAAGCCTTCCCAATATATCTTAATACATAATCACAACAGATAACAGACGGCCATTTTTTGAACAGCAAGGCTCGTCCATTTTTCAATACAATTAAAATCAGCTGTCAACAACCACAAAACAATTGTGAGCGAGTGATGAAGGCAACACAAACTACAAACAGTCTGCTTACTGATATAATCACTAACGTTTAAATTAAGTTTTTTGTTCCCTCATTTTATTAAATATTTACTTAAAAATACCATTTTATTAAATATTTTCTTTAAAATACCATTTTATTAAATAAGTGTTTTAAGCCCTTAGAACGACGGGCGGAATTTTATATTTTTATTTGCGACAATATTTCGTGGTGTTTATCCTCTTTCGGGTCGAGAGCAAGTCACGTGATTGGTTAGGTCGGAAGCTGTACCCTGGAAAACCTTTGCATAAAGATAACGCAGTGGTTTCGAATACGACTGGCAGTCCATATGCTATTTTTTTCGAGACATCGACCAGTAAACTTTGATGACGTTAGTAAACAGAATGAATGGAACTCTTATTTACTGCAGACGTTGATGACGTCATTTGCTGTTAATAATCGGAGATATTTTTATATTTGGCATTAATTTTTTTCGGGTCTGTCCAAGCCTAATAAAGTCATTTGCTGTTAATAATCGGAGATATTTTAATAATATTTATTTTTTTAAAAATAAATACAGCTTTGAATAATATATTTTAGTTGTCAGGATATATGTCTAAGACTAAGAGTAAAGATGTGCACATGCCCGGCAGTTATTTTTTATTACTTTTTTTTTCGGGTCTGCCTGCAGCCTAATAAAGTCGGACACGAATAAAACAAAAATTATGCGCTAAATTAGTATCAATCGTAACCTCCCCTACAGAAAGCTAACACTCGTTAATTCTGTCTCCATCGAGTATTTGGTTCAATTCCTCGGATATAAATGCTTCCATCCCCTCTATTTTCTTTTCTTAATCTTATTATTATTTAGTAAATTTGAAATATGTAGGCTACTCTGAATTTTTTAAAGTGTGAGGCAAAAATGATGGTAAGGAAAAGTTAGGTAATATTTAGGACTAGCTGTACCCTGCAAAGCCTTTGCAGGAAGATAGACTATTGTAAAGCCATTGCCGAACTTAGGATTTGGGGGCCTGTCATTTTGACGTTCGATACCATGACATGAGATTATGTAAATAATATTTAATGTAAAAAATAATGTTGGGGGCTCCCCTCAAGCTGTGGCCCGGCGGGATTTTCGTTTTTGAACCCCCCCTCACCCCACCCAAGTGCGTCAGTGTTCAGCTTTGATACATATTTTCAAAATATTTTTTTTTGTTTTTAAGTTATGAAATAATTAAAAATCTAATTAGTAGTTGTTTCTTTTTCTTACAACATCCTAAAAGATAAATTATTTCAATAAAAAATGTCAAAGAGATCTAATTAGTTACTGTAGCACTATATTTTTGTATATAATGTTATGTACTTGTTGATGTAATGCTTCTCCAAGGTAACACCGTGTGTTCCTCACTGCTGCTTCAGATACTTATACTGGTTTTATGTAGCTGCCGATATCATAACTGGTTTATAATCTTAAGTAGCGTTCAGTCCCGTTGCACTCTCAAACAACACACCAATCAATGAGGCAAAGTTCCACGATTCAATTATATTTATTCAACAATAAGAAAACATATGTAGTATGAACTTATGTGCAGCAGTATTCACAAATGCTTCGTACACAATATAACACGTAGTATTCCAGTTTCCCGAAGGAATTCCCTGGCAATACTTTGACACTTAGTATCCTGAGTTCCCGAAAGAATTATTCAGAGATACTTCAATAAAATAGACTTTGACTGTGTACTGTAAAACGCAATAACTTGATAGCTTGTGCCTCTACTATTTCTCCACTAACTTCTCCTCTAACTATCTCTACAACTGGTGTCCTGATGTCTCTATCGTCAGTCTGTCGAACTGTCAGTCTGTCTCTCGTAGGTCTTTCGTCGGTCTGCCGATGTCTCTCGTAGGTCTGACGAAATTTCAATTACCTCGGATATTTATGTGATTGTGAATTATCACGTGCCCCAAACGCCCAGAACTTCTGATTGGCTCCCTAACACCCTTTCTAACTCATCTACATATTAATGAATCTTATTCCAGCCTAGGGATTGGTGCGGCTAAAACTCACTATGGGCTAGCATATTCCTTTGTCTGCCTAATTACCGCATCTCTATCGTCATCGCATCTCTTGGGGTGCATAGCGACCTGTGATGACAACTAATTTCACCCTAAACTAAAGACACGCGATGGAATTCTAGTTATCCAGACTACTGACTGTGTCTCCTGTACCCATGAGTTTTCAATGTTAACTAACCAACTGAACCAGTGGTTCTAAAATTGTATGAATCTATCTAAAGCTATTGTTACTGTTACTTTTCATTAAAACAACTAAAAGGATACATTCCTAAAAAAAATAAAACAATAAAAAAATATGTCTCTGAGAGAAATCGAACCTGGATAGTCAGCATAAAAAAATAAACCCCCAGCTGCTTATCCATGCAGTCAACACGTCACACGATCTAAATGAAAATTTTAATGTAAAAATAAATTGATCGATTATATTGCCTTTGCTGTTTACGAACGCGCTCGATAGTCTTATTGTTTACGTTTGACAATGTTAAAATGCTATCCGTTGTAATAAAAACTAAAATAATTTGAATGATATTATATATTATTATTATTTTTTAATATTTGGGACTTTTACATTTCATAATAAAAAAAACCACAGAAACTATTTAAAAGTGTAGATTTTTCAAAAAGAAATATCGAATCAAGACGAGGGCAAGACGCCATTTTGAATTTTTGTTTTTGCTGGTCACGTGATTACTTTATCAAATACTATTGGTGCCTTTAAGTATATTTGATATTGAAAAAATGTAACATACTCTAACTGAATTAAAGAAATACGTATAGACATTTTGAACTAGTCTTGACTCAACTCACCATGTCTACCATGAAGGAACATGTATCACATTTTGAACTAGTCTAGTCAACTCACTATGACTACCAAAAAAAGACAAAGAACAAAATAAAACTACCAATACTTTTTTCATGACTGTCACAATATAAGCCTTACAGCGAAATTTAGTCAACACATGGTGTTAATACTTAGGGCATCACATTGGCTTAATCCAGCACTTGTAAAATTGTATCTAAAAAAATTTCCATTCCTCAATGAATAAGCCCATTTCACAATGAATCTTTTTTCATCTAGTGTTTTTCTTCTGAAAATTTGTATACATTTGAATTTATATAACGCAGTGGATCCGGCACCAGCCAAAACCATTGTATTAAGGTATAAGGAATATGGCATATATAATTTTTTCTTTTCAAGAATTTTTCTTTCACGATTAGGGGTTAGGGTATGCGGTTAGGGGACTCAAGGTTAGGAGGATAAGTGTTGATGGATAGGGTTATGGATAGGTATAGGATAGTGTTTAGGTGATAGTAAAGTTAGGGATAAGGGTTATGGATAGGGTTAGGTGTTAGGGTTAAGGTGTGGAGCAATATCTATGGCTGGTACCCGAAAAAAAAAATACGGGTTCGGTCGGACCGAACCGTAGCCACTGCGTTTATTTAATATATTTTTTCGTTGATGGTTCATTTTCACATTTTAAGTCTGTCATATGCATTTTTTCCTGCACTAATCTTTCACCTATGGATCAAAGAAAGGAGATAAATCTTCTTATGATATTCGATATTTTGTCTTACTTAGCCGGACAGTACGGTGTTAGGATTCTAGCTCCTCAGTACGGTGTGAGAATTCTAGCTTCTGAGTACAGTGTTAGAATTCTACCTCCTGAGTACGGCGTTAGAATTCTACCTCCTGAGTACGGTGTTAGAATTCTAGCTCCTAAGTACGGTGTTAGAATTCTAGCTCCTGAGTACGATGTTAGGATTCTACCTCCTGAGTACGGTGTTAGAATTCTAGCTCCTGAGTACTGTGTTAGAATTCTAGCTCCTGAGTACGGCGTTAGGATTCTAGCCCCTCAGTACGGTGTGATAATTCTAGCTCCTGAGTACGGTGTTAGAATTCTAGCTCCTGAGTACGGCGTTAGGATTCTAGCTCCTGAGTACGGTTTTAGAATTATAGCTCCTGAGTACGGTGTTAGAATTCTAGCTCCTGAGTACGGCGTTAAGATTCTAGCCCCTCAGTACGGTGTGATAATTCTAGCTCCTGAGTACGGTGTTAGAATTCTAGCTCCTGGGTCCGGCGTTAGGATTCTAGCCCCTCAGTACGGTGTGATAATTCTAGCTCCTGAGTACGGTGTTAGAATCCTAGCTCCTGAGTACGGTATTAGAATTCTAGCCCCTGAGTATGGTGTTAGAATTCTAGCTCCTAAGTACGGTGTTAGAATTCTAGCTCCTGAGTACGATGTTAGGAGATTCTACCTCCTGAGTACGATGTTAGAATTCTAGCTCCTGGAGTACTTGTGTTAGAATTCTTAGCTCCTGAGTACGGCGTTAGGATTCTAGCCCCTCAGTACGGTGTGATAATTCTAGCTCCTGAGTAACACGTGTGTTAGAACCCTAGCTCCTGAGTACGGTTATAGTAGGATTTTAGCTCCTGAGTGACGGTTTTAGAATTATAGCTCCTGAGTAACGGTGTTAGAATTCTAGCCCCTGGAGTACTATGTTAAGATTCTAGCCCCTCAGTACGGTGTGATAATTCTAGCTCCTGAGTACGGTGTTAGAATTCTAGCTCCTGGGTCCGGCGTTAGGATTCTAGCCCCTCAGTACGGTGTGATAATTCTAGCTCCTGAGTACGGTGTTAGAATCCTAGCTCCTGAGTACGGTATTAGAATTCTAGCCCCTGAGTATGGTGTTAGAATTCTAGCTCCTGAGTACGGTGTTAGAATTCTAGCTCCTGAGTACGGCGTTAGAATTCTACCTCCTGAGTACGGTGTTAGAATTCTAGTTCCTGAGTACGGTGTTAGAATTCCTAGCTTCCTGGAGTATTTGGTGTTAGAATCCTAACTCCTGAGTACGGTGTTAGAATTCTAGCACCTGAGTATGGTGTTAGAATTCTAGTTCCTGAGTACGGTGTTAGAATTCTAGCTCCTGAGTACGGTGTTAGAATCCTAGCTCCTGAGTACGGTTTTAGAATTCTAGCACCTGAGTATGGTGTTAGAATTCTAGCTCCTGAGTACGGTGTTAGAATTCTAGCTCCTGAGTACGGTGTTAGAATTCTAGCTCCCGAGTACGGCGTTAGGATTCTAGCCTTCAGTACAGTGTGAGGATTCTAGCCCCTCAGTACGGTGTGAGAATTCTAGCTCCTGGGTACGGTGTTAGAATTCTACCTCCTGAGTACGGTGTTAGAATTCTAGCTCCTGAGTACGGTGTTAGAATTCTACCTCCTGAGTACGGCGTTAGAATTCTAGCTTCTGAGTACTGTGTTAGAATTCTACCTCCTGCGTACGGCGTTAGAATTCTAGCTCCTGCTTCTGCTTCTGTTTGCCGACTGATTGAGAACTATTTTAGGTGTTTGTTTTAGTTCATTTTTGTTTCCTGTAATCTATTTATCTAACAACTTATTTCTTTTTCTATCTCTAACATATAAACACGCGTAAACATAAATACATATATTAGAACATAAAATAAATCCTCTTGCATAAAAACAATTATATAAATGTAAAAATACAAATACATGTAACATTTATTACATTGACTGCAGGAAATGGAACAATAGATTTCCCAGAATTCCTCACAATGATGGCGCGAAAGATGAAAGACACCGACACTGAAGAAGAACTCCGCGAAGCATTCCGTGTGTTCGACAAAGACGGCAACGGCTTCATATCAGCTGCGGAACTACGTCACGTGATGACAAATCTGGGTGAGAAGTTGACGGACGAAGAGGTGGACGAGATGATCCGTGAGGCCGACACAGACGGAGATGGCCAAGTAAATTATGATGGTAAGATACCAGCACTTGGTGTTGATAAGTTGAAACTTGGGTTTGTGTTGAACTGTCACCTGTCACAGAGTGACTGTGTGCGCTGTGAGTTTGGATAACGGTATGGTATGTATGAGCAGGGGAGAGCATGAGTGTGTAACTAGAGACTGAGTTGTATTGTCTGTGGGTGTGTGTGTGTAGCTGGCAGTGATATTCTAGTTATTAAAATCATTTTAGTTATAGTTTTGATTAGTTTTTTTAGCAATCATTTTTATTATTATTTAGTTATAGTTTTTGAATTCAGTTTAGTTATAGTTATAGTTAGTTTTTTCATCAATCATTTTTATTATTATTTAGTTATAGTTATAGTTATTGAATAATTTTCGTAAGTACTGCAAAACTTCAAATGCCCATCATACGACAGATAAATGCCAATTAAATTTTAACATCCACTGCACCACACACTACACTATCACACTACACATGAAGTGAACAGAAAATAAGTTTAAAAAAAATCTTGAAAACTTTTAAGTTTGTAAAAACCAGTAGTAAAAGTGACTTCCAAGTTGAATAAAAAAATTCAAGTTGCTTTATTTCAAATTGTTACATCAAACAAATTGTTGCCTAATTCGTTCAGCAAGTCACTGTTGACTTTCAGCCATACTCTCAGTTCCAGCGACTTCTCCATTCTGTTCCTCCTCCCGGTGGTCAGCATCCCACAAACTGAAAACAGCCGTTCAACAAATGCTTGAGAAGCAGGTGCTGCTAATAGGTCTAGAGCAATAGGTGCAAGTTGACTGTACGACTTCGGACAGCTTCTCAACCAAAATGGTATGGCATTGTCTGTGATGGCATTGCATTGGATGTCAGCAATGTACTTGTTGATCATGCCGGTGGCCACATTAATTTCTGACATCTGCAACTGATGAGGTGTGGCACTGTCAGATGCAGAAAGTTTCATTGCCAGGTTTGGAAACTGAATCTGAAGAATACTCTGCTGCTGCAGTTGAATTTCATCTGGTGATTTTGTTCTTTGTTGTTTAACCTGTATATAATGTGCACAATAGTAAAAGTCAATCAGGTGATTGACAAATAACTATATAGTACTTTTACACATACTGGTTACCGGCATGGCAACTGACAAGCACAAATTAGAATAATAATTTTTATCAGTATTTAACTATATACCAACTTGCAACCAGTACCTCAAAAAAAAAAAATCCTAATACAAATTGCTGTTGGATTATTGTTCATTTACATCATTGTCATAGGCAATAAAAACTTATTCAAAATCTGTGACTTATACAACATGCCATGCCAGTGCCACCACCCACTACCAATAATAGCATTACCATTATTACAGTACTAGATAGTAGATTGAATTTCATAGCAGAGAACTAAATGACATAACACAACTATAATTAATACATAGCAATTTTGGCATGTCTAATTGATGGAGTAAAATTAAGTAACACAAACCTCGTTTATTATGTATTTTTTGGCAGCCTCAAGCAGCTTTATCATTTCTTCCTCTTCTATCATCATAGTAACTGCCAGCGATGGATTTAGAAGGCATGCTGCTGCTGGTATTGGGTTGAAATTGTCAGCAGCTGGATTCATAATGCAGCTAAACCTGGTCTTCATATCACTCAGCATGGTAGATGTAACTGACTTTGATGCCTTGCAAGACTGTAGGTGACACTGTAGCTCGATAATTGCAGGCAGTATATGAGAAAGTGATTGACTGTCTGTTTGAAGTTTATCAGTCAGCACAGCAAACGGCTTCAACAGATCAGACAATTCTTGTAGTTGCATCCATTCGCTAATCAACAGTGTGTCAGTTTTCATCTCAGCCAGTAATTCAGTAACACACGCTTTGAGTTCAATAAAGCGAGATATCATATGGTAAGTGCTGTTCCATCTGGTACTGTTATCACTGACAAGCACTTTGCCACATCGTTGTTTAATTTTTTCCATCCCTTTACTTGACTTTCTAATTTTTCCAACCATGTGTCTAACTTTAGTAAGGAGGCTGTCATAATGGATGAATGCTTTTTTCACCACAAGCTGAAGCGAGTGAGCTAGACACGCCATTCTAGGATAAGGCATATGACTAGATTTGTCTAACTCTTCTAATTCAATTGAGTAAACTAAGTCTGCCGGTACTGGATCGATGTTGACCTCTACTTCTTTATCAGTGTCACTTCCTTCAGCATAACTGGCATCATTGTCCGAATTTGAAAGATATTCTGCCTCTGTACCTATGTCATTATTATCACATTCTTGGTCAGCCATTTCTCTTTCATTTAGCAATCTGATGGCTTTGGTCATGTTGGCTCCACTGTCAGTGACAATCATCAACACTTGTTTAGATGTAATGTTCCAGTCCAACAAGCACTGATGTAGAGCTTCAGCCAACATTTCTCCTGTGTGTGGATGCTGCAGCTGGACAAGTTGTAGCATTGCGTGTCTAACAACCAACTTCACAGAATCAAAAAACAAGCAGAAACACCCAAGAAAGATGCAGACAAGTTTGTTTTGGACCATCCATCGAGACAGATTATGACTTTACGAGAAGCAGAAATCAGTTCCTTTAGTTTAACAATTCCTTCATTCCAATGCTCAGTTATCATTCGTTGAAGTGATTTAGATCCTGCATATATTTTGGGTAGAAAAATACTACTTTGAATCGCTATCAGCTAACTTTTCACAACTAAAATAAAGTTTGACAATCACATGTATTAACTTGTAATTGTAAGTCACATATTTATTACATATAGTGTCTGTAAACTGCTGCTATCAGCTGACAAATTAAGATTTATTAGAAAATATTTTTAAATTATCTATAAATGTATTATTACATTAGGCTTACCTGGTAATTTGAATTTTGGATCTAAAACATTGGTCATTTTGCGAAAGCTTGGGTCATCAATAGAAGTGACTGGCAAACCTGTTCGAACTATCCAGTTTGCAACAGAATTTATCCTGTCATTATGCTGTGGTGATTCTTTACTCCAGATACTCTTAGTATATTTACAACTGTTGACAGCTGCTGGCAAAGTTTGTTGCTTCTTTACATTTGAGAGATTACCACCTGAAGCTGGATTCAAATATAAAAAATATTTACGTTGTTTTACTGGCCATGATTTACACCTTTAATGCATTTGAAACATAATCATTCAACTCAATGAACACAATGTTAGTTTTACCTGCTTCACTTTGTTGCTTCTTGGCTTCAACTTCTTCCGCTTCTCTTGCTTTAATCTCCTCATATTCTGCATGATGATGGCTCTTCAAATGATTTCTAAGATTCGTTGGGTTTTTGGTGGCAACGGACATGGCACACGCTTTACCATTACTAAGCACTACTTTACAGTATGATTTTTTTTCCTGTCTTTCATATTTGAAATATTTCCATACACTACTGGCACGTTTTCTACCAGAAAACATCTGTACAAAGCTTGCCATCTCTTTTTTTTTGGCTGCAAAATGAATGAACTTTCTTTTAGTTCCATCGCCCATGTAAATAGCATTGTAAATTAATTATATGAATAACATTGTCATAAATAAATAATAATACTTTTTCAATACTTGTAAATGTAAGTAACCTTCAAAGTGTTTTTTTTTTTAATTTTGGTTTAAATTGCGTGAAAATTAACATAATTCACGTATTTCGTGTGATATGCTATGGCATAGTGCTATGTTGCTCTTATAGTCTAATCTAACTTCTCCGATCATTAAAATATAAATCAATCTTCATAATTTAAAATTAAATAATAATATTAAAAAAATTATCTGCGAAAAAAAAATGAACATTTTGAAACCTCACTCACCATGTGTTTCCAAAGTTACTCTGTGGATCACAGATTTCAACAAAAAGTATTTCCACAGTCACCTGTGTTTTCAATCAACAGCGTTTCCAGTCACAGTTTGAACATCTGTTTCGTTGTTTAATTTTTTTTTATACATTTGTACTATTAGTAACATCAGATCGGAAATAAAAAAAAGCAAAAGTAGATTGCGCATGCTCTTCCGCTAATTTTACATCCCTCTGAAATATCATGAATAAATACATTCACCTTTTTAGGCCACATTTAATAGTAAGATTAAAATAATGAAATGCGTGAGGCATGTATCAAAAATTATAAAACTTTCATGTGATTAGTTATGAAAGTCTTTTTAGTTATAGTTATTATTAGTTTTTTTGGCAAGCATTTTAGTTATTATTTAGTTATAGTTAAAAAATTCTTGCTAGTTTTAGTTTTAGTTATAGTTAACTAAAGTCAATCATTCTAGTTATCGTTTTAGTTATAGTTAACTGAACAACACTGGTAGCTGGACTAACTGTACACACAGACCAGCTACACAAAGCTGAGAGTAAACGTCCAAGAGTGAGATGTGTCTCTGAATGCTGCAATCAGAGTCGCTACTTAGTTTTTAAGGTCAAATAGATCCCCCCTCCATAGAAATACTCGTCCTGTTCTCTTAGAGTCAGACTTAATATTGGAAGTTGGGTGTGGATCCTGAGTGACTGCCAAGTTTGCTCTTGGTGCAGACGACCAATTCAATCCTTAGTTATGCTAATTATCTATGTCCTCTGTGCTTTATCCAAGACCCATGGCAGGTATGCAAAATACTTACTATAGACTATATATTGAAAAAGCCTCTGCAAAATGTACAAAGATAGAACCTAAACCTTGCAATACTTGATAGGATCTTGGACTTAACTGAACGCAATTAAAGATTCCAACAAAAAATGTCACGTGATCCCACCTGTTTCTTTATTTTTTTTTATTTCATTAAACTTTATACTATTAACAACAATATATAAACCTTTTTAGCAAACAAATTATAGAAACACATTTTGAGTGGTAAGACTTATACAAATAAAATGTTAATTTTTTTAAATACTGAAATTTTAAAATTGTTATAATTATTTATATTTCAGAGTTTGTCAAAATGATGACTTCCAAGTAATTCAAAGTTCATCTTGTAGTTCACCAAAGATTTCATTATCCATATATATAGTCATATTTAAGCTTATCACGCAGCATAACAATTTTCAGTTGTTAAAAAAGAAAATTAAATACAAAAATTAGCATGCCAGTGAGCAAAGGGCAAAGATTATAATTAATGTTTTAAAAAGCATTTGTTATAAAACTTTTTTACAATATTAGACAGTTACATATTATTTCTGGGTACAATAATTTTATTCTTACATTTTATTTTTAAAAAAAAACTGTTTTTACCTCAATAACTAAAAAAAAATGTATTCAAAAAAATATCATAACAATGAATTAATCAACACTTTGAACAAATTGGCCTGTAAATATTTTTTCTATGATTTTGCTTTATATTTTAAACAATAAAAATATGATCTCAAGAGAACTTTCTTAAAATATTTAAAACATTTTGCTGCAGAGTATAGCAGTGTATAGCAGTGTTTCCCAACCTATGTATTTAGTCTGCTGTATTGTTTCCCAACCTATGTGTTTAGTCTGTAGTAGTGTTTCCCAAACTATTTGTTTTGACTGCAGTATTGTTTCCCTACCTATGTATTTAGTCTGCAAGAGTATTTCCCTACCCATGTGTTTGGTCTGCAGTAGTGCTTCCCCACCTTTGTACTCAGTCTGCAACAATGTTTCCGCTAAGGATTTGGGGGTTGTGAGCCAAAAGAATTTTTTGAGTCAAAATTTCAATGTTGTATAAATTGTGAGCCAATAGCATGACGTGCAATACAAATACAATTACTGTCATTTAAAGAGACAATAAATAATAAGTAAATGGAGTCAACCGCATGGGAAGCTTCCATATATTTATATGTAGGAAGTTTTTATAAAGCTTTTGTAAATGAATTATTTTAGAATTTAAAAAAATATGGTTGAAATAACTATGGTTAAGTAGAAGAAATAGGACTAAAAAATGGTGAAACTGCAACCAAAAAATAGAAATAAACAGATAAGTTATTAGATATAATTATAAATGAAAGTTTCCCGTCAGATCAACAATAAACTAAATTATAATACAACAAAATAAAAAAGAAAAATTAAAACACAATAATTGAAATCAATTAATTTTATTTTGTAATAATTAACTTTTCCCTTCTTCTTTATTCTGCTTTCTACAAGTCATATAAATAATCGGTGTTAATGACATTTTCACCTAATAAGTATGACTTAATTTCAGGCTTGCGGAGCCGAGCCGAGAAGCCGTGGAGCCGCTAATTTTCGCTGGATCCAGAGCCGGAGCCAGAGCCGAAAATATCTGGCGGCTCCGGCTGCCAATTTTTTTAAAGCAGATTTTTTTTTTTACTTTTAAAATTCCAAATTCGTTTGATTGTCTGCCTTCTACAATTTGAAATGTTTTACGAACTCCACAAAACAGTAACAGCATTTAAATGATAGCGTGCACGCACATCACCACAAGAAATCTTTAATGGGGAATCGTTTTGTATTCTTTTAAATCTTGTTTACCCTCCGAAATTTTTAAAATTGCATATTATTATGTTAAATGTAAAGTAAAAACATTTTTATTTCAGAGAATAATTTTATCTATCATTTAAAAGTAAATTTTTGCTACGACGACAAATAGAACGCGTCATTTCTTATGTTATTTGACCGCCATTTGTAATAGACTAAAAACAAAATGGTCGGTTTCTGTATTTAACAATTTTATTATAAACAGACTAGCTGAAATAGAGTAGATACATTTATAAGGCTGTGGCTATTCGGACCCTGTCCCAATAAAGTCCGATTGTTATTCGGATCCGTGGCAAATGTGCACTTAGCTTAGCTATATATAACCTTTATTAACGTTTTTTTTTATTTTATGATAATTGTTTGAATTTTATGATTTAATCGTTATGCAGTGGTTAGGGTTCCGACTAAACGGACTCTGTATTATTTCTCTTCGGGTCCGTCCATAGATATCTTTGGGTCCGCCTAAGCCTAACATATTTGGAATAAACAATTTCATTCAAAAGTTAAAAAACAAAAATAAATATGTCCGCTGAAGCTGTATCTTTTACCCCCAGATACCCTTTGAATTATGGAAAATCGCCTCCATAATACCCACAAAATTGTCTCGTAAAACATTTGACTCACTAGTAAATTCGGGTGTTATTGAGGCGATTTACATTAAGTTTAAATGTTTTCTTTGGGGGTGGGGGGGGGGGATAGATACTGCTTAAGTACACATTTTTTGTTTTTAACTTTTGTAATTTGAATGAAATGTTTTGCCGTGCTTGCACACATCTTTACTCTAAGTATCCCGAATATAAATATATGTTATATACGATTATACGCGATCCTTCAAGACGAAGACGATTTAACGAATGTTAGAGAGACCATTTTCGTTAATTTAAAGGGTTTCTGAAGGTAAAGATACTGCTTTAGCGAACACTTTTTTTAGTTTTTTATGTTTGTTATTTGAATGAAATTGTTTAATCCAACTATGTTGGCTTCGACGGACCCATAAATTTGATAGATAACTATGAACGGACCCGAACACAAATAATTACGATTGTTGTGCATGCGCGCATCTATAGACAGAACCCGAAAAAAAAATAATACCGAGTCCGTTTAGTCGAAACCCTAGCCACTGAGTAACGATTAAATCTTAAAATTTAAACAATTATCATAAAATAAACAAAAATCAATAATAAAGTTTATATATAGCTAAGCTAAGTGCATATTTGCCACGGGTCCAAATAACAATCGGACTTTATTGGGACAGGGTCCGAATAACAATCGGAGTTTATTGGGAACCGGGTCCGAATAATCACCTCGAATTTATATATAATAAATATAAATATCAGGGCTGGAGAGCCGGTGTCGGTGGTGTCGGTAGTTTTTGCCGGTGTCGGCATTTGTATTTTGTCCGGAGTCGGTGTCTGTGTCGGCGCAAAAACTCCCCCCCCCCCCCCCCCCCAAAAAAAAATACTAGAACTTTAATTAAATAATCCAGAAAAACGTCAGAAAGTTCTTAGCAAATCTTTAATTTAAAGTTTTCTTAAGTTCTTCTTTTCTTTTTAAATAGATACTTGTTAAATCTGTTTATCAACAAATGTATTATTTTCCAAAGCGAGATTCTTTACATTACAACAACTTGTCAACATTAACAGAATTGTGAATGAAAGCAGATAGGAAGACTACTGGCTATGTTCACTCTGTTATTCACTCAATCATTGTAAATCATGAGAAATTTTTAGTTTGCATCTCTCTATCAATATCCATGTTGGAGAAAGATTACACACAAACCTATTCACGTCTTTTAGACTTCAAAGAATGATCACAATCTCCACAGCTTAATTTCTCTCAGCCAGAATGAAACATTACCAATCTACGTCACAATGGCACTACTTTAAAGCCCAGTACGTAGCTAGAGCTGTTAAGGCGCCCCCCCCCCCCCCGCCAAACACCTATTACATTACAAACATTTCAATACATATTTCAGGTTATTCGGGTGTAAAATAACGATTCATTCCTCTATTAACTGTTAAATATGTAGTGTCTTCATACGTCTCTCTCTTTTCTAAAAAAATAGGTCTGGAACAACCATTTCTTATCATTGTCTGTAGCCCTTGTCGTGATTTTATTTCAGCATTCTGCTTTCTCTGAATGACCACTTATAAACTTCTAAGCATCATTGCTCTAGTGTTGTTGGATATGTCTGTACTTTACAGTGACTTGCTGACTTAGGCAATCGTTAATAATAATCTTGACCAATATTTGAGCATAAGCCTACACATAAATGAGAAATTATTAAAAGTAGCGAATTGGCCGCTTAAGGTTTACTATAAAAATAACATCCCGCATACTGTGGCATATCTTGAAGTAAACCATATACTTTTGTTACTTCAATGTAATCACTGCAGCTACTATTGATGTCCATATCTAGTATTTTTCGTGAACTTTCAATGTTACATGTACAACTGATAACTTTTTTTTTCATCGTAATGGACATGCTGCAAAATCGCAGATCAGGGATGTAAATTTATAACTACTGAAGAACCATAATAGGTTCTTAAATTTGATTGAAGGGCTTTATGTGAGCTAACATAAATGTAAATGTTATCAATGTAAATGAAAAAAAGGGAGTGTACTGCGAGTCAAATCAAAACGTAGATTGCACTTATCTGGTTTAGAAGCTGAACATTGTTTTCAAGATTACTATTTCGGAGACACGTCTAGCTCGGCGCCCTGTGCATAATTATTTAAATAAACACATTTAACTGCACAGTTCGGGAATTTTATTTATTTACTTTTGTTATTTATTAATTACACTACAAATTAGGCCCATACAATGCATGCTGGTTGGAGGAAGTGGAGAAAGACCTTAAAGCCATAGGAGTGAGAAAGTGGAGAAAGAAGACCATGGGTCGGGAAAAGTGGAGAAGAGTAGTATGACAGGCCAGGGCCCTAAACGGGTTGTAGAGCCAAGAAGAAAAAATATACAATTAGACGTGCAGCTTTATAAATATAGTATGAGATATATACAGGGGAAAAATACACAATTATCTCACTTTGCCCCCCCCCCCCCCCGGTGTCGGTAAATATTTTGGCCGACACCCCACCCCTGATAAATATTGAGGTCTTTAAAATATTTTAAATAATTTATCATTTTACTATTTGCTAATTGGATCATTGAAATAACTTTTTATTACTTATGAAAATGGCGACTAGTGAAACTTCGGTCGAAAATAATGATATGTTTCTGGATGAACTGAAATGGTTTGTTTTTAGTAAAACCGACAATGCGTATATTTTTCCAGTTCCTGGCGATGGGGGTGAACGCGGCAAAAGTTGCATAACTTTTTACCAACGGCATGTTTGCCTGGCACAATTGCAAAAATTTTGTCTCGTGTGATACTCACATAATAGCCGGGAGCCGAGCCGAAGCGCCAAATGTTTGGGAGCCGGAGCCGAGCCTGGAAAAAATGGCGGCTCCGCAAGCCTGCTTAATTCTCATTTAATAGTCTACATCAAGCCTATTTGGCATTTTTGTTTTAATTGCATTCATTATGCTGAATCCTCTCTCATTGGTTTGAAAAATATTTTAGAAAAAGAAAACTAGCTAAATGAATAATGTATCTCGCGAAGAAAGCGAAGTTCCATGTGGTATAACAATAAAATTGCATTCTTTTTTTTCTTAGACTATTTGTAATTAGTTAGTACAATTTCAAAACATGGAACGTCCTATCAACATGAACATTTCCAAAGTATGTATAGAACATCCATCTTCAACCCCCAACATTGTATTTTTTTTAAATAAAATTTTGGATAATGCATCTATTTAACCCACCCAAACAATAGGGCTGACCCTTACAAAATTGACCAATCGTGAAAAAACACTTAATATAAAAGTAAAACTACCTTCATAATTAACTTGCCCTTCACCATACAAATCTGCTTCACGTATCATCTCGTCCACTTCATCGTTTGTCCATTTCTCAGCCAGGTTAGTCATCACCTGACGTAGTTTGGCCGATAAGATGAAGCCGCAATCTAACACACGGAATGCTTCGATGAGATCTTCTTCAGAATCAGTGTCCTTGATCTTCCTCGCCATTATTGTGAGGAATTCTGGGAAATCTATTGTTTTGTTTCCTGTGGGACAGTTTTAACTTTGATTAATACATAAAAAAATTAGGATCTATCAATCAATAATTTTCTCTTCCACACAACACACACACATGTATATTTTAAACTAGTAGTTGTCCGTTGCATTCGCAACTAAAGGTTTTATCTCAATAAAATCCTACTAATAAAGCAGATATCTTGTAGTCCGGGCGAGCGTGCAGAATGGGAACACTGTCGCTATAAATAATCTATGACGTCGTTTCCCGATGTTAGATTTTTTTTTTTTTTTTTTTGCAGAATGGGAACGCCATCGCTATAAATAAAAATTCTCTGTGACGTAATTTCCCGAAGGTACAAATAAAAGGTATAAAGGTATAAATAAAAAAAATATAATTCTGCACTTGAATTCATGGAAATCGGCTGCGTATTTGACGAACAAAATAGCGGTGTTTAAGCACAAACATTTTTTCATAATAACTATCTACGTTTGTGAAAACAAAACTTCCTACTTTTTTAAAAACTTGCAATAGATCGAAAATCCTTTAGATCGGAGGTTTACGCATCCGATGGTACAATTTTTTATTAATTTAAATTTATACTATTTGTAAATATTACATTGCTAAGCAGAAGCAATCTTTAAAACAAAACTTCCTACTTGGTTTGGTTGGTTGATCGGTTGGTTTGGTTGGATAACGTTGACAAGTAACACATAATTTGTGACGGGTTTGGCTTCGTTGGTTTGGTTGGTTTGATTGGTTGGCTCGGTTGGTTTGTTTGGTTGATTGGTTAGCTGGTTTGGTTGATTGGTTTGGTTGGTTGTTTGGTTTGGTTGGTTGTTTGGTTTTGTTTGGTTGGTTAGCGCTGATGGGTAAAACTTAATTTGTGACGTATGTAATGTAGGTCATTTCTGCACATTAGGAAGGTGACATAAATCAGCACCTAATTAAACTAATTAATCGTATTTGAAAATTCAGTATTTAAATTGATTAGGAAGGGGCTTCACATTACACCTAGATTTCCCGGGCAACGCCGGGCTTAACCCTTTCGATGCTATTGATGACTTTAGTCGCTCACTGTCTCGCTGCTATGGACGACTCAAGTCGCTTTTTTTCCTTCGCAAAATTGCTAACGATGACTATAGTCGCTTTCATTCATTAGTACTAAAACTAATTGTTTGTTTCCAGACAAAGTTGGAGGGGAAGTCCATTGTTTAGTTTTGCATATGTTTCACTAAAAAAACATCCGAAAGTTGAGATTAAAGTTCATTTTATGGTATAATTTGACTGAAAACTCGGCGACACACCCACTTCACGCCCATTTTCTGTCCCGGTGTTGGGCTAAGTTTTAACGCCGGATATTTTTTACTGCCACGAGTAGTTCGTTTTACCCCTGTTCAATCTAGTAATTGTCAGATAGGAATGTTTAAATGTTCTACTGGTGGAACCTTGGAGAGAGAAACCCATTTATTATTTCTATATTTTATTATGGCCAGGATGACCATCTCAAAAAAACACAGTGTCAGAAATGAAAGATTTAGTTATCCGAGGGGAGATTGAATGTTTGGACGGACCAATAGTCGAGGCAGAAAACGTGTATACAAAGTAGAAATATTAACTTCAGTAGGTTAGAGGTGTGAGAGTTTTATTATTAGGAACATGGAGACACGTGTACAATGTCATTGTGGGAACACGGCTCACCATCTCCACCACTGATGATATCAGCAGGGAAAGGAATGGGCGGAGCTAAGACTTCGTTAGGACAGTTTAAGCAGAGTACATTATACAGAGTAGAAACACGACGTTCAGGTGGGTTTGGGGACAATATGGGCGTTAAATAATTCTAGCTTGAATTTTAAGATAGAAAAGCAAACATTATTGCGACAGTTCTATAGTGACATGGGGAACACAGTATCTCCACAACAGATAATATTTGTTTATTAGTCCATCTAAAAGAGAGGTGCGTGGAATGTTTGGAATGATCAAGGCTTTAGTGAGGAACTGTGCATTTTTTGTAAAAAAAAAAAAAATAGGTGCCGGTACTCAGTGATGGATTGCCTAACTTTTAACTACCAGTTCGCAGTTTCGCATTTTATATTTTAATTCTTATTGCGCGCAATTTTAAAATAATTCAATTTTAACAAATTAAAAATATAATAAATTAATAATAAACGTTAGAATACAAGAAAAGTGATATTTTTCCCCACACTGAAAAAGGTTCCGGTACGCCGTACCGTTATTTAAAACGTTATTCTACTTGGCCAAATTTGGGGCTTGATGATAGAAGTCATATTTATTGCTTGGAAACACGGTGACGAAAATGTGCATATTTCTCGGGCTAAGAATTTAGGTTATCTAAATTTATAAGTATATTCGCTGCAACACATTAGAGCTGGCATCTGAATTAGCAGTTGATGAATTTAACTGCTGACAAATGGTTTGAGAAAGTATGTACTTGTCAACCACAGATGTCATAAATAGGCTAGATGTTAAATCTATCTTGCATTAAAATAAAGTTTATTTATTTACTAATAGCTAATCAACATTAATTTATTTACCACAATCTACATTGTAAATTGGATTATTTCACTCTATTCTCTCTCGATTTCCCTTCTATCTGTCTCCCTCTTTCTCTTTCAAGCCTAGCACCTCCCCAAACAGCCCTAATTACATTGATTGTAAAACTACCAAACCCATCATTTGCCCTTAATTCTATCAATGTTAAAATCAAAACAAAGCATTAAAAAAAAGTTTTTATAAAAATGCACTGAAAATACAGTAAGGTATACAGTCCTCCTATAAGGAATACCGTCCTCCTGTAAGGAATACAGTCCTCCTGTAAGGATACAGACCTCCTATAAGGAATACAGTCCTCCTGTAAAAAATACAGTCCTCCTATAAGGAATACCGTCCTCCTGTAAGGAATACAGTCCTCCTATAAGGAATACAGTCCTTCTATGAGGAATACCGTTCTCCTGTAAGGAATACAGTCCTCCTATAAGGAATACAGTCCTTCTATGAGGAATACCGTTCTCCTGTAAGGAATACAGTCCTCCTATAAGGAATAGAATCCTCTCCTTGTTTAGCTTCTGCCTCCCTCAAAATGTGTCCTCATTTTGTGGCATTCTTTTCTATATTTGAAGGATAATACAATTATGTCAATCGCCGTGTTTGACCGATAGCGTGTTATGTGTCACATTTTGTACGGCAAAGAAGACGAAAATAATCGATTGGAAAAATGTAGTTGGCATAGTAACATTATATATAATATTCAATGTATAATGTATTTTTTTTTATTTATCTTATCATTTATTTTTTTTTGCAAAGAATAAAATGTTTAGGTAATAAATGAAATGTATTCCCCCTACAGGTTTCTTCAATTCGTTCATCGTAAAAAAATAATGTTTTTATTCCCCTTTTTCTTTTTTTTTTAAAAAAAACGGTGGTCGACTTATTATTAAGGACTGCTATTAAGTATGAATTTTTTTTGTACAGCGGTCCCATTAAAAGCTAAAAAAAAACCTTTGCCCTTGATTCTATAAATGTTAAAATCAAAACAAAGCATTAAAAAAAGTGTTTATAAAAATGCACTGAAAATTAAAAAAAAAATAACTACTTTATTATGCCATTTTGCAGCACGAAGGCACGATACAGAACCCATCGGGAAATGACTTCATAGAGGATTTTTTTTTTATTTGTAGCGACGGCGCTCCCTTTGTGCAAAAAAAAAATGTACCATCGGAACGCCATAGATTTTTTATAGCGACGGCTTTTTCATTCTGCTCGCCGGATGGGCGACAAGATAGCAGCTTTATTAGTAGGATTAACACGGAATTCCCAGTGCAGAATATTTTTTTTATTTATAGCGACGGCGTTCCCATTTTGCCAAATGCGCAGTAGAGTGTTTCATAAATTACTTTTTTCAAATTTAACCGCATAGGGCAAAAATGGATGAGAATGTTTTAGGTAACCAGTAAATATATCAGTCATAAAGATTGACATTAACAGACTGCTCATAGGGTCTTCTTCTTTTTGGCATATTCTTAAGCAGGGACGAGGCGTGAGTGTTGCCGGTCTAACTATTAGAGTAAAATTGATTGATGTTTTATAGCCACATACATAGCACAAACGAACAAAGATCTATATACACACTAAACCATTTTATAGCTATATAATGGTCCTGTGTGCATTGAATATAGTAAGCATAATCTTTCATAATAAAATGAATACAAGTTTAAATATATATATAATTTATTTATATAAATTGTATATATTATTAGTCCAATACTTTATACAAATATATAGATATTTGTTCGTTTGTGCTTTGTATATGGCTATAAAAACATCAATCAATTTTCCTCTAAGAGTTAGACCGGCAACACTCACGCCTCGTCCTTGTTCGTAAGCCTATATGATGCAATTTTTGTGTAGATTTTTTTTAATTTTCTTTGTATTGTACTATTATTGACATTTAAATTGTTAATTCCGCATTATTCATTCTGCAATGTACACTGCTGTGCGTTCTTTTTCTTTCAAATTTCAGATTTAGAGTTCATTTGTAATAATTAATATGGCATCTGTACCTCAAAAGACTTTCAAAACTAAATCTGAAATCGATGTCTGGTTGATTGGTCAACAGTTAGCATCTCTTGATTTAGTCACTTGTTCTAACAGCCTACCAACTATGGGGCTCACTCTGCGTCATTTGCTTTATTATTTGAAGAGTCAGAAGCTTTCTCTCTCTGAAAGCTGCTCAAATGTGATCAATGAAGTTTTCGCTATATGTTTTATAGCGCACATCCCAACGACACAGAAACCCAATGCTGTTGCCAAGCTGAAAGCATTGTACGAGAGATATGTTAAGCTTGGCAAGAACAAAGGCTGTCGAAGTGATAGGCAGATGGAATTGAAAGTTGAATTTTTCCAGCTGTTGAATCAACAACAGTATCACTGTCAACAAGTACAATATATAGATCTAGAAAAAATGTTTGCCAATCAGTCACAGTAAACCAGAAGGGGGTGTTTGTGCCAAGCACACCATTAGTTGCTCATTTTGATGGAAAATTACTACCAGATGTTGGTGGCCAATCAGACGAGCTAGTTGATCGAATGCCAATTGTTGTGTCTTGAGTGAAGTTTGAAGAGCTTCTGACAATTCTACAACTTCCAAGATCAACTGGTGAATTAATGGGTAAAGCTGTGGTTCAGATACTACATGAGTTGAAAGGTGTCCCAGAATGGCTGGCTGGTCTTTGTTTTGATACAACAAGTTCTAACACAGGAGTTCATACTGGCGCCATAACAGTTATTCAGCGGATGTTTGACAAACGCCTTCTATTTCTAGCATGCCGTCATCACATCTTTGAAATGATATCAGCAGCAGTGTTTGACAAGTTGTTTAAATCATCTGTACCACATTTTTCACTGTTCAAATGTTTCAAGGAAACGTGACCGACCCTTGATACATCACGATTTGCTGCTATTGATGTCTCTACATCCAGCTCAGAGTTGACAAACAGTGAGAAAGCTTGGCTTTATGAGAGAAAAGCGGACATTATCGACTTCCTTCACACATGTCAGAAAACTCAACCGAGACAGGACTATCTTGAGTTTCTTAACTTGACACTACTCATGTTAAGCGGCAGTAACGATGATGGTGACGTTGGTGAATCATCAGATCATTACAGTCCGCCAGGTGCCTATCATCGTTCCCGCTGGATGGCTAAAGGAATGTATTGCCTGAAAATGTACCTGTTTCGTGAGCAACTCAATCTCACAGCAGAAAAGCTGCAGGATCTCCGGCGTATATTCTTGTTCACCGTTACTATTTATTTGAAAGCCTGGTTTAGTGCCACCAGCAGCTGTGATGCACGTTGAATTTTCTGTGCTTACTGCAGAGCTTGGAGTCATATGCTGGGGTTGACAAACAAATAGCAGACATTGCGCTGAAGAAAATGAGAGGGCACTTGTGGTATGTGTCTGAAGACTTGATCGGTCTGTCTTTCTTTTCTGACAGTGCTTCAGATGGCGAAAAGGAGGCCATGGTTATGGCATTACAGAAGCCGAAGCTTCAACAAGATGGGAGGAGGGTTGATCCCAATTCAGTTGTGTCATTTCAGAGGAAGAGTTTATCAGATTACATTCATGATGTTTTTGCAAACAAATATTACACAAAAAATTCATTTAAAAGTATTCACTTAGAAACATATCAGAATATATGTGTCAAGTAAAAAAACGAAATTCACAATAAGAAAACCCAGTCCATCCAAGGATGTCAGTTCAAACATTCAAAATTACAATGGTCCACGATAGTGTAGAAATCATGCAATTTCATGCAGATTTTTCACCAAGAAGGCGTCAAGACACCAACATGAAATTTTCACCATAGCTAGTACTTGCCAAGGTTAACAAGTGTGCAAAATATGAAAGTGTGAGTTCTGTCCGCATGGTCATCTGGGGGTCGACATGCGTGCAAAAATGGACGACCATGATGCTTAAAGGGGCCCAACATGAGTACACTATTATTTGATTAACAGGAATTCTCTATCAAAATAGTGTACACAACATGTTACTTACTAATTGTATAACAAACATCATTTCATGTCTTATAGGTTCAAATATTGATGGAAACTGTCTGAAGTGCAATGTTTGGAAATTTTTAGGGCTTTTTTTGTGCAAGCTACACTTGAGATAAATACATCCTTCAACGCAGGATAAAACAATGAGTAAATACTGAAAATTTCAGTCTGATACCTTTTTTAGTTTTTGAAATATTCACGTTCAAATATCGCGAAAATGTAAATGTCACGCGAACTCGCGACTACCCTTAAAACTTTAAAAAATCATATCTCACAAAGTTTTTGACCAAATGGTCTGAAATTTTCAGGAATCACTCAAATTTGAATGTACAACAAGCCCTGAAAATTTGCAAAAAGATCTGAGAGGGTCGGGTGAACAATTGTCAGAAAACTTGTTGAGTTGACATGGAATGACCCTTTTGCAAAAAAAAACTTAAAAGTTTGATGCTAAGGAGCAGTCGCTTAGACTCAATATTTTTCCTACAATTAGGCTTACGTATTACTGACCCGAAACCTCACATTTCTGGGGGGTATGCGAAAGTGAATTAATTTTTTTTTCACCATTATCCTTTGAAACACTCTAATGCGCAGCCGACTTCGGTGAAATGACGTCATATAGGATATCCCAAGTGCAGAATTATTTTTTTTTATTGATAGATAAATTGTACCATCGGGAAATGACGTCATAGATTATTTATAGCGACGGCGTTCCCATTCCGCATGCACGCACGCACGCCAAGATAGGGAGTTCATTAGTAGGATAACATAGCGCGGCAATGTGTATCTTAACAACTATGCTGTTTGTCAACGACCAGTTCTGCCAATTTTTTTATAGTAAATGTTTATTTTAGCTTATTATAAGAGAAAAGCTCCGCTGTTTGTCCTATTACCTATTACAGTATCTGATATCTATTTGCAGAA
Organism: Bulinus truncatus; assembly: GCA_021962125.1. NCBI lineage: Eukaryota > Metazoa > Mollusca > Gastropoda > Planorbidae > Bulinus > Bulinus truncatus. The sequence continues at coordinate 3,449,900 of JAGDYQ010000009.1, read as the reverse complement.
AAATTCCGCTGTAATAAATTTATTGAAGATATATTTAACTTATTATGTCCTCTACATATTCATAATCTCTCTATAAATTTTCGCTCTATTCCTCTTCCATTCTCTATCTTCCATCCTTTATATCATGCTTTCAGTTCTGTCTCTTTTCGTGCTCTCCATTCTCTCTTTATGTTAGTTTCAGCTGATTGTAACAAAGTTTCCATTTGTTAGTAACAATGTATTCATCTGTTTGAAACAGCTATTTGTCTGTACTAGAAGTCGAAGTTAAGACATTCTGCCGCTACCAGCCAGAAATTCATCACATTCCAGTCATTACTGTGTCCGCCATACCAGGCCAATGTATTCTGATTATATTCCAGTTATTACTATGTGCGCCACACAATGCAAGTGTTCTCTCTCTCTCTCTCTCTCTCTCTCTCTCTCTCTCTCTCTCTCTCTCTCTCTCTCTCTCTCTCTCTTCCACACGCGCTTGTGCTTGCATCGACTTTGCAAGGAAGTCGGCCGGTCATTCTCGACTACGTCCATATGCCCGAGAATCAACTGAAGAGTCACTAGTACACAATGCCGGGACATAAGATCTTGGATTGCCTCCGCCAAGGCTTCCAGCTGCTCGGGCCATTCTCCCGTTCCTGTTATGGATATGAGAACAAAGAGTGCATCAGTCAGGATAAAAATCCTCTTAGCAGGCACAGAAAAGTACCACCCTGAAGACGCCCCCCCTCTAAAGTGTGCCACTGCCTCTAATATGGCTGTCATCTCTGCCTCATAATCACAGAGTGAACCACATGGCCATGCGAGATCTTCGACCTATCGGGTTTGTGGACCCTAAACGAAGAGCTTGTTTGATCGTCTTTACTGGTTACAGAATCGTCAATATAGGCCAATAAAGAGTCTCTCTGGTATGATCTAATCGTCTCCAAAGCAACATTGTGTAATGTTAGGTAATCCTTAGCTTTCCAAGCATTCGTGTCAACCAGGGTTTTGCATACCTCAGGCATGCAGATAGATTTGCCGGAAGTAGCCCTCGAGGCGATCTTTAGCATTAGGCAGTCGGTAGGCAGCTCTGTTTCTCGTGACAGAGTTTCTGAACATAATGGACACTACTTCTCGTATCATTTATAGACATCATGGAAACTACATCACATGGATACAATGTCAAATGGAGATCACGGCACATGTTTAAACAAAATGGAGACCACGGCACATGTTTAAACAACATGGACACTAATCGCATGTTTAAACAACATGGAGACCACGGCACATGTTTAAACAACATGGACACTAATCGCATGTTTAAACAACATGGAGACCACGGCACATGTTTAAACAACATGGACACTAATCACATGTTTAAACAACATGGACACTAATCACATGTTTAAACAACATGGACACTAATCACAGGTTAAAACAACATGGACACTACGTCAAATGTTTAAACAACATGGACACTAATCACATGTTTAAACAACATGGACACTAATTACATGTTTAAACAACATGGATACTAATCACATGTTTAAACAACATGGACACTAATTACATGTTTAAACAACATGGATACTACGTCAAATGTTTAAACAACATGGATACTAATCACATGTTTAAACAACATGGACACTACGTCAAATGTTTAAACAACATGGACACTAATCACATGTTTAAACAACATGGACACTAATCACATGTTTAAACAACATGGACACTAATCACATGTTTAAACAACATGGACACTACGTCAAATGTTTAAACAACATGGACACTAATCACATATTTAAACAACATGGACACTAATTACATGTTTAAACAACATGGATACTAATCAAATGTTTAAACAACATGGATACTAATCACATGTTTAAACAACATGGACACTACGTCAAATGTTTAAACAACATGGACACTAATCACATGTTTAAACAACATGGACACTAATCACATGTTTAAACAACATGGACACTAATCACATATTTAAACAACATGGACACTAATTACATGTTTAAACAACATGGATACTACGTCAAATGTTTAAACAACATGGATACTAATCAAATGTTTAAACAACATGGATACTAATCAAATGTTTAAACAACATGGACACTACGTCAAATGTTTAAACAACATGGACACTAATCACATGTTTAAACAACATGGACACTACGTCAAATCTTTAAACAACATGGACACTAATCACATGTTTAAACAACATGAACACTAATCACATGTTTAAACAACATGGATACTACGTCAAATGTTTAAACAACATGGACACTAATCACATGTTTAAACAACGTGGACACTACGTCTAATGTTTAAACAACATGGACACTAATCACATGTTTAAACAACGTGGACACTACGTCAAATGTTTAAACAACATGGACTCTAATCACATGTTTAGACAACGTGGACACTACGTCAAATGTTTAAACAACATGGACACTAATCACATGTTTAATCAACATGGACACTAATCACATGTTTAAACAACATGGATACTAATCACATGTTTAAAATACATGGATACTAATCATATGTTTAAACAACATGGACACTAATCACATGTTTAAACAACATGGATACTAATCACATGTTTAAACAACATGGACACTACGTCAAATGTTTAAACAACATGGACACTAATCACATGTTTAAACAACATGGACACTAATCACATGTTTAAACAACATGGACACTAATCACATGTTTAAACAACATGGACACTACGTCAAATGTTTAAACAACATGGACACTAATCACATATTTAAACAACATGGACACTAATTACATGTTTAAACAACATGGATACTAATCAAATGTTTAAACAACATGGATACTAATCACATGTTTAAACAACATGGACACTACGTCAAATGTTTAAACAACATGGACACTAATCACATGTTTAAACAACATGGACACTAATCACATGTTTAAACAACATGGACACTAATCACATATTTAAACAACATGGACACTAATTACATGTTTAAACAACATGGATACTAATCAAATGTTTAAACAACATGGATACTAATCACATGTTTAAACAACATGGACACTACGTCAAATGTTTAAACAACATGGACACTAATCACATGTTTAAACAACATGGACACTAATCACATGTTTAAACAACATGGACACTAATCACATATTTAAACAACATGGACACTAATTACATGTTTAAACAACATGGATACTACGTCAAATGTTTAAACAACATGGATACTAATCAAATGTTTAAACAACATGGATACTAATCAAATGTTTAAACAACATGGACACTACGTCAAATGTTTAAACAACATGGACACTAATCACATGTTTAAACAACATGGACACTACGTCAAATCTTTAAACAACATGGACACTAATCACATGTTTAAACAACATGAACACTAATCACATGTTTAAACAACATGGATACTACGTCAAATGTTTAAACAACATGGACACTAATCACATGTTTAAACAACGTGGACACTACGTCTAATGTTTAAACAACATGGACACTAATCACATGTTTAAACAACGTGGACACTACGTCAAATGTTTAAACAACATGGACTCTAATCACATGTTTAGACAACGTGGACACTACGTCAAATGTTTAAACAACATGGACACTAATCACATGTTTAATCAACATGGACACTAATCACATGTTTAAACAACATGGATACTAATCACATGTTTAAAATACATGGATACTAATCATATGTTTAAACAACATGGACACTAATCACATGTTTAAACAACATGGATACTAATCACATGTTTAAACAACATGGACACTACGTCAAATGTTTAAACAACATGGACACTAATCACATGTTTAAACAACATGGACACTAATCACATGTTTAAACAACATGGACACTAATCACATGTTTAAACAACATGGACACTACGTCAAATGTTTAAACAACATGGACACTAATCACATATTTAAACAACATGGACACTAATTACATGTTTAAACAACATGGATACTAATCAAATGTTTAAACAACATGGATACTAATCACATGTTTAAACAACATGGACACTACGTCAAATGTTTAAACAACATGGACACTAATCACATGTTTAAACAACATGGACACTAATCACATGTTTAAACAACATGGACACTAATCACATATTTAAACAACATGGACACTAATTACATGTTTAAACAACATGGATACTAATCAAATGTTTAAACAACATGGATACTAATCACATGTTTAAACAACATGGACACTACGTCAAATGTTTAAACAACATGGACACTAATCACATGTTTAAACAACATGGACACTAATCACATGTTTAAACAACATGGACACTAATCACATATTTAAACAACATGGACACTAATTACATGTTTAAACAACATGGATACTACGTCAAATGTTTAAACAACATGGATACTAATCAAATGTTTAAACAACATGGATACTAATCAAATGTTTAAACAACATGGACACTACGTCAAATGTTTAAACAACATGGACACTAATCACATGTTTAAACAACATGGACACTACGTCAAATCTTTAAACAACATGGACACTAATCACATGTTTAAACAACATGAACACTAATCACATGTTTAAACAACATGGATACTACGTCAAATGTTTAAACAACATGGACACTAATCACATGTTTAAACAACGTGGACACTACGTCTAATGTTTAAACAACATGGACACTAATCACATGTTTAAACAACGTGGACACTACGTCAAATGTTTAAACAACATGGACTCTAATCACATGTTTAGACAACGTGGACACTACGTCAAATGTTTAAACAACATGGACTCTAATCACATGTTTAGACAACGTGGACACTACGTCAAATGTTTAAACAACATGGACACTAATCACATGTTTAATCAACATGGACACTAATCACATGTTTAAACAACATGGATACTAATCACATGTTTAAAATACATGGATACTAATCATATGTTTAAACAACATGGACACTAATCACATGTTTAAACAACATGGATACTAATCATATGTTTAAACAACATGGACACTAATCACATGTTTAAACAACATGGATACTAATCACATGTTTAAACAACATGGATACTAATCACATGTTTAAACAACATGGATACTATGTCACATGTTTAGACAACATGGATACTATGTCACATGTTTAGACAACATGGATACTATGTCACATGTTTAGACAACATGGATACTATGTCACATATTTAAACAACATGGACACTACGTCAAATGTTTAAACAACATGGACACTACATTCAATAAATAGACTAAATTATAATAGATCAGTTATTACATTATAATTGTCAATTGTTCTCTCAAGCCTGGGCCGTCCGGGTCTCAAATGCCTCCAGAACGACTAGATGTCAGGGCTGTTACGGTGCACTTCAGGCAGGGCCATTTCACGTTCGATACGACTTAAAGGTTACTTCCAGATTCAGGGCCTACATGTTACAAACAACATCATGTACGATATGACTACACAATGCTATTTCGATATTATAGTATACAACGTATTGTCTAAACTATACAACATACCTCCAGAACGATCAACCTATCACACACACATCAACATCTTCATGTAAATACACCGGTTATATCAAATATGGTGAATGCATAATAAACACACACATCAAAATGTATGTAAATAAGCCGTTACATGGCATGGGCGAATGCACAAAATAAACGTCACAAATCTATGCGTTATACGTCACCAGCGGCTGTTCACTAACAGAGCGCCACAAGTTTCGTTTTTATAACATGCGCACCAAGATGTGAACACATCCTTTCAAACATACTCCCTTCACCTACTCTATGATATCTTGACAAAAAGAAACTCATTTAATGTAACATAAATATTGAATATTGTGTCAGTAATGCTACAGATGGGGCAGCCAATATGCAAGGACAGTACAATGGGTTTACTAAATGGCTGAGTGACGTTGCACCTCATCAAATCCATGTCTGGTGCTACGCACATGTATTGAATCATTCAAACCACGACCTCTTCTATTAGCCCATTTCAACTGCTTAACGCATGTGCGGTGTTCTTTAGAGAACAGTATAAAAGAATGGATGTTTGGGTCGATCACCAACAGAAATCTAGACACCAAAGATTAAATATTATTGGTGAAACGCGATGGTGGGCGTTAAAAAAATATTTGGAAATTTTGATGATCCAAACACATCATTGTTCATTGAATTGATTTATATGTTACAAGAACTAACACAATCGGACGAATTCAATGCAAAAATCAGGGATAAACAAACTTTACTAGATAAGTTTATCAAGTTTGGAACGGTTATCAATACAAAACTATACTTAAGAATAGTCCAGCACACAGGATCACTTTCTAATTAATTACAAACCACCGGAATGGATGCACTGCAAGCATACCGTAATGTAGATTGTACTGTTAAGTTGTTAGAAAATATTTCAAGAGATTTCGATGGTGTTCTCGACAGTGCCAAACGATTTGTGTCCTGGGCTAATAACATGTTGGAGCAAGAATAAAATGTTGAAATTACCATTGAGGAAAATTGTATAGAGAAACGTTTACACAAACCAAAAGCGATGTCTGATAAGAGAAGAACGCACGAGGTAGTAGGAAATAATGCAGCGGACAGATATCGCATTGAAGTTCATAACTGCATCATGGACAAAATTGTAAAAACTATTGAAAAGCGATTTGAAAGTCACGATTCCTTATATGCAGATATTGCCTGTCTTGATCCACAGAACTTTGAGGATATTAAACAACAAGGTTTTGCTACATCAGCGATGCAGCGCCTTAGCAGTGTTCTCATTAAATTTGATGAAAGTGCCACAGCGACTAATCTCAGAGAAGAGCTAACTGACTTTGCGCAGAAATGGGACAAATTTAAAAATTCTGTCCCCGACAAATACCTTCTCCAAATGTTCGATGATTCAGTAGAGGACAGCGTTAGTGAAGATTCACCACATGAACTCTGGGACGACCAAGTTGTGGATTAGAGTGAGGAACTTCAAAAATGCAAATTTTGCAAAAAATGTCCTGTTTGCTGCTTTTCTGTACTACACAAATACAGTTCATATGGGCAAACATACAAGCATCTCTTTAGTGCATATAAACTCTTATTGACTCTGTCTTCTACCCAAGTAACTTGTGAGCGATCTTTCTCTGAAATACATTAAGAAAAGCTTACGAAGCTCATTGTCTTCTACACACTTGAAGCTTTTATGCTTATGTCAACAGATACCGATGTTTTAAGTGAACTAAATAATGACACAATTATAGATCATGTAGCCGAAATGGCACCCATCTTAAAGAAGTTGCTTATACTACAATCACCATCACAGTGAGTCCGAATATTTATAACTTGAATTGATGCATTCTTGATATTTTATATACAATTATAAATTATAAACAGTGGATTCCGCTTAATTGGGACACCGCTTAATTGGGACAGCCGCTTATTTGGGACAATCTCAAAGAAACCAAACCAAGAAGCCAATAGTAAATTTGTATGTTTAATTGGGACAGCCGCTTAATCGGGACAAAAAGCCTAGGTCCATATGTGTCCCAATTAAGCGGAATCGACTGTATTCCATTTATCGTTTTTTTTTGTTATTGTATATTGTAATTTGTAAAGTGACCCTTGACTTTGGAGACCTTGGCCCTCAGGTTTGGATGGAAAAAAAGCACAAGAAAAATAAAATGTATGAAGATAGGGCCGCTTTTTGTTTTTTCCCGGCCGCTTGAACTCCCCAGTCCACCCCTGCAGATAGTGACCATAAAGTTTGCAAATGATAGGTCAAAGTTCAACTTTACATAGTATGTATTTTTTCCGAATATGTCAGCATGATATTTTGTTTGATTGCTTATTTTAAAAAATAATTACAGTAGTGATTGATAAGGCGGCGTATGTTACTCCTCGGGATGACTAGTGGACACTATATCACATGTTTAGACAACATTGACACTATGTCACATGTTTGAACAACATAGACACTATTCACATGTTTAAACAACATGGACAATAATCACATATTTAAACAGCATGGACAATAATTACATGTTTAAACAGCATGGACACTTTATCACATGTTTAGACAACATGGACACTATGTCACATGTTTAAAAACATGGACACTATGTCACATGTTTGAACAATATGGACACTATGTCACATGTTTGAACAACATGGACACTAATCACATGTTTAAACAACATGGACTCTACATACAGATCACTGAGTACATTTTGAAGACATCAAAATATTTCTAAACGGCCTATTTGAGATAGATATTGTTTTTGATCACTCCACGCCATTTGAATTTTTTTTGTAACATTTTGTAACATGTTTTGACATGTTATGTCCAAAAAAGACTTGATGGGTAGAGTTGTTCATTCTCCAGGTGCACTACTGTTGAAACTTACTGGTCTGAATGTTGCTTAAGCTTCAGTGGTTCTGTTTTAGACGCTTTAGATTTTCACCTGTAGATTCCAACAACTTATACAGATTTGAGCCGCCTTGCTAAACAAAGAATTTAGTAAATACTTGCTCAATATAAAAGTTGAGTTGATGGACCAGGACAGGGTCAAAGTTACACTGCATTGGCTGTCAGCCAACATTAACAAAAATAAATTTTTTTAAAGCTTTTAGTGATCCCAAAACTAAGAAATCATGAAAAATAATGGGACCGATGATACCTGATTATGGTGGCTGAAGCCGAAAAAAGATTACAAAATATCACATGACATTACCAGGAGAATTGAAGGGGATCCGAAAATCTACAATGTTCTAGTTACACTGACGGGTATGACCTGTGGCAGTGAAGATCTCTGGTCTACGTGTTCTAAAATGTGAATTCAATATAGTCCAGCTCCAAAGAAGACATATGCGCTTGTGTTTGTGGTCTGTGGAAAAGTAAAATAATGTTACTCAAAAAAATGGTTAAATGATTGGTTTAAAAAAAGCTGGGTTTTAATTGTTTGCAAAATAATAAATGACGTGAGAAATGTGTATGACTGAGACTATCATTAGTGGAACCAACAGAAATAGGGGGTAGGGGTGGGAGGGGGTGATCAAGTACACCCTGCACCTGGGTCTCTAAAAAAAAGTATAGAAAGGTGAAAGGTAATTATTTATTTCCAATGTAGACGTGTCAACCGATAGTCATAATGAAGATATGTCTATTGAAGAACTTTCTAAATCAATGCCCAACCCTGAGGCTCTAAATTTGGAATATGGAAAAGTTCCTGATTCTCTATCATGTCCATTATAGATAATGTAAATTATTCATCATTTGAATGATGGTAAAAATAGTTTTTGAATGAATAAAAGTATGTACCTTTGAAATCAGAAATAGGCCTATTCTTTTTTGTTTACCGTCTCTTAAAATGGCAGAAATATTAATTTTGTCTTAAAATATTCATAGTTTAATAAATAAACATAAATATATCGTTGACCTTTCACGAAAATAAAAAAAACCTTTTAAGAAACAAACATTAACACCCAACAAATGGGTGGTCGTTCCACAGAAGACATGGGTGTTTACAGAGAGATTTTTTATTTTTTGTATTAGATGAAGGGGTGTGGGTAAAATCCAAACTTCTGATAGATTGCAAATAACTCTCAAATTTAAAGATAATTAAGGTAGGCTAGTTATTATGAAAGCCGAGTCACATGCGAACCAAATATACTCTCGTTAATATTTATGCACCAATACAATAACCGGAAAAATCTTCGTTTTTTTTTTTCGAAACTTGAAATAAGCACTACATACCTACTATAGGGGATATAGTAATTTTTAGGGTCTGATTTTAACCATATTGAAAGTGCATTGGACAAACAGTCACAGTCTACTGCTATGAAAAATTGTATGCTAGAAAAGTGTCTTGATGATGTTTTGGATAATTATAAATAAAATTGTTGACCATATAGAAAAGTAAACCCTTTAGGTAAGGAAATGATCTTTCGACATTATATTAGGTACTTTGATAATTGCCGGAATTGAGCGAAAATGGCTGCTATTTGTATGTAAAGTGGTAGGCAAAAGGTGTTCTATACAAAATATAAATGTTTACTTTTGAAAATTATTTTAAGTAAGGCTAATAATTTATTTTGTTATTGGTAGGTTTTAACTTATTGAAATAAATATTATTTCATAATTAAAATCGTTTTAAGTTGCATGTCTTTATCTAATACATAATCGTCTAACCTAGGCGGTAGTTCGACCTTACGTTCGACCGTCTGTATAAAAACAGTCTGGGGAATTCCAAAATTATAGAAACTGAAAATAGAAAACCTATTAAATGAGAGTATGTTTGGTGCTCATTTTGTTCATCAAATGACTCTTTCTTGAATAAAAATGAAATAGAAGAAAAATAAAAATAATACATGTTCTAAGAACATTCAGTTATACTAAATGCCCCTTTTTGTAATTTTGTGACTACTGTGGTGCCAATAATATGTAAGACTTATGTAAAGAGAGATAGATAGATAGAGATAGATAGAAGATAGAGATAGATAGATATATAGATTGATAGATACATACAGATAGATAGAAATGAGTCCTTTAAATTAATATTAAAGAATTAAGATTTTTAAATGATATGGAGTAGTGTGCGCAAATTATGTAAAGTTGGATGTTAGATTCAAAGTTTATTAGTCGGGGGTTGTTTTTGTTAAGCTTCTGTACCCATAATGAGAATTATTTTCTTTGGGATGAACTATATAAAATATGAACTTTATTCGATGTTTTATTAAGTGTCTCTTAAATGTGTTTTGGCTACAATAATCTGTTCATGTCCTTTGGAGCCACTTCGAGTACATAGACATGCTATTTTTTATATATAGACTGATTGTTAACGCGCTCAAATATATATCACCATTTTCAACTCCAATTGCGTGCCTAATAGCCGGTCCGGCTACCGGGCCTATGTTCACTAGTATTTAATAAAAGGTATATTTACTATCGTATGATTATTTTTATTAGATGTAGATGAACAAAATTAAGAAATTCCTATTTTCATTGTTTCTAGTTTCTAAAAATATAAACATTCTTTACGAAATCGACACACTTTCAAGATATTTCAATTCAAAGTTACCATGTGTCAGCAATGCACAACAAAAGCACATTACACTATTTTAAAGATTAATGTAAACTTTTAATTTTAAGTCTCGTCCTATCTTATGCAATCAATAAAAACAAATTCTTAACCACAGAAAGAAAACAGCTTGAAAATTATCTTGATGTCACATTTTTGTGACTATACGAAGAGACTATAGCAAGAGACAAATAAATACGACAGATGTGACTATACGAAGAGACAAATAAATATCACGGCCTGACTATACCCAGAGACAAATGTTTATGACGGCCGTGACTATACCCAGAGACAAATAAATATGACGGCCATGACTATATCCAGAGACAAATGTTTATGACAGCCGTGACTATACCCAGAGACAAATGGATATGACAGCCGTGACTATACGAAGAGACAAATAAATATCACGGCCGTGACTATACCCAGAGACAAATAAATATGACGGCCATGACTATACCCAGAGACAAATGTTTATGACGGCCGTGACTATACCAAGAGACAAATGTTTATGACAGCCGTGACTATACCAAGAGACAAATGTTTATGACAGCTGTGACTATACCCAGAGACAAATGGATATGACAGCCGTGACTATACCCAGAGACAAATGTTTATGACAGCCGTGACTATACCCAGAGACAAATAAATATGACGGCCATGACTATACCCAGAGACAAATGTTTATGACGGCCGTGACTATACCCAGAGACAAATGGATATGACGGCCGTGACTATACCCAGAGACAAATAAATATGACGGCCATGACTATACCGAGAGACAAATAAATATGACGGCCATGACTATACCCAGAGACAAATAAATATGACGGCCATGACTATACCCAGAGACAAATGTTTATGACAGCCGTGACTATACCGAGAGACAAATAAATATGACGGCCGTGACTATACCCAGAGACAAATGGTTATGACAGCCGTGACTATACCCTGAGACAAATGTTTATGACAGCCGTGACTATACCCAGAGACAAATGTTTATGACAGCCGTGACTACACCGAGAGACAAATAAATATTACGGCCGTGACTATACCCAGAGACAAATGTTTATGACAGCCGTGACTATACCCAGAGACAAATGGATATGACGGCCGTGACTATACCCAGAGACAAATAAATATGACAGCCGTGACTATACCCAGAGAAAAATGGATATGACGGCCGTGACTATACCCAGAGACAAATGTTTATGACGGCCGTGACTATACCCAGAGACAAATGGATATGACGGCCGTGACTATACCCAGGGACAAATAAATATGACGGCCGTGACTATACCCAGAGACAAATGGATATGACGGCCGTGACTATACCCAGAGACAAATAAATATGACGGCCATGACTATACCCAGAGACAAATGTTTATGACGGCCATGACTATACCGAGAGACAAATGTTTATGACGGCCGTGACTATACCCAGAGACAAATAAATATGACGGCCATGACTATACCCAGAGACAAATGTTTATGACGGCCGTGACTATACCCAGAGACAAATGGATATGACGGCCGTGACTATACCCAGACACAAATAAATATGACGGCCGTGACTATACCCAGAGACAAATGTTTATGACGGCCGTGACTATACCCAGAGACAAATAAATATGACGGCCATGACTATACCCAGAGACAAATGGATATTACGGCCGTGACTATACCCAGAGACAAATAAATATGACAGCCGTGACTATACCCATAGACAAATGGATATGACGGCCATGACTATACCCAGAGACAAATGGATATGAGGGCCGTGACTATACCCAGAGACAAATGGATATGATGGCCTTGACTATACAAAGAGACAAATAATTATGACGGATGTAACTATACCAAGAGAAAGTAAATATGACGGCCGTGACTATACGAAGAGACATATAAATATGACGGCTGTGGCAAAACCCAAAGACAAATGGATATGACGGCCGTGACCACAGATTTTTAGACTAGATCGCTTATGCTTATTTAATAGAGGCCGAATAAGTGTTATATTTGCGGACCCCAACTTCAAAAAGAGAAGAGTAAATTTCTTTATTTTTGCCGAAAAAGATTTCATTCGATAGAATTTGCAAGACGCAGCGCAGCAATTTCAAAACAGAAAAAATAACAGCTAGAAAATTTTGGCCCTATTATAATCAACAAATGTGGCAGAAAATCACTTTTATGATATTTAGCGTGAAACTTAGATTGGTCCTGTATGGTAATCCCTCATTTTAGGGGCAGAAAAGATTTTGATAATATTATTGATACTTTATCTTAATAAACATTCCCAAATCATAGTATGAATGATTTCACATCAATATTATCCATTTTAGACAATTATTTGTTCATTTTTATTACTTATTCGCAAAAAAATTGCAACTTATAACACTTTTCTTGACTATTTTCTTTCTTTTCGTATATTTTCTGTTTAACAATTGTAAAAAACACGACCGAATTCCAGTGATGTTGCTGCCAATTTAGCATTTTACAATGAAGAAACTAATGGGGCATACTTAATTGATTGTATAGGAAAAACAGTACCATGAGAAGCAGTAATGCCTGACTCTAGGGTGATTCATCATTGCATGGTAAAAAAAAAATTTTCTCCGATTCTAATGCATTGTGGTTCATTTTTTTTTTCCTTTTGGCAATCAAATCAAGAAAAACTAAACATTTTGGAAAAATGACCACTTTTAGAGGTCGCTAAAGCGACCCGAAGTTTCACTATATGAGATAATGCGGCAATTCTGATGTGTCGCTTGCTTACTTTTGCTATAGTGCAATTTCAGTTCATTGTAAAATTAAAAGTATACCGTGATATTTGAATTTCAGATTATAATTAATTTTATTATTCAAGTTTGCTGGATAATAAAGTAGTTTTTGACTAACTACAAATTAATGAATTGATATGGCATCCACATCAAGTGGTAATTCACAAATTATATTGACAAGACGTATAACTGAAGTTTTGTTGATTGTCAAACGGATTCGTGGCTGCCTAGTTATGTCTTACTGACCTTGGATCATGCTATGAAGATGGTTTTCTAAAATCACAAGGTACTGAAGAAGACAATATTCGAAAGCATTAAGGTAACTGTTAACGATCTTCATAAAGGAAAGCAGTCTAAGAGAATCAAAGAGTAGTTGAAGAGGAAAGAAGACATCAGAAAGCTGCTGTTACTACTTGGTCTACAAACAACAGCGAAAGTGAGGATGAAGGTAAAGATGACGTTGATTTTGAAAACTGATATTCCTGTTTACCACAAGAAGCTTCTGTCAGAGGGTTCGATGCCAGACAAGAAATTTGAAATCAGAATTTCAATTTAGAAGTAAATGCCCATTGGTCGTTCACTGAGACGGAAAGATAATGGAGGAAACTACAAATTATCCAGAGCTGCAGTCACACCTAGACAGATTAGCTGTAGTTTTAACTGGGAAAGAAGTTGAGAAGATTTTAGGTTTAGCTAAAATACCAACCGTGCTGGTAAGGCACAATCCAATGCAACAATACAGCTGTGAGTCATCTGATGAGATTATTGCTATGTGTTATGACACAATATCCGTCAACACTGGCGTTACTAAGGGGATATTTTGCAAGAGGAGCTTTTACATTTTGCCTGCCGGCATCATGTGCAGGAACTGGTCGTTGGAGTTGTTTTTTCTCTATGGCTCCACCAACAGCCCTAAAATACCATTGTTCAAACGTTTCAACCGCTTTTGGCCTAAGGTTGATCAGCAGCTGTATAGTCCGTTAGAGGATTCGAGATTAGATGTGTTGTGTCATTCCTACAAGACTTTTAAGTGCCTCAAGTTACATATCACGTGAAGTTTACAGAGGGATGATTAAAACCTGATTGTTGATTGTTTGTATTAGGCATCAGTGTAAGCAAGCAACCGTACCACTTTCATGCTAGACAATTACCATATGGTTCGCTGGATGGCGAAAGTGATATACTGCTTCAAGATCTACTTGTTTAGAAATCATTTCTAGCTCACACCTTCAGAGGTAAAGATTTTGCAATAATTCTGCTTGTTTGCGACTTACATTTACGTCAAAGCTTGAATCTCATGTCCTGTGAGTCGTGATGTTCCGTTTAAGGATCTATTGTTATTCATGCAGATCTCACGAAATTCTGTCATATACCAAACGGTGTCTGATGCTGCGAAAATGAAATATGAAAACCATCTTTGGTATAGTAGTACAGAGGTGCTTTTTCTTGCGCTGTTTTCTGAAAAATGTTTCTGAAGCGATGCTAAGACTGGCGATGGCTGGACGGATCGAGTGTTTAAATTGAAGAATTGCAGTAATTGTATCATTTTGTAGGTACCTCATCATATATGCAATGCGTTCAGTCGGTATTGGTACTAGCTTCGATGAAGTTGATCCAGTATCCTGGGATCTTTTGCCGTCATTTGCCGAAGCCCCAACTGTATTGTTGATTCCTTTAAGGCGTGTCCCATTGACTAGAATTGCACAGCCCTGAGCGGTCAGTTGCACTGATGTCATCATTTAATAATTCAATCACTAAAACGGAATCTGCTAATGCCATGAGATTTGCTTGCAAGTTGTATGAAGATCACCAGATAAAGAAAGTGCCAAAGTTGAAGAAAAGTACACTGAAGTTATTTAAGAAGCGTTGAACTGACGATCATTAGTATAGCGTATTGTGTATGTTTATAATACAATGTATACATGAATAAATAAGCAGTAACTGTTGCATATCATTGCATTTTTATGTTATTTAACACTTCAACATGTCTATTTCGTTATAATTAATGTTTAATGTTGATTTTTAGATAATGATTAATTTAATGTTTATATTATAAGCATTCATGTCATTAAAGAAGTTACTATAAACTTGACTCTCGATGAGCGACCTCAAATGTTATTCAATTTCAATAAAATTTGGTAAGGAAAGTTCAGGACTATAAAAGGAAAATTAGCAACAATGCAATATCAAATTGCAATCTCCAGCGTAATAATAAGGAATCGGACTCCTTACTTTGTCGTACACTATATATATATTATTCCGGTACGGTTAAATATTGCTTATATATATAATACCCACCCGGGCCCCCCCGTAAGTCATTATATATATATATATACATATATATATAATATATATATATATATATGTCTGGTATTAGTCATTATATAGCCTATATATATACTGGATTAGGTCAAGGTCCACAAGTGTGTAGAATTCCCACCCTCACTCAGTCAAACTATGCTGATACCTTCATCTCAATCGTATGACGTTCTAGTTCATGAATTTCGCATTGTCCCTCACTCATTTGAATCTTTCATTCAAACTGCATTTAATATTTTGGTCTAGTAACGGTTGTAGATGAACTATACTGATGGTTGTATAGTGTAGACAGTGTCAATAACCTCCATATTATACTAGTTCAATGTCTTGCTAAACAAGCTAATTACAGTATTTTGAACATAGTTCTAAAGAAACTAAGTTTACTGTGCATTTCCTTTTCTAAGTTCAAAAAGTCATCCATTTAAAGCCAAAGTCTATGTTACAAGAAGTTCATTGACATATTATTGATTGAAGACTTCCATTAAACTTGTTCTTTCTATAACATTAGTGATAGACTACTAAACGAGATTAATGACGAAATATCAACAGGTCTCTGGTTTATATTGGCGTCAGTAACCAACTTATTTAGACCCACTTTTTTTAAAGTACCAGTATCTCGTATACTGCCGTTTGATGGTTTTTCTGCGTTGAAAATAAAAAAGAGACTTTTTTCACGAAACGAAAGTTGATTTTAAAATTTTAAAACTTTTTTTTTTCCAAACATTTGAATACATTTTTCTCACCTATTCAAAAAAATTTTTTATAGATATTTTCTCCTTAATTAACAAGTGCTAACAGTGAAGCAGTGTTAGACATTTTTAGAATGGTGAGTTTCACAGTAAAGTGTTATATTAGTTTCAAATAATCTCTAAATATATATATATGTACATGGGTAAACTAAGGGTGAGAAACATCAAAATACAGTGTCGAATAGAAGATACAAATAGAAGAATAATGGTTCATGTGTTAAATATTGGAAATACCCTTTATGCAATTTAATTTATGTAATTTTGTTTAAAATATAATAAACCTTTAACTGCTATACCTAATAAACATTTTTCATTAAAAAATTATCATTTGTATGTAATTAAAAATATCTTTTAAATTTAAAAATTGGAGTCAGATACTTGTCATGTAATCTCTTTTAAATGTTTTACGATTTTGTAATAGTAGTCCTATGATTATCTCGATTTTCATACCTACATGATAATAAACAAGTCGGAATAAATTATTATGATAATAAACTATTTTTAATTTAGTTCATTATGACAAAATAAACTATTGGAATTTGTCTAATACGACAATAAACTATTTGAATTTACTACATGACAATAAACAATTTAATTTAATCCATGATAATAAACAATTTTAATTTGTCTACATGACAATAAACTATCTTAATTTGTCTACACATTAATAAACAATTTTAATTTGTCTACATGACAATAAACTATTTGAATTTGTCTACATGACAATAAATCATTTTAAATTAATTAGAGGGTAATAACCATTTGAATTTGTCTACATGATAATAAACGAATTTAATTTGTCTACATGACAATAAACGATATGACCACACATTAAACGATATGAATCACATGAAAATAAACTATTTAAATTTTTGTCCATACGACGATAAACTATTTAAATTTGTCTACATGACAATAAACGATTTTAATTGTTTCTAGTCCATGATACATCTTATAACGTAAAGATTAATACCTTTAGTAGTTGGGCGTTCATAATTTAAATTTGTTCATGTGTACGTAGTCCTCCTCCAAGATGTGGGAAAGTTACGTAGCCAGAGAGTAGGTGTCAAGGGCGAAGATAAAAACACTTGGCTTTTACAACACTTAGGTAACAAAAAAGATTTCCAAGTTTGTAGGGCAGTTCTCAGCTTGTGCTTCCGGGTAGTCGCTCCCATTCGTTGTTTGTTTTTAGCGAGTTAGTAATATGTATTAATTTTGTCATATCAATACTTGGTCATCGATATGAATACCTAAAAATCATCGAATAGGACTAATTACTGGTCTTGCAGTGCACGTTCTGTTGGCCCTAACTTGACTTCTTCAGTGGATTTCCGGCCGGGCGGTCTGGGAATGAATCGCTTCGGGCGGAATTCACAAAAGTTCGCGCAATCCTTGTGATAAAAAATAGTTATCACCTTGAGGATGTATTTGTCAAGATCAGAGAATTCGAGCGAACTCGACTTAGACGACCGCTCTATCTGACGGTGGACATGTTATGTCTGTCAATGACCATTGTCCAACTCACAATCACTTTAGTTCTGTCGAATTTCTGATCTGATGTTCTACACCCTTAAGGAGTTCTGTCTGCATCCACAGGTTGCACTTTGGGCATTGTGGACTTTCTGCATGGAATTCCACCAAGCGGTCATTCCCAGATACGCCCATTGCCCAGGAATCCACTGAAGAGTCAAGTTGGTTAACTAGAATGAATTGATTATACTGCAAGACCAGTACTAGTCCTATTCATTGATTTTTAAAATACATTCATATCATTGACCAAAGTATTGTGCAAACAAAATTAATACATATTACTAACGCCGCCAACAGGCTTTACATGTGGGTGTAGTGGAGGCAATGGGGCGGCCTACCCAGGCCCTGCGCTTGAGGAACTGCCCTGAACTTGGAAATCTTTTTGTTACCTAAGTGTATCAAACCAAGTGTTTTTATCTCATACATATGACACTTCTCTGGCTACATGTACTCCTCTTGAGGAGGGACTACTGTACACATGAACAAATTTTCTTCCCATTATGAACATAACTATAAAGTATTAATCTTTTTACGATTATATAAGATCTTATTCATGGACTAGAAAACAATTAAAATTGTTTATTGTCATGTAGACAAATTTAAATAGTTTATCGTCATGTAGACAAATTTAAATGGTTTATTTTCATGTAGACAAATTCATATCGTTTATTGTCATGTAGACAGATTCATATCGTTTATTGTCATGTAGACAAATTAAATTCGTTTATTGTCATGTAGACAAATTCAAATAGTTTATTGCCATGTAGACAAATTCAAATAGTTTATTGTCATGTAGACAAATTCAAATAGTTTATTGTCATGTAGACAAATTAAAATTGTTTATTGTCATGTAGACAAATTAAGATAGTTTATTGTCATGTAGACAAATTAAAATTGTTTATTGTCATGTAGACAAATTAAAATTGTTTATTGTCATGTAGACAAATTCAAAATAGTTTATTGTCATGTATAAATTCAAATAGTTTATTGTCGTATGTAGACAAATTAAATAGTTTATTGTCATGTAGACAAATTAAAATAGTTTATTGTCATGTAGACATGAAATGAGATGTCAGTGGACTACCCTCCCCTTTCATTACAAAAATCGTAAAACTCATTTAAGAAAGTTACTTCCCATGACAGAAATTTAAGATCCCCGACTCAATTTTCAAATTTAAAGATATTTTTAATTACATACAAATGATAATTTTTTAATGAAAATGTTTTATTAGGTATAGCAGTTAAAGGTTTTTATTATATTTCTTAAACAAGAAGTACATAAGAAGTAAATTAGAAGTACATAAGAGGTATTTCCAATATTTAAATAATATGAGGACCATTATTGTATTTGTATCTTCCTATTCGACACTGGGTATTTTTACAAGCTTCTACACTCACCCTTAGTTTACTACATGTACATATATATATATTTAGAGATTATTTGAAACTAATATAACACTTTTTTACTACAATGGCTTCACCATTCTAAAATGTCTAACACTGCTTCACTATTTTTAAAATGTCTTAATAACACTTGTTAATTAAGGAGAAAATATCTATAAAAAATTTTTTTTTTTGGATAGGTGAGAAAAATGTATTCAAATGTTTTGGGGAAAAAAGTTTTAAGATTTTTAAAATCAACTCTGTTTCGTGAAAAAAAAAGTCTCTTTTTTATTTTTCAGACACGGAAAAACCAACAAATTACTTTTGGCAGTATACAATTCAGGCCTGGTGATGTACTAAGGAATTGGGTCTAAATAAGTTGGTTACTGACTTCAATATAAACCAGAGACCTGTTGATGTTTCGTCATTAGTCGTCAGTAGTCTATCACTGGTGACATAGAGAGAACAAGTTTAATGGAAGTCTTCAATCAATAATATGTCAATGGCTTCTTGAACTTTATAGACTTTGGCTTTAAAATGAATGACTTTGAACTTAAGAAGGAATGCACAGTAAGAGCTTAGTTTTCTTTAGAACATGTTCAGAAAATACTGTAATTAGCTTGTTTAGCAAGACATTGAACCAGATATATGACTTGCTTGCCGGAGGTTATGTATCTGTTGACACTGTCTACACTATACAGCTATCAATTGAAAAGTATGGATTGCATTTCTTTCATCTCTAACTGTTACTAGACCAAAATATTAAATGCAGTTTGAATGGAGAAGATTCAAAATGTGAAATGAAGGGGCATGCAGAATTCATGAACTAGAGACGTCATACAACGATGAGAGATACATCAGCATAGTTTGACTGAGGTGAGTCTGGGAATTCGTTGCACACTTGTGGACCTTGACCAATCAGGTATATATATAGGCTATATAATGACTAACCATTACCAGGCATATATATATATATATATATATATATATATGTATATATATATATATAATGACTTACAATTACCAGGTGTGTGTATATATATAAACAATGACTAACCATTACCAGGTGGGTACCTATATAGTGTACGACAAAGTAAGGGTCCGTTCACTTATTATTTACGCCTTATGGGGTGGGGAGGGGGTTGAGGACGCCGAAGTATGATGCAATGATTTAGACGGTGAAAATAATCGTTACGCAGGGGAGGGGGTTAAAAAAAAATCAAGAAAAAAGCTCATTAACTAGGTAATAAGTGAATGGCTCCTAAGTATTCTTGTACAATGAGCCACTAATGACCACAATACCCATAATAAGTGATTTGTCACCACAATAACTGACCAAGTACTAATATACATAGTTGCGTATTGCAATAATTGACCAAGTACTAACTATTGACAACGAAAATAGCTATACATAAAAGGATTGTCCTTTGAGATTGACCAATCGTCTTCCTGCTAGCCAGTAAGTTCAGTTACTTATCCCAGAAATGATTATACCAGGGATCAACTATATCTCACTGTCACGTTAATAGGAAAACTAATAAAATGAAACAAGCGGATATATGAGATACTCTATGTGTGACAATGGAGTGGTGGGGATAGGCTGCTGGAGGGTGGGGACTGTGGAGAGAGACAAGTGCTGTTACATTGTCTGAAAATATTATTCTGGAGATTAATCCCGTAATTCCTGTCCGGTCAAAACTGTTCTTATTTCTTTTGACAGTTTTTTCCACAAGGTGGGAAAAATTGTAAAAAGAACAAACATGCATTCTTGGACTCCCCAGTTTATTATTGAATTTGGACAGAGAAACATTGTCTATATGTCACAATATCGAGAGCTGTATGTTACTGTCATGTCACAATATCTATACGTCAGAGAAACATTGTCTATATGTCACAATATCTATACGTCAGAGAAACATTGTCAATATGTCACAATATCTACGTCGGAGAAACATTGTCAATATGTCACAATATTTATACGTCAGAGAAACATTGTCAATATGTCACAATATCTATACGTCAGAGAAACATTGTCTATATGTCAGAATATATATATATATATATATATATATATATATATATATATATATATATATATATATATATATGTCAGAGAAACATTGTCTTTATGTCACAATATCTTAATGTTAGAGAAACATTGCCTATATGTCACAATATCTATATGTTATATTTCATCTATATTATTACATAGCTTTTAACTTAAACCGTGTTTTGTATGTTATAAACGTCTATCTGTTTACAAAATAATGTGTGACGCAAGCATCCGTCACACACCATTTATGTATTCAACTGAACTTTTTTCAATAACAGTGGAATGTATGCCACCATGACATTGGGTTGCGATGAGCAATTCATTTCAATAACAGTGGAATGTATGCCACCAAGACATTGGGTTCAATTAATTTCAAAAGCTTCTATCACTTGCCAAGTTGTTACTTTTAACTCTGAAAAAAATGATTATACTTAGTCTTATGATATCGTCTACAGCTGGTGGGAGACACCATAGCTCCAGTGCATTCAGTACCCTAACAATAGTGCACTCAGTGCCCCAACAATAGTGCACTATAAAATTCTAACAATTGTGCACTATGTACCCTAACAATAGTGCACTATGTACCTATCAGTATTGCACTACTTACCCTGAACAATAATACACTCATTACCCTA
The DNA here is from genome assembly GCA_021962125.1 of Bulinus truncatus. NCBI lineage: Eukaryota > Metazoa > Mollusca > Gastropoda > Planorbidae > Bulinus > Bulinus truncatus. Next base: position 3,427,340 of record JAGDYQ010000009.1, on the reverse strand, counting down.
ACAATAGTACACTTTACCCTAACAATAGTACAATTTGTATCTAACAAGAGTGCACTATGTACCCTAAAAATAGTGCACCTGTTCCCACAAGAGTGCGCTATGTAATTCAACAATAGTGCCCTCAAAAACACGACTGATAACTAATCTAGAGCGCTACCATCATCTTCCGACATGGACGGATGCCTACTACTACTACTACCCTAACAATAATACACTCAGTACCCTGACAATAGTACACTCAGTACCCTAACAATAGTGGCACCTAGTACCCTGACAATAGTACACTCAGTACCCTAACAATAGTACACTCAGTACCCTAACAATAGTACACTCAGTACCCTAACAATATTACACTCCTTTACCCTAACAAGTCGCGGTTGACTAAATATCATATTTTTATATTTACATTAACATGGCACTATGCCAATATTTATAACTAAATATTTCTAACAAACGTCACAGTCACCATACCTATGTCTCCCGTGGTGCCTCCATGGTCATTTCACCGTCGCCTATCATGGGGATGAACGAAGGGCACTGCAAAAATCACCCCTGTTAGCTGTATAAAGGATATAAGTAATACCCATCTCATACTCTCAGGACTTTAAAAAATGTGGTATCAATACATTGCACTCTTACAACAACAACACCAACAACAACACCAACATCAACAATAACAACAAAACAAAAACAATGAAAAACAAGAAAAGAAAGCATCATGGAACTTTATGTAATAAGTTGTTGAAACGAGAAAATCCCTGATGGCAAGTTCTATGAATATCGCCCTTGCTGGGTCCACCAACCCATCCAAAACAATGAATTATATTTTATTTCGGACATACACACACACACATACACAGAAATATTTCAGTTTCCAATAGCTACATGTTTTGGTGGTGTATATTTTTTTTTATTATTATTACGCGTGTAAAATTTAGACAGTTAATTTTCTTTCTGAGATATTGTCCAACATTGTCTGACGTTTGCACGCCATTTTTCTATCGTCTGGCATTGATTGTATAAGGTTTGTGACCCGGAAATGATTGTTCAACAGTGGCGTTTTGAACACAGGAATTCCCAGTTTGGTGATTATCTGCTCCGGTAATTACTTTGTATCAAATGAATCCAAAATTTTAGACGTAAAGTTTCACACAGTTTTAAACAAATGTTCGAATAAAATGTTCGATGTTGTTTTAGATACGGTGGAAACTAAATCAGTTGGTCAAAGGGTCAAATAATTGCAATTAAAATTCGAATGTCGCTAAAAAACTTAGTCGTACATCTGTTATCTGTGTCAACATTTTTGTAAATTATTATTAATATAACTAGTTGTACCCTGCAAAACTCTTGCATAGGCTTGATCGGTAGGCTAGGTTATTTTTGGTTTCGGGCAGATCCGATTTTTTCACACATTTACATTTTAAGTAATGATAATCTATTAAAATATTTATATCATTTAAATTTTTTATTTTAGTGCATTTGAATAAAAGCTTATTTTCATAAAGGTTTTTTAAAAGTTTATGACAAAAAGCTAGCAGGTTGAATTATTGGACAAACTAAAAAAAATATATAATAGGAAACAAATATTGGAATAAACTTATATAATTTATTAAGCTGTAATAAAAAGTAAAAAAAATAATTGCTAGATCTAAAATATTTATAGAGAATACTGTTGATGTATTTGTAGAGATTAAAGATGATCATCATCAGTAGATTTAACATAGAAATTACCAGTGGCATGGTTAATGTATAAAACACATAAACAGGGAAGATATTATTTTTAGATCAACTAACTTTAGTAAACATGATGAAAAGTAACAAAATTAGTCAACAACACAAAATGAAATCTGGGTAAAAGTTAAACATAGTCATAATGATATTCTATAACTTTTCTATTAATTACACCTATAGTCTTTCTCATTCGCCCTCCTTCTCTCTCTCGTTCTTCACCCACCACACCACCCATCACTTTCTCTCTCACATACACACACTCTCTCTCTCTCTAGTTATTTCTCTTTTTTTCTATTCTCTGTCTCATAATGTCTTCGTCTCTCATTCTCTCTCCCTCTTTCTCTTTCTCTCTATCTCTCTCTCTCTCTCTTTTCGTATCTCACTCTCTCCTCTCTTCGTATGTCCCTCACTCTATCTCACTTCTTGTTTCTCTCTCACTCTCTCTTTTTATCTTTCTCCTCTCTTTTATTTCCTTCTTTCGCTTCTCTCTTGGGTTTTTTTCCTCCATGTTTTAGCACACATTTATGAGTTTAATCCCTGAGTTTCATTAGAGTTTCAAGTCATCAATCAGTTTTTCAAAGAACTTCCTGTCCTTGGCTACAGAAAGATGGCGCATGCCATGATTTATAATATTCATTTCCATTTTTTTTTTTCACATTTTGTGTTTCATATTGATATACTAACAAAACCTTGCAATTTTATCATCTCAAACAACAGTCTCATGTACCTCACGATATTCTGACACATTATTATTTGTACAATTTAATTCATTTTTTACGTAAGTGTACTATTAAATACATGTTATTATATGAGATAATAATATAGAAATAAATTGACCGCACATTATTGTTTTTAAATTAAGCGTGTTAAATGTTTTAAAATGAGCATACTTAATGTTTTTTTTTTTTCAAAGGTAAAGATTCTCCTGGCCCCAAAAGAGTCTCTTGTAGCCATCGGTATATATGAACCTATTAGCCGTCTCATAGCCACACCAAACGAGCAGAGCGCATGTCAGATCAGACTGCCCAACGGCCAGTGTCGGTCCATGTCTGACCGATAACGAAGTTTGACCCTATTCACTTTCCCTTACTAATGTCACTAATATCAAAACCATCAACAGGGTCAATATAGTGAGATCATACAACCCCGAACAACTGCCAGACGATAACTTGTGCTGGGACTTCTCGTGTGCCACTTTGCCCCTGAATGAAGTACTCTGCACATTGCGTTATGTAACATTACTTCAGTACTTTGTAATACTGTCTTCTGTAACATTACTTCAGTACTTCGTACATTGTCTTCTGCAACATTACTTTCAGTACTTTGTAATATTGTTCTGTAACATTACTTCAGTACTTTGTAATATTGTCTTCTGTAACATTACTTCAGTACTTTGTAATATTGTCTTCTGTAACATTACTTCGTACTTGTAATATTGTCTTCTGTAACATTACTTCATACTTTGTAATATTGTGTTCTGTAACGAGACTTCAGTACTTTGTAATATTGTGTTCTGTAACAAGACTTCAGTACTTTGTATTGCGTTCTGTAACAAGACTTAGTACTTTGTAATATTGTCCTATCTTTGATATTAAATTATCAGATACTTGAGAGTATAAAGACCCAACAATAACCCTATTGAGAGACGAAAATTCAACTAAACCACGTATGAACCACATATGAACCACATATGAACCACATATGATCCACATATGAACCACATATGAACGGATGATAAATGAATTCATTAGGTCATATCAACATATCAACTTCTCTATAACTGGATGTAATTTCAAGTTTTATTTTACAGTTGAACTTTGCTGTCAGTTTATAGAGCCAGTGAACACAACCTTTCCCATTTGTTTATAGATTTAGATCGAACAATATTTCTTCAACTTTGTTTTTTTTTGTATTTGATCAGGTCGGGTAAACGGAATTTTTTGTCTCGTTCATTAGAGATCAGAGAAATCCAATTTTTTACCGAAGTTGATGAAGTCATAAATAACCGGTAGGGGTGGGGGAAGGAGGACATTGTTATGAGATATTCAGACGAAACAAATATTACAACAATTGATTTAATTTCACGTAAGGGTCAACCATCCACCGTAATGTATTCACTATAATGTGTAATGTTTACCATCCACCGTAATGTATTCACTATACTGTAATGTTTACCATCCACCGTAATGTATTCACTATACTGTGTAATGTTTACCATCCACCGTAATGTATTCACTATAATGTGTAATGTTTACCATCCACCGTAATGTATTCACTATAATGTAATGTTTAATCAATTTACGGTTAGACATATGAATTAGGCAACATCTCAATATTTAAAAACATGTCTGGAAGTCTGCAGGTGCTTATAATAGATCATTTCCTTAGAGTAGTTACGCATTATAATAAGACAGAATTACTCGTTGACGTCATCAATTATCGTTCACTATCTTCTGTGTATACTACGATTAATTGAAGTAAAAAAATAACTATGAGAAATTGAATCATTGATAAAGCTTATAAATATTAAATAAATACTAAGCATTGACAGGTAATAAGTCATTTGTGACGTATGAAATGTAGATGGTTAGTACTTGAGACAGTGGGATATGACACAATTGATGTATCAACCCTGCCTCTCTCTCTCTCTCTCTTTTTCTCTTTCTCTCTCTCTCTCTCTCTCTTTCTCTCTCTCTCTCTCTCTCTCTCTCTCTCTCTTTCTCTGAACTCTCCTCTCTCCAGCCCCGTAGCGTGAAAATTCTAGCTACAGCAGGGGGCCAGGCATTCTAGCAAGGGCCAGGGCAATAGCGGGGGGGGGCAGGTAATACATTTTACTAAGTAGAAGAATAGAGTAGAGGGCCAGACAAAACGCCGGGGGCCGGCCTCCCTGGACCCCCGCACGCTACGAGTCACCTCTCTCTCTCTCTCTCTGAATGAACTATCTCAGTGATAACTGCGGGCTGAAACCTAATTTCTTAGAACCTGTGAGATCAAACTCGCTGTGTTTTCAACATCTGAGAAGTGTCATATAAGCCAAAGGCAAGCGAGCTACCTGACTGGTCCACCCTCTCTGCCAACTCGAGCACTTAAATAGCACAACATTCTGCAGTGCCGGCAAAGGGAATCGACATTGGGCCTCACCTCCCAAAGTACGCACCTATAGGACAATGCCCAGTACGGGAACTGGGCAATTAGGGCATGTTCGATCCTACTAAGCCCCCTGCCACGGGTCAGTCCATGCCCTCTTTCTCTCACTCTCTCTTTGAACTTCTCTCAGTAATCTGCGGGCTGAGACTTGTCTCTTAGAGCCCGTGAGACGGACTTGCTGTGTCTCTCACCATATGGAGACTGCCATAGAGCCCAATGGCTAAAAAGCTTCCGGACTGGTCCACCCTGTGGTCCGCCAGTCCGGGGGCACCTGAAAAGCAAATGATCTACGGTTTCCTCCACCTCCCTGCAGTGTCTGCAAAGGTGTCGACATTGGGCCTCAACCTCCCCAAGTACGCGCCAATAGGACAGTGCTAAGTACGGAACTGGGCAATTAGCGCCTGCTCGACTCGCCTAAGCTTCCACCACGGGTCAGTTTTGGACGGCCGCTCCAGAAACTTACGGACATTTCTTCCGTTCACCCCATGGTCCCAGCTCGAGAACCTGCTCAGCCCCATCCATATAATTGTGGCTGATTTAGGCAATAGAAACTCATATGTGTCACGAGCAATCCTACGCTGGGTACACGGCTAGTTACAGCTATAATTTATGTCCAAATTTGTTTAACCGGATCATTAGTAAACAAGATATGGGTATGTATAATGAGCTACAAATAATGTCCAAAATTGTTTAACCGGACTGTCAGTAAACAAGATATGGGTCTATGTATAATGAGCTACAAATAATGTCTAAATTTGTTTAACTGACTGTCAGTAAACAAGATATGGGTCTATGTATAATGAGCTACAAATAATGTCCAAATTTGTTTAACCGGACTGTCAGTAAACAAGATAGGGGTGTATGTATAATGTTGAACTCCCCCTACTTCCGAAAGTGTGAATGGAGTCATGGAATTTTTTCAAAAGGCATCTTTCTTTTTCAGTGGTCAGTCTTTTGATCTGATCTGCTTTATCAAGTGTTGATCCCTGGAGGAATAAAGACACAGTGATAGTAAGTTGTAAAATTAAATATCACTACTAGTGTGTGTGAGTAATCTGTGACTACAGAGTTATATACACGTACATAGTACCAGTTTAGGTACATCGAATGGGTACAAATAGTGAGTACATAATATAAGGCCTTGTGTACGCACATCATTTAAGTACCATTATTATGAGTACATTAAGGGGCACTTGATATGAATATATTGTGATAGTGCCTCGTTGATAAATTAAGTGAGTAAATCATGTAAGTACATCATGTGCATAAATTTTGCGGGTACTTTTGTTTCAATTAATTATATTTGCAAACATTGTGTATGAGCAGTATGAGCATTTGTCAAACTAAGATACATTGTTAATATTGTGTTAGCACTTTACGTCTGTTGTGAATGTATCGAATGCCCCTATATTTATACTTTGCGGTTAACACCACACTGTGGCCAAATACCTTTCCCTACAGACTACATATAGGCTTTGCAAAAAAAAAACAACTAAACACACAGAAAAAGAAAAATCTGGCATCGAAAAAAATGTTTTCGTATTGTTGAATAGAAATTTGAGACAGTTGATTGTTGTCTACATGTAAATGATTAATGAAATACAAATTTATATTTCACTACTAAGAATATAATATTTGGTGTTATTTGTTGTTAACCATCACTAGGAAAGGAATTCAACTTTACAATAGTTTATAACGGTATAAATTAAATCATTTTAGACCGTATCAATAAGTAATACATTTAAACCCTTTGATTTCTAGTGAAATTACTCTAACTTGTAATCAGTGTTTCATTTGAAATAGTCTGCTTTATCACCATCTTTCCCTTCCAGACACACACCAGACATGCCTTAAAATCTACATTGATAATTATAAAATACTGGCTGTACCCTGCAAACCTTTGCATAGAGGTATATCCCCTTAGGCTTCATCGGTAGGCTGGGTTATTTTTGGTTTCGGGCAGATCCGATTATTTCATGATTTGTATTTTAAACTGAAAACTGTTACACTTTACTTTCTTTTCAACACAGAACTCAAATCTATATTATTTTATTAGATGAGAAATAATATAAATAAACAAAGTTGTTTTAAAAGCGATTGAGATTAAAATATCCTAGAAAGAGGATAGAATGTGTTAATTAAAAGCTTTTTGATTCTGGAAATGTTAATTTGGTTTCAGATTCAAAGTGTTGGCACATGCGTAATTTTAAAAAAAAAATGCATGTTTTGTATAAAAGCAACATAACGTACAAAAACATTGATACACGAGAATCGTAAAACATTTATGAGCTTTTATGTTTAAGGTTAACATTTTTTTTTTAGAAAACACCAAAAGGAATAAAAAAACAAGGAAAAAAAGCAATTTAACACAAAAATCGATTTAAAAATAAACAAGAGGTAAACAAAGCAGAATCAATTATGAAAATACATCGTACTTGTGTATGTAGTCTACATATTTATATGGGATATGAGTGTATGTTATTCATATGACATGAGTATATGTTATTTATATGACATGAGTGTATGTTGTTTATATGACATGAGTATATGTTAGTTATTTAACATGAGTATGTTGTTTACAAGACATGAGTGTATGTTGTTTATTTGACATGAGTGTATGTTGTTTATATGACATGAGTATATGTTATTTATAACACATGAGTCTATATTATTTATATGACATGAGTGTATGTTGTTTATTTGACATGAGTGTATGTTGTTTACATGATATGAGTGTATGTTATTTATATGACATGAGTCTATGTTATTTATATGACATGAGTGTATGTTGTTTGTTTGAATGAGTGTATGTTGTTTATATGACATGAGTGGTATGTTATTTATATGACATGAGTATATATATATATATATATATATATATATAGATGTAAATCAGGTGCATGTCATGACCCTACATGTTCCTAAATTCATCTCTCACAGTAATAACAGTGTGACACTCAGTCATCCAAGACTCACAAGACTCTAATGACTGAGTAAGAGTACATGGTAAACGATCAGCCATTGGTAATGCATTGGTTGGTCGTTAGATAAATATTAACATTTTTACGGAAGGCTGTTGTCAAGGATGGGCGTCCCTAGCAACTAAAGGCCACCAAATATTTGACCAGAGGTGGGGTGGGGTGTCCTCTCTAAAAATAGATGCATGAAATTTAATTTCAAACACTTTTCTTCCAACTGTAGGTAAAGTTTCGAATTTAAATTTATATCAACAAATTATAAAATGAAAAGTTAAAACAAATTTCTAGTTAATTATTTTCCGCTCTATTTCCGGTCCACTTTATATTCATCCCACCCATCCGAGTCTAAACCCGTCCTCTAGACCCCACCTTTGTCAAGCGATCTAATTAACACTAAATATTTTAACAATTATCAAAGCTGTCAAAACAATGTGATACCATTGATAATTTATAATAGCTTATCACTTTACATGAATATATAAAATATGATTTACATAAATATATGTAATATGATTTACATGAATATATGTAATATGATTTACATAAATATATGTAATATGATTTACATGAATATATGTAATATGATTTACATGAATATATGTAATATGATTTACATGAATATATGTAATATGATTTACATGAATATATGTAATATTATTTACATGAATATATGTAATATGATTTACATGAATATATGTAATATGATTGCTTACATGATGAGCCCTATATGGCAAGACATGATGTTGACTGTTTTGTCCGTGTGAATATGTCGCATATGCAGTGGACATTTTCTGATGAGACAAACTGCCAAGCAATCCTCATTAGGTAAGATTATGTCATCGCTGTCGAAGGGCTGCAGCCAATAAACCGAAAATTTTACATGAACGGCGAAACAACAAAATGAAATGTTTATGTTATGTATACAGAGTTACAATACAACCACAACTATATTGATTGTTAATGTTATGTTAACAAAGATGCATGTACATTGTTAACCAAGAGTTGACAATTTTAACGTTCCAATTACTCACTCTGGATCTGTTGTAAATTAAGAAGAGATGCTGCTAAAATCTTATTTCTGAGCAATACTTATATTGATTTATTTTTTTCAGCAGAATTCATGTGAGGCGTAAGAAATGTACAATTGCCAGTTATCTTCAAATTTTAAGATTTGTTCTAAATTAAGAAATATTTTTCTTGTAGATTTTTTTTTAAATGATTGAATTCGATACTTTGTGAAGCGCAGCTTCCTCTTACAGAATGCATTTTCTATTGCTGATGTTTATTTTCCAATGAACTGGTGATTTGATATTACATGATTTCTCTTTATGTTTGTTTTGAAATCTATCTTCACGTTATATATATCAGCGCCTTTAAACGTGAAGTACTCGAATGATGAACACAATATGTACACAATATTGTTGATACAAATATATTAATACACGTAATGCGTCATTAAAAAATCGAAATATTTTTTTTAATGTCTATGTTAGTAAAATCTTTTTTTAAAACTATCTTTGGCAAACTCAACACATACTAGTATATTTTAATTCAATAAAAGTCCTACATAACATTCAACCTATATTTAAACTCTTTACTAAACAGCTGTCGTTTTTGAATCACTCATCTGTATAGTATACACCGACTAGAAGAGCCACCGGTTACAAAATGTCTAGACATCAGTATATATACACTGAAACCTGGAGTCACAGAAGTTGAATGTTAATGAGTACCAACTGTCATTAATTACAGAAGTATGTCATGTCCAACTGGTGGTCTAAAAATAGCATCGGAGACAATGAAAGTAAAACAGGAAGTAACAGTTGTAATTTGTTATTATACTTCTTCCTGTTTGGTTCTTCGGGTTAGGTGATAAGTTAAACCCTTCTATTCTAAATACTCTAAATCTGATGTCCAACATAGTTCTAAACGCTGAAATACAAAACTTGTCTACCTGTGCTGAGATATTTGTTTAATTTTAGTACAAAACTGTCTAACTCTACTGAGATATTTGTTTAGTTTTAGTACAAAACTGTCTACCTTCCAGTGCTATTTGTTTAGTTTTAGTACAAAACTGTCTACCTGTGCTATTTGTTTAGTTTTAGTACTAATGTTGTAAAAACTGACTTAACCGTTGTTTACAATTTTGCGTCTGAAAAAATTTGGCTCCTGAATCGTCAGCAGTAGCGCTTTCCATCAGCAAATTTGTCTTTCATTAGCATTATGAGATCTGGGCTTCATCTATTAAAGTGGGGAGGGTCTTGGGAGCCTGGTGTGCAGTGGGAGGAGGGGGCAAAAGAAAACTGCAAAACCTCATAAAGAAATCAACCAATAGGATAAATAAAAAGTTGAAAAGAAATTATAAGATATACTTCCATTTTTTATTTTTTACGCAAAAACATGTTAAATTCATAATATTTCATGACAGATTTATCGAAATGTCTGTTTAATCTATTATAGTGACACAATATCCATATTTACTACAATATGTACCAATATTTAATATAAATGTAAATTATTATTTAATAAACAATGTACTGATATTAAATACATTAAATATACTCCCTACATATACACTGAACATACCATTAACTCCCACTTACTCCAATAGACTCAATTCCTACTTACCCCATAGACTCCCACATGCTCCCCCATACTCTCATAGTATCCTAAAAATCCCACATACTCCCATAGACTCCCACATACTCCCATAGACTCCGACATACCCCATAGACTCCTGCCATACCCCATAGACTCTCATAGACCTCACATACTCCCATAGACTCCCACAACTCCCACATACTCTCATAGACTCCTACATACTCCCATAGACTCCCACAACTCCCACATACTCATAGACTCCTACATACTCCCATAGACTCCCACAACTCCCACATACTCTCATAGACTCCTACAACTCCCACATACTCTCATAGACTCCCCACATACTTCCATAGACTCCCACATGTTCCCACACTCTCATAGACTCCCACACTCCCATAGGACTCCCACAACCTCTACATACTCTCATATACTACCACAACTCCCACACACTCTCATAGACTCCCACATACTCCCATAGACTCCCACAACTCCCACATACTCTCATAGACTCCCACATACTCTCAGACTCCCACAACTCCCACATACTCTCATAGACTCCTACAACTCCCACATACTCTCATAGACTCCCACATACTCCCATAGACTCCCACAACTCCCACATACCATGTATTCCACATACTCCCATAGACTCCCACAACTCCAACATACTCATAGACTCCCACAACCCCACATACTCCCATAGACTCCCACAACTCCCACATACTTCCATAGACTCCCACAACTCCCACATACTCCCATAGACTCCCACAACTCCCACATACTTTCATAGACTCCCACATACTTTCATAGACTCCACAACTCCTGCAAATACTCTCATAGACTCCCCACATACTCCCATAGACTCCCACAACTCCCACATATACTCTCATAGACTCCCACATACTTCCATAGACTCCCACAACTCCCACATACTCCCATAGACTCCCACAACTCCCACATACCTCCCATAGACTCCCACAACTCCCACATACTCCCATAGACTCCCACAACTCCCACATACTCCCATAGACTCCCACAACTCCCACATACTCCCATAGACTCCCCACAACTCCCACATACTCCCATGACTCCACAACTCCCACATACTCCCATAGACTCCCACAACTCCCACATACTCCCATAGACTCCCACAACTCCCACGATACTCTCATAGACTCCCACATACTCTCATAGACTCCCCACATACTCTCATAGACCTCACAACTCCCACATACTCTCATAGACTCCCACATACTCTCATAGACTCCCACAACTCCCACATACTCATAGACTCCCACATACTCCCATAGAATCCCACAACTCCCACATACTCTCATAGACTCCCACATACTCTCAGACTCCCACATACTCTCATAGACTCCCCACAACTCCTACATACTCCCATAGACTCCAAAAACTCCCCACATACTCCCATAGACTCCCACATACTCCCATAGACTCCCAAATACTTCCATAGACTCCCACAACTCCCACATACTACTCCCATAGACTCCCACATTCTCCCATAGACTCCCCAACTCCTGGACATACCCCATAGACTCCCACATTCTCACATAGACTCCCACATTCTCCCATAGACCTCACAACTCCTACATTCTCCCATAGACTCCCACATTCTCCCATAGACCCCCACACCCCACATAATCCCATAGACTCCCACAACTCCCACATACTCCCATAGACTCCCACATACTCCCATAGACTCCCACATACTTCCATAGACTCCCACAACTCCCACATACTCCCATAGACTCCCAAAACTCCCACATACTCCCCATAGACTCCACATACTCCCATAGACTCCCACATACTTCCATAGACTCCACAACTCCCACATATTCCCATAGACTCCAAAAACTCCCACATACTCCCCATAGTCTCCCACATACTCCCATAGACTCCCAAATACTTCATAGACTCCCACAACTCCCACATACCCCATAGACTCCCACAACTCCATACATACTCCCATAGACTCCCCCAGCCATTCTCCCATAGACTCCCCACATTCTCCCATAGACTCCCACAACTCCCACATTCTCCCATAGACTCCCACATTCTCCCATAGACTCCCACAACTCCCACATAATCCCATAGACTCCCACAACTCCCACATACTCCAATAGGACTCCCACATACTCCCATAGACTCCCACATACTTCCATAGACTCCCACAACTCCCACATACTCCCATAGACCCTAAAACTCCCACATACTCCCATAGACTCCCACATACTCCCATACACTCCCACATACTTCCATAGACTCCCACAACTCCCACATACTCCCATAGACTCCCACACATACCTTCCATAGACTCCCACATACTTCCATAGGACTTCCACAACTCCCACATACTCCCATAGACTCCCACATACTTCCATAGACTCCCACAACTCCCACATACTCCCATAGACTCCCACATACTTCCATATACTCCCCACAACTGCCACATACTCCCATAGACTCCCACATACTCCCATAGACTCCCATACTCCCATAGACTCCTACAACTCCCACATACTCCCAAATACTCCAATAGACTCCCACAACTCCCACATACTCCCATAGACTCCCACAACTCCCACATAATCCCATAGACTCCCACAACTCCCACAACTCCCACATACTCCCATAGACTCCCCACAACTCCCACATACTCCCATAGACTCCCACATACTCCCATAGACCCCACATACTCCCATAGACTCCCACATACTCCCATAGACTCCTACAAAATTCCCACATACTCCCATAGACTCCCACAACTCCCATAGACTCCCACAACTCCCACATACTCCCATAGACTCCCACAACTCACACGACTCCCACATACTCCCATAGACTCCCACATACTCCCATAGACTCCTACAACTCCTACACATACTCCCATAGACTCCCACAACTCCCACATACTCCCATAGACTCCCACAACTCCCACAAACTCCCATAGACTCCCACAACTCCCCACATATTCCCATAGACTCCAAAAACTCCCACATACTCCCATAGACTCCTACATACTCCAGACTCCCAAATACTTCCATAGACTCCCACAACTCCCACATACTCCCATAGACTCCTCTACAACTCCGACATACTCCCATAGACTCCCACATTCTCCCATAGACTCCTACATTCTCCCATAGACTCCCACAACTCCCACATTCTCCCATAGACTCCCACATTCTCCCATAGACTCCCTACAACTCCCACATAATCCCATAGACTCCCACAACTCCCACATACTCCAATAGACTCCCACATACTCCCATAGACTCCCACACACTTCCATAGACTCCCACAACTCCCACATACTCCCATAGACTCCCAAACTCCCACATACTCCCATAGACCCCCACATACCCCACAGACTCCCACATCTAGACTCCCCACAACTCCCACATACTCCCATAGACTCCCACATACTTCCATAGACTCCCACATACTTCCATAGACTTCCACAACTCCCACATACTCCCATAGACTCCCACATACTTCCATAGACTCCCACAACTCCCACATACTCCCATAGACTCCCACATACTTCCATATACTCCCACAACTGCCACATACTCCCATAGACTCCCACATACTCCCATAGACTCCCACATACTCCCATAGACTCCCACAACTCCCACATACTCCCAAATACTCCAATAGACTCCCACAACTCCCACATACTCCCATAGACTCCCACAACTCCCACATACTCCCATAGACTCCCACAACTCCCACAACTCCCACATACTCCCATAGACTCCCACAACTCCCACATACTCCCATAGACTCCCACATACTTCCATAAACTCCTGTAACTCCCACATACTCCCATAGACTCCTACATACTCCCATAGACTCCCACATACTCCCATAGACTCCCACATACTCCCATAGACTCCCACAACTCCCACATACTCCCATAGACTCCCCTACAACTCCCATAGACTCCCACAACTCCCACATACTCCCATAGACTCCCACAACTCACACGACTCCCACATACTCCCACATACTCCCATAGACTCCCACATACTCCCATAGACTCCCAAATACTCTCCATAGACTCCCACAACTCCCACATACTCCCATAGACTCCCACAACTCCGACATACTCCCATAGACTCCCACAACTCCCACATACTCCCATAGACTCCCCACAACTCCCACATACTCCCATAGACTCCCACAACTCCCACATACTATCATAGACTGAAACTCCCACATACTCCCATAGACTCCCACAACTCCCACATACTCCCATAGACTCCCACAACTCCCACAACTCCCACATACTCTCAAAGACTCACACAACTCCCATACTCATAGACTCCTATACATACTCTCATAGACTCCCACAACTCCCACATACACTCATAGACTCCACAACTCCCACATACTCATAGACTCCCACATACTCTCATAGACTCCCACAACTCCCACATACTCTCATAGACTCCCACATACTCTCATAGACTCCCACAACTCCAAAATACTCTCATAGACTCCACAACTCCCACATACTCTCATAGACTCCCACATACTCCCATAGACTCTACAACTCCCACATACTCCCATAGACTCCCACAAACTCCCACATACTTCCATAGACTCCCACAACTCCCACATACTCTCATAGACTCCCACATACTCCCATAGACTCTTACAACTCCCACATACTCCCATAGACTCCCACAACTCCCACATACTCATAGACCCCCACAACTCCCACATACTCCAATAGACTCCCACATACTCCCATAGACTCACATACTTCCATAGACTCCCACAACTCCCACATACACCCATAGACTCCCAAAACTCCCACATACTCCCATAGACTCCCACATACTCCCATAGACTCCGACATACTCCCATAGACTCACATACTCCCATAGACTCTCATAGACTCCCACATACTCCCATAGACTCCCACAACTCCCACATACTTCCTCATAGACTCCGTCATACTCCCATAGACTCCACAACTCCCACATAATTTCAGACTCCCACATACTCCCATAGACTCCCACAACTCCCACATACTCTCATAGACTCACAACTCCCACATACTCTCATAGACTCCCACATACTTCCATAGACTCCTCACATGCTCCCACATACTCTCATAGACTCCTGTACATACTCCCATAGACTACCACAACTCCCACACACTCTCATAGACTCCCACATACTCCCATAGACTCCCACAACTCCCACATACTCTCATAGACTCCCACATACTCTCATAGACTCCCCACAACTCCCACATACTTTCATAGACTCCCACAACTCCCACATACTCTCATAGACTCCCACATACTCCCATAGACTCCCACAACTCCCACATACTCTCATAGACTCCCACATACTCCCATAGACTCCCACAACTCCAACATACTCTCATAGGGACTCACAACTCCCACATACTCCCATAGACTCCCACATACTCCCATAGACTCCCACATACTTCCATAGACTCCCACAACTCCCACATACTCCCATAGACTCCCAAAACTCCCACATACTCCCATAGACTCCCACATACCTCCCATAGACTCCCACATACTTCCATAGACTCCCACAACTCCCACATATTCCCATAGACTCCAAAAACTCCCACATACTCCCATAGTCTCCACATACTCCCATAGACTCCCAAATACTTCCATAGACTCCCACAACTCCCACATACTCCCATAGACTCCCACAACCTGACATACTCCCATAGACCTCCCACATTCTCCCATAGACTCCCCACATTCTCCCATAGACTCCCACAACTCCCACATTCTCCCATAGACTCCCCACATTCTCCCATAGACTCCCACAACTCCCACATAATCCCATAGACTCCCACAACTCCCACATACTCCAATAGACTCCCACATACCCCATAGACTCCCACATACTTCCATAGACTCCCACAACTCCCACATACTCCCATAGACTCCCAAAACTCCCACATACTCCCATAGACTCCCACATACTCCCATAGACTCCCACATACTTCCATAGACTCCCACAACTCCCACATACTCCCATAGACTCCCACACATACTTCATAGACTCCCACATACTTCCATAGACTTCCACAACTCCCACATACTCTCAGACTCCCACATACTTCCATAGACTCACAACTCCCACATACTCCCATAGACTCCCACATACTTCCATATACTCCCACAACTGCCACATACTCCCATAGACTCCTACATACTCCCATAGACTCCCACATACTCCCAGACTCCCACAACTCCCACATACTCCCAACACTAACAGACTCCCACAACTCCCACATACTCCCATAGACTCCCACAACTCCCACATAATCCCATAGACTCCCACAACTCCCACAACTCCCACATACTCCCATAGACTCCCACAACTCCCACATACTCCCATAGACTCCCACATACTCCCATAGACTCCCACATACTCCCATAGACTCCCACATACTCCCATAGACTCCCACAACTCCCACATACTCCCATAGACTCCCACAACTCCCATAGACTCCCACAACTCCCACATACTCCCATAGACTCCCACATACTCCCATAGACTCCCATACTCCCATAGACTCCTACATACTCCCATAGACTCCTACAACTCCCACATACTCCCATAGACTCCCACAATTCCCACATACTCCCATAGACTCCCACAACTCCCACAAACTCCCATAGACTCCCACAACTCCCACATATTCCCATAGACTCCAAAAACTCCCACATACTCCCATAGACTCCAATAAGATACTCCTTACATAGACTCCCAAATACTTCCATAGACTCCCACAACTCCCACATACTCCCATAGACTCCCAACTCCGACATACTCCCATAGACTCCCACATTCTCCCATAGACTCCCACATTCTCCCATAGACTCCCACAACTCCCACATTCTCCCATAGACTCCCACATTCTCCCATAGACTCCCCACAACTCCCACATAATCCCATAGACTCCCACAACTCCACATACTCCAATAGACTCCCACATACTCCCACAGACTCCCACACACTTCCATAGACTTCTACAACTCCTCACATACTCCCATAGACTCCAAAACTCCCACATACTCCCCATAGACTCCTACATACTCCCATAGACTCCCACATACTTCCATAGACTCCCACAACTCCCACATACTCCCATAGACTCACATACTTGCTAGACTCCCACATACTTCCATAGACTTCCACAACTCCCACATACTCCCATAGACTCCCCACATACTTCCATAGGACTCTACAACTCCCATATACACCAGACTCCCACATACTTCCATACTCCCACAACTGCTACATACTCCCATAGACTCCCACATACTCCCATAGACTCCCACATACTCCCATAGACTCCCACAACTCCCACATACTCCCAAATACTCCAATAGACTCCCACAACTCCCACATACTCCCATAGACTCCCACAACTCCCACATACTCCCATAGACTCCCACAACTCCCACAACTCCTACATACTCCCATAGACTCCCACAACTCCCACATACTCCCATATTCCTACATACTTCCATAAACTCCCACAACTCCCACATACTCCCATAGACTCCCACATACTCCCATAGACTCCCACATACTCCCATAGACTCCCACATACTCCCATAGACCTCCTACAACTCCCACATACTCCCATACTCCCACAACTCCCATAGACTCCCCACAACTCCCACATACTCCCATAGACTCCCACAACTCACACGACTTACATACTCCCATAGACTCCCACATACTCCCATAGACTCCTACAACTCCCACATACTCCCATAGACTCCCACAACTCCCACATACTCCCATAGACTCCCACAACTCCCACAAACTCCCATAGACTCCCACAACTCCCACATACTCCCATAGACTCCCAAAACTCCCACATACTCCCATAGACCTCACAACTCCCACATACTCCCATAGACTCCCGAAATTCTAAACATGCTCCCATAGACTCCACAACTCCCACATACTCCCATAGACTCCCACAACTCCCACAACTCCCACATACTCTCAAAGACCACACAACTCCCACATACTCTCATAGACTCCCACATACTCTCATAGACTCCCACAACTCCCACATACACTCATAGACTCCCACAACTCCCACATACTCTCATAGACTCCCACATACTCTCATAGACTCACAACTCCCACATACTCTCATAGACTCCCACATACTCTCATAATTCCCACAACTCCAAAATACTCTCATAGACTCCTCCCCACAACTCCCACATACTCTCATAGACTCCCACATACTCCCATAGACTCTTACAACTCCCACATACTCCCATAGACTCCCACACCCACATACTTCCATAGACTCCCACAACTCCCACATACTCTCATAGACTCCCACATACTCCCATAGACTCTTACAACTCCCACATACTCCCATAGACTCCCACAATCACATACTTCCATAGACCTCACAACTCCCACATACTCCAATAGACTCCCACATACTCCCATAGACTCCCACATACTTCCATAGACCTCACAACTCCCACATACACCCATAGACTCCCAAACTCCACATACTCCCATAGACTCCCACATACTCCCATAGACTCCGACATACTCCCATAGACTCCTACATACTCCCATAGACTCTCATAGACTCCTCACATACTCCCATAGACTCCCACAACTCCCACATACTCTCATAGACTCCGACATACTCCCATAGACTCCTGCCAACTCCCACATACTCTCATAGACTCCCACATACTCCCATAGACCTCACAACCCCACATACTCTCATAGACTCCCACAACTCCCACATACTCTCATAGACTCCCACATACTTCCATAGACTCCCACATGCTCCCACATACTCTCATAGACTCCCACATACTCCCATAGACCTACAAATTCCCACATACTCTCATAGACTCCCACAACTCCCACATACTCTCATAGACTCCCACATACTCCCATAGACTCCCACAACTCCCACATACTCTCATAGACTCCCACATACTCCCATAGACTCCCACAACTCCAACATACTCTCATAGACTCCCACAACTCCCACATACTCCCATAGACTCCCACAACTCCCACATACTTCCATAGACTCCTGCTAACCCCACATACTCCCATAGACTCCCACAACTCCCACATACTTTCCATAGACTCCCACATACTTCCATAGACTCCCACAACTCCCACATACTCTCATAGACTCCCACATACTCCCATAGACTCCCACAACTCCCACATACTCTCATAGACTCCCACATACTTCCATATAGACTCCCCACAACTCCCACATACTCTCATAGACTCCCACATACTCCCATAGACTCCCACAACTCCCACATACTTCCATAGACTCCCCACAACTCCCACATACTCTCATAGACTCCCACATACCCCCATAGACTCTTACAACTCCCACATACTCCCATAGACTCCCACAACTCCCACATACTTCCATAGACTCCCACAACTCCCACATACTCCAATAGACTCCCACACATACTCCCATAGACTCCCACATACTTCCATAGACTCCCCTCACAACTCGCACATACACCCATAGACTCCCAAAACTCCCACATACTCCCATAGACTCCCACATACTCCCATAGACTCCGACATACTCCCATAGACTCCCACATACTCCCATAGACTCTCATAGACTCCTACATACTCCCATAGACTCCCACAACTCCCACATACTCTCAGACTCCGACATACTCCCATAGACTCCCCACAACTCCCACATACTCTCATAGACTCTACATACTCCCATAGACTCCCACAACTCCCACATACTCTCATAGACTCCCACAACTCCCACATACTCTCATAGACTCCCACATACTTCCATAGACTCCCACATGCTCCCACATACTCTCAGTAGACTCCTGACACTCCCATAGACTCCTACAACTCCCACATACTCTCATAGACTCCCACAACTCCCACATACTCTCATAGACTCCCACATACTCCCATAGACTCCTACAACTCCCACATACCTCAGACCCACATACTCCACAGACCTGCCAACTCCAACATACCTTTACAGACTCCCACAACTCCCATGATACTCCATAGACTCCCACAACTCCCACATACTTCCATAGACTCCCACAACTCCCACATACTCCCATAGACTCCCACAACTCCCACATACTTTCATAGACTCCCACATACTTCCATAGACTCCCACAACTCCCACATACTCTCATAGACTTCCACATACTCCCATAGACTCCCACAACTCCCACATACTCTCATAGACTCCCACATACTTCCATAGACTCCCACAACTCCCACATACTCTCATAGACTCCCACATACTCCCATAGACTCCCCACAACTCCAACATACTCTCATAGACTCCCACAACTCCCACATACTCCCATAGACTCCCTTACCACAACTCCCACACACATACCTCCATAGACTCCCACAACTCCCACATACTCCCATAGACTCCCACAACTCCCACATACTTTCATAGACTCCCACATACTTCCAGACTCCCACAACTCCCACATACTCTCAGACTCCCACATACTCCCATAGACTCCCACAACTCCCACATACTCTCATAGACTCCCACATACTTCCATAGACTCACAACTCCCACATACTCCCATAGACTCCCACAACTCCCACATACTCCCATAGACTCCCACAACTCCCACATACCCCATAGACTCCTACAACTCCCACATACTCCCATAGACTCCCACACCACATACTCCCATATTCCCACAACTCCCACATACTCACATAGACTACACAACTCCCACATACTCCCAGACTCCCACAACTCCCACATACTCCCATAGACTCCCACAACTCCCACATACTCTCATAATTCCCACATACTCTCATAGACTCCCACACATACCTCAGACTTTTTCAAATAACTCCCCACATACTCAGACTCCCACATAATTTCATAGACTCCTACAACTCCTACATACTCTCATATAGACTCCACATACTCATAGAATCCCACAACTCCCACATACTCTCATAGACTCCCACAACTCCCACATACTCCCATAGACTCCTACAACTCCCATACTCCCATAGACTCCCACAACCCCCACATACTTTGCCAGACTCCCACAATCCCCACAACTCCCACATACTCTCAAAGACTCACACAACTCCCACATACTCATAGACTCCTACATACTCTCATAGACTCCCACACCCACATACACTCATAGACTCCCACAACTCCCACATACTCTCATAGACTCCCATAGTTACTCATAGACTCCCACAACTCCCACATACTCTCATAGACTCCCACATACTCTCATAGACTCCCACACTCCAAAATACTCTCATAGACTCCCACAACTCCCACATACTCTCATAGACTCCCACATACTCCCATAGACTCTTACAACTCCCACATACTCCCATAGACTCCCACAACTCCCACATACTTCCATAGACTCCCACAACTCCCACATACTCTCATAGACTCCCACATACTCCCATAGACCTCTGCAGCAACTCCCACATACCCCCATAGACTCCCACAACTCCCACATACCTCCATAGACTCCCACAACCCCCCCACATACCCAATAGACTCCCACATACTCCCATAGACTCCCACATACTTCCATAGACTCCCACAACTCCCACATACACCCAAGACTCCCAAAACTCCCACATACCCCCATAGACTCCCACATACTCCCATAGACTCCGACATACTCCCATAGACTCCCACATACTCCCACATACCATAGACCCCACATACCCCACAGACCCCCACAACTCCCACATACTCTCATAGACTCCGACATACTCCCATAGACTCCCACAACTCCTACATACTCTCATAGACTCCCACATACTCCCATAGACTCCTTCACAACTCCCTAATATACTCTCATAGACTCCCCACAACTCCCACATACTCTCATAGACTCCCACATACTTCCATAGACTCCCACATGCTCCCACATACTCTCATAGACTCCCACATACTCCCATAGACTCCCACAACTCCCATGATACCTCATAGACTACCACAACTCCCACATACTCCCATAGACTCCTACATACCCCCAAAGACTCCCTACATACTTCCATAGACTCCCACATACTTCCATAGACTTCCACAACTCCCACATACTCCCATAGACTCCCATATACTTCCATAGACTCCACAACTCCCACATACTCCTATAGACTCCCACATACTTCCATATACTCCCACACAACTGCCACATACTCCCATAGACTCCCAAATACTCCCATAGACTCCCACATACTCCCATAGACTCCCACAACTCCACATACTCCCAAATACTCCAATAGACTCCCGTCAACCCCACATACTCCCCCATAGACTCCCACAACTCCCACATACTCCCATAGACTCCCCACAACTCCCACAACTCCCACATACTCCCCATAGACTCCCACAACTCCCACATACTCCCATAGACTCCCACATACTTCCATAAACTCCCACAACTCCCACATACTCCCATAGACTCCCACAACTCCCACATACTCCCATAGACTCCCACATACTTCCATAAACCTCACAACTCCCACATACTCCCATAGACTCCCACAACTCCCATAGACTCCCACAACTCCCACATACTCCCATAGACTCCCACAACTCACACGACTCCCACATACTTCCATAGACTCCCACATAATTTACAGACTCCTACAACTCCCACATACTCCCATAGGACTCCCACAACTCCCACATACTCCCATAGACTCCCACAACTCCCACAAACTCCCATAGACTCCCACAACTCCCACATACTCCCATAGACTCCCACAACTACCACATACTCCCATAGACTCCCACAACTCCCACATACTCCCATAGACTCCCACAACTCCCACATACTCCCATAGACTCCCACAACTCCCACATACTCCCATAGACTCCCACAACTCCCACAACTCCCACATACTCTCAAAGACTCACACAACTCTGCATACTCTCATAGACTCCCACATACTCTCATAGACTCCCACAACTCCCACATACACTCATAGACTCCCACAACTCCCACATACTCTCATAGACTCCCACATACTCTCATAGACTCCCACAACTCCCACATACTCTCATAGACTCCACATACTTTGATAGACTCCCACAACTCCCACATACTTCATAGACTCCCCACAACCCCTACAAACTCTCATAGACTCCCACATACTCCCATAGACTCCCACAACTCCCACATACTTTCATAGACTCCTACATACTCCTATATGACTCCCGAAACTTCCAACATACTCTCATAGACTCCCACAACTCCCACATACTCCCATAGACTCCTACATTTCCCACATACTTCCATAGACTCCCACAACTCCCACATACTCCCATAGACTCCCACAACTCCCACATACTCCCACATACTCCCATAGACTCCACAACTCCCACATACTCTCATAGACTCCCCACATACTCCCATAGACTCCCACAACTCCCACATACTCTCATAGACTCCTCACATACTTCCATAGACTCCCACAACTCCCACATACTCCCATAGACTCCCACAACTCCCACATACTCCCATAGACTCCCCACAACTCCCACATACTTACATAGACTCCCACAACTCCCACATACTCCCATAGACTACCAACTCCCACATACTCCCACCCCACAACTCCTCTACATACTCCTATAGACTCCTACAACTCCCACATACTCCCATAGACTCCCACAAATCCCACATACTCCCATAGACTCCCCACAACTCCCAAATACTCTCAAAGACTCACACAACTCCCACATACTCTCATAGACTCCCACATACTCTCATAGACTCCCACAACTCCCACATACACTCATAGACTCACAACTCCCACATACTCTCATAGACTCCACATACTCTCATAGGCTCCCAACTCCCACATACTCTCATAGACTCCCACATACTCTCATAGACTCCCACAACTCCCACATACTCTCATAGACTCCCAAATACTTCCATAGACTCCCACAACTCCCACATACTCCCATAGACTCCCACATTCTCCCATAGACTCCCACAACTCCCAAATACTCTCAAAGACTCACACAACTCCCACATACTCTCAGTTAGACTCCCACATACTCTCATAGACTCCCCACAACTCCCACATACACTCATAGACTCCCACAACTCCCACATACTCTCATAGACTCCCACATACTCTCATAGGCTCCCACAACTCCCACATACCTCATAGACTCTACAACTCCCACATACACTCATAGACTCCCACAACTCCCACATACTCTCATAGACTCCCACATACTCTCATAGGCTCCTACAACTCCCACATACTCTCATAGACTCCTACACATACTCTCATAGACTCCCACAACTCCCACATACTCATAGACTCCCAAAAACTTCCCCATAGACTCCCCACAACTCCCACATACTCCCATAGACTCCCACATACTTCCATAGACTCCCACAACTCCCACATACTCCCATAGACTCCAAACTCCCACATACCCCCATAGACTCCCACATACTCCCATAGACTCCTCTACATACTTCCATAGACTCCCACAACTCCCACATATTCCCATAGACTCCAAAAAACTTCCACATACTCCCATAGACTCCCACATACCCCATAGACTCCCAAATACTTCCACAGACCCCACAACTCCCACATACTCCCATAGACTCCCACAACTCTGGACATACTCCCATAGACCTCACATTCTCCCATAGACTCCCACATTCTCCCATAGACTCCCACAACTCCCACATTCTCCCATAGACTCCCACATTCTCCCATAGACTCCCACAACTCCCACATAATCCCATAGACTCCCACAACCCCACATACCCAATAGACTCACATACTCCCATAGACTCCTACATACTTCCATAGACTCCTCACAACTCCCACATACCCCATAGACCTCAAAACTCCCACATACTCCCATAGACTCCCACATACTCCCATAGACTCCCACATACTTCCATAGACTCCCACAACTCCCACATACTCCCATAGACTCCCACATACTTCCATAGACTCCCACATACTTCCATAGACTTCACAACTCCCACATACTCCCATAGACTCCCACATACTTCCATAGACTCCCACAACTCCCACATACTCCCATAGACTCCTACATACTTCCATATACTCCCACAACTGCCACATACCCCCATAGACTCCCACATACTCCCATAGACTCTACATACTCCCATAGACTCCCACAACTCCCACATACTCCCAAATACTCCAATAGACTCCCACAACTCCCACATACTCCCATAGACTCCCACAACTCCCACATACTCCCATAGACTCCCACAACTCCCACAACTCCCACATACTCCCATAGACTCCCACAACTCCCACATACCCCCATAGACTCCCACATACTTCCATAAACTCCCACAACTCCCACATACTCCCATAGACCTCACATACTCCCATAGACTCCCACA
The DNA here is from genome assembly GCA_021962125.1 of Bulinus truncatus. Classification (NCBI taxonomy): domain Eukaryota; kingdom Metazoa; phylum Mollusca; class Gastropoda; family Planorbidae; genus Bulinus; species Bulinus truncatus. The sequence continues at coordinate 3,401,383 of JAGDYQ010000009.1, read as the reverse complement.
TACTCCCATAGACTCCCACAACTCCCACATACTCCCATAGACTCCCACAACTCCCATAGACTCTACAACTCCCACATACTCCCAGACTCCCACAACTCACACGACTCCACATACTCCCATAGACTCCCACATACTCCCATAGACTCCTACAACTCCCACATACTCCCATAGACTCCCAATAACTCCCACATACTCCCATAGACTCCCACAACTCCCACAAACCCCATAGACTCCCACAACTCCCACATATTCCCATAGACTCCAAAAACTCCCACATACTCCCATAGACTCCCACATACTCCCATAGACTCCCAAATACTTCCATAGACTCCCACAACTCCCACATACTCCCATAGACTCCCACAACTCCGACATACTCCCATAGACTCCCACATTCTCCCATAGACTCCCACATTCTCCCATAGACTCCCACAACTCCCACATTCTCCCATAGACTCCCACATTCTCCCACAGACTCCTCACAACTCCCACATAATCCCATAGACTCCCACAACTCCCACATACCCAATAGACTCCCACATACTCCCATAGGACTCCCACATACTTCCATAGACTCCCACAACTCCCACATACTCCCATAGACTCCCACATACTCCCATAGACTCCCACATACTTCCATAGACTCCTAATAACTCCCACATACTCCCATAGACTCCCACATACTTCCATAGACTCCCACATACTTCCATAGACTTCCACAACTCCCACATACTCCCATAGACTCCCACATACTCCATGACTCTACAACTCCCAAATACTCCCATAGACTCCCACATACTTCCATATACTCCCACAACTGCCACATACCCCCATAGACTCCCACATACTCCCATAGACTCCCACATACTCCCATAGACTCCCACAACTCCCACATACTCCCAAATACCCAATAGACTCCCACAACTCCCACATACTCCCATAGACTCCCACAACTCCCACATACTCCCATAGACTCCCACAACTCCCATAGACTCCCACAACTCCCACATACTCCCATAGACTCCCACATACTCCCACAGACCCCACAACTCCCACAACTCCCACAACTCCCATAGACTCCTACATACTCCCATAGACTCCCCACAACTCCCACAACTCCCATAGACTCCCACAACTCCCATAGACTCCCACAACTCCCACATACTCCCATAGACTCCCACAACTCACACGACTCCCACATACTCCCATAGACTCCCACATACTTCCATAGACTACCACAACTCCCACATACTCCCATAGACTCCCACAACTCCCACATTCCCATAGACTCCCACAACTCCCATAGACTCCCACAACTCCCACATACTCCCATAGACTCCCACACATACTCCCATAGACTCCCACAACTCCCATAGACTCTACAACTCCCACAGACTCCTACATACTCCCATAGACTCCCACAACTCCCACAACTCCCATAGACTCCCACAACTCCCACAACTCCCACATACTCCCAAAGACTCCCACATACTCCCATAGACTCCCACATACTTCCATAGACTACCACAACTCCCACATACTCCCATAGACTCCCACAACTCCCACATATTCCCATAGACTCCCACAACCCCCATAGACTCCCACAACTCCCACATACTCCCATAGACTCCCACATACTCCCATAGACTCCCACAACTCCCACAACTCCCACAACTCCCATAGACTCCTACATACTCCCATAGACTCCCACAACTCCCACAACTCCCATAGACTCCCACAACTCCCACAACTCCCACATACTCCCATAGACTCCCACATACTTCCATAGACTACCACAACTCCCACATACTCCCATAGACTCCCACAACTCCCACATATTCCCATAGACTCCCACAACTCCCATAGACTCCCCACATACTCCCATAGACTCCCACATACTCCCATAGACTCCCACAACTCCCACAACTCCCACAGACTCCTGCATACTCCCATAGACTCCCACAACTCCCACAACTCCCACATATTCCCATAGACTCCCACAACTCCCACATACTCCCAAAGACTCCCACATACTCCCATAGACTCCCACATACTTCCATAGACTACCACAACCCCACATACTCCTGCCAGACTCCTGCCAACCCCACATATTCCCATAGACTCCCACAACTCCCATAGACTCCCACAACTCCCACATACTCCCATAGACTCCCACATACTCCCATAGACTCCCACAACTCCCAATAACTCCCACAACTCCCATAGACTCCTACATACTCCCATAGACTCCCCACAACTCCCACAACTCCTATAGACTCCCACAACTCCCACAACTCCCACATACTCCCATAGACTCCCACATACCCCCATAGACTCCCACATACTCCCATAGACTCCCAATACAACTCCCACATACTCCCATAGACTCCCCACATACTCCCATAGACTCCTACAACTCCCACATACCCCATAGACTCCCACAACTCCCACATACTCCCATAGACTCCCACAACTCCCATAGACTCCCACAACTCCCACATACTCCCATAGACTCCCACATTACCCCATAGACTCCCACAACTCCCACAACTCCCCCATAGACTCCCACAACTCCCACACAACTCCCACATACTCCCATAGACTCCCACATACTCCCATAGACTCCCACATACTCCCCATAGACTCCCACAACTCCCACATACTCCCATAGACCTCCACATACTCCCATAGACTCCTACAACTCCCACAACTCCCACATATTCCCATAGACTCCCACAACTCCCATAGACTCCCACATACTCCCATAGACTCCCACATACTCCCATAGACTCCCACAACTCCCACAACTCCCACAGACTCCTACATACTCCCATAGACTCCCACAACTCCCACAACTCCCACATATTCCCATAGACTCCCACAACTCCCACATACTCCCAAAAAGACTCCCACATACTCCCCCATAGACTCCCACATACTTCCATAGACTTACCACAACTCCCACATACTCCCATAGACCCCCACAACTCCCACATATTCCCATAGACTCCCACAACTCCCATAGACCTCACAACTCCCACATACTCCCATAGACTCCCCTCTACATACTCCCATAGACTCCCACAACTCCCACAACTCCCACAACTCCCATAGACTCCTACATACTCCCATAGACTCCCACAACTCCCACAACTCCCATAGACTCCCACAACTCCCACAACTCCCACATACTCCCCATAGACTCCCACATACTCCCATAGACTCCCACATACTCCCATAGACGCACAACCCCCACATACTCCCATAGACTCTACATACTCCCATAGACTCCTACAACTCCCACATACTCCCATAGACTCCCACAACTCCCACATACTCCCATAGACTCCTACAACTCCCATAGACTCCTACAACTCCCACAACTCCCACATACTCCCATAGACTCCCACATACTCCCATAGACTCCCACATACTCCCATAGACTCCCACAACTCCCACATACTCCCATAGACTCCCACAACTCCCACATACTCCCATAGACTCCCACAACTCCCATAGACCCCACAACTCCACATACTCCCATAGACTCCCACATACTCCCATAGACTCCCACAACTCCCACAACTCCCACAACTCCCATAGACTCCTACATACTCCCATAGACTCCCACAACTCCTACAACTCCCCATAGACTCCCACAACTCCCAATAGACTCCCACAACTCCCACAACTCCCATAGACTCCCACAACTCCCACAACTCCCACATACTCCCATAGACCTCCCACATACTCCCATAGACTCCTACATACTCCCATAGACTCCCACAACTCCCACATACTCCCATAGACTCCCACAACTCCCACATACTCCCATAGACTCCTAAGGCCAACTCCCATAGACTCCCACAACTCCCACAACTCCCACATACTCCCATAGACTCCCACATACTCCCATAGACTCCCACATACTCCCATAGACTCCCACAACTCCCACATACTCCCAAAGACTCCCCACATACTCCCATAGACTCCCACATACTTCCATAGACTACCACAACTCCCACATACTCCCATAGACTCCCACAACTCTACATATTCTATAGACTCCCACAACTCCCATAGACTCCACAACTCCCACATACTCCATAGACTCCTTATACCCCCATAGACTCCCACAACTCCCACAACTCCACAACTCCCATAGACCTCACATACCCCATAGACCTCACAACTCCCCACAACCCCATAGACTCCCACAACTCCCACAACTCCCACATACTCCCATAGACCCCACATACCTCCCATAGGACTCCCATATACTCCCATAGGACTCCACAACCTCACATACTCCCATAGACTCCCACATACTCCCCATAGACTCCTACAACTCCCACATACTCCCATAGACTCCCAGTTAAACTCCCACATACTCCCATAGACCTCACAACTCCATAGACTCCCACAACTCCCACAACTCCCACATACTCCCAGACTCCCACATACTCCCCATAGACTCCCACATACTCCATAGACTCCCACAACTCCCACATACCTCCATAGACCCCTTACTAACCCCACATACTCCCATAGACTCCCACAACTCCATGTAGACCTCACAACTCCCACATAATTTACAGACTCCACATACTCCCCATAGACTCCCAACTCCCACAACTCCCACAACTCCATAGACTCCTACAACTCCCACATACCCCATGACTCCCCTTACCAAACTCCCATAGACCTCACACCTCTAATAACTCCCACATACTCCCACAGACTCCACATACTCCCATAGACTCCCACATACTCCCATAGACTCCCACAACTCCCATACTCCATAGACTCCCACAACCCCATACTCCTACAGACTCCCACCTACAGACTCCCACAACTCCCCACATACTCCCATAGGACTCCCACATACTCCCATAGACTCCCACAACTCCCACAACTCCCACAACTCCCATAGACTCCTACATACTCCCATAGACTCCCACAACTCCTACAACTCCCATAGACTCCCACACCCCATAGACTCCCACAACTCCCACAACTCCCATAGACTCCCACAACTCCCACAACCCACATATCCCACATGACCCCACATACTCCCATAGGGACTCCCACATACCCCATAGACTCCCACAACTCCCACATACTCCCATAGACTCCCACAACTCCCACAACTCCCATAGACTCCCCACAACTCCCACAACTCCCACATACTCCCATAGACTCCCACATACTCCCATAGACTCCCACATACTCCCATAGACCTCCACAACTCCCACATACTCCCATAGACTCCCACATACCCCATAGACTCCCACATACTCCCCATAGACTCCCACAACTCCCACATACTCCCATAGACTCCCCACAACTCCCACAACTCCCATAGACCCTGAATAACTCCCACAACTCCCACATACTCCCATAGACTCCCACATACTCCCATAGACTCCCACATACTCCCATAGACTCCCACATACTCCCACATACTCCCATAGACTCCCCACATACTCCCATAGACTCCCACAACTCCCACAACTCCCACATATTCCCATAGACTCCCACAACTCCCATAGACTCCCACATACTCCCATAGACTCCCACATACCCCATAGACTCCCACAACTCCCACAACTCCCACAGACTCCTACATACTCCCATAGACTCCCACAACTCCCACAACTCCCACATATTCCCATGACTCCTACAACTCCCACATACTCCCAAAGACTCCCACATACTCCCATAGACCTCACATACTTCCATAGACTACCACAACTCCCACATACTCCCATAGACTCCCACAACTCCTACATATATTCCCCATAGACTCCCACATACTCCCATAGACTCCCACAACTCATACATACCCATAGACTCCCATAACTCCCACATACTCCCATAGACTCCCACAACTCCCACATACTCCCACTACAACTCCCACATACTCCCATAGACTCACATACCCCCATAGGTGATAACAATTTTCATCCCACATACTCTCATAGGACTCCCACAAACTCCCACATACTCCCATAGACTCCCACATACTTCCATAGACTCCCACAGCTCCCACATACTCCCATGGACTCCCACAACTCCCACATTCTCCCATAGACTCCCACAACTCCCACATACTCCCATAGACTCCCAAAACTCCCACATGCTCCAATAGACTCCACAACTCCCACATACTCCCATAGACTCACACAACTCCCACATACTCCCATAGACTCCCACAACTCCCACATACTCCCATAGACTCCCACAACTCCCACATACTCCCCATAGACTCCCCACAACTCCCACAACTAGGGTGATAACAATTTTCATTATTTTTCGTAACCAACATGAAACCCCTTACATTCGAGGAACAATTGTATGTAGATGACAGTAGCAACATTATTTTTTTTTTAATTGAAAAAAGTTCCCCCACCTTTTCAATTTTGTTTTCACATATCGCGCAGTTTGACAATCAGTTTCAATTTCACACTGAATTTTTACATGACTTTCTAGACTGCTGTTAAGCACATTCCAGTCAGTTTTTCCATTTGTTTATAAACAAGGCATCTACCCTCATCTTCTAAAATGAATAGGGATCTAAGAATCCCATCTGTTGAAAAGCTAATCAATCTCACATGGATGCCCACAAACCGTCAAATTCTTGGAAACCTCACTTTTCTGTTCAATAGCCAGAAACGGCGACTGGATCGAATCAAAATTATTATTACGGATATAGAATTGCTCTTGAGGGAAATTCTAGACTTTCCACTATTATCCAGCGCACTAATCAGAAAGAAAATCAATTGTCTGTTTGATTTATATGACAAAAACAAAAAGAAGCCGTCTGATAAATTTATTCCAACACTTTCTAAGTTATTTGATGTCACCAACGTCAATGAAAAATGGAAAAGCAAGGAGGATAAAGAGCTCTACCAAAGGCAAGTTAAGAGTGGAGGAAAGATTGGTTATTCAATGGTCAAACAAGCCCCTTTAGAATCAATCCACCCAAGAAAACGAATCCGACTATCCAAAACTCAATCTCAAGTCAGCTCTTCTCAATCGCAACCTACACAAACACATACAACTGTCTCACAGCCTACACAAACACATACAACTGTCTCAGAATCTTCCGATTCTGAAACCTCTGCTTCTTCACCCGACTCGACAACCTATTCTTCCACGTCATCTTCTGAATGCAAACCGAAATACCAAAGAGCAAGCACTACAACAGCGGGTTTGCTAGTACTGAAAAGCAACAATTCTACACATAAAGCATATGACGTTATTGCAACCATTGCTGAACAGGATCATGATGTGCTGGTTCCAAGTCAGGCGGGTGTTTGGAAACGAGTAATCTCTGAAGGACGGAAAATGAAAACCAAAAATTTTCTAAAACTTCAAAGCAAAGAACCATATTTTCTCCAGTTTGATGGTAAAAGAGTGCAAGGGGAAGAATATCAAGTAGTTATGCTGAAAATATGACAACCGAAATAAAACCCGGTACTCTTAAATGTGATGTCTTGAGCAAGGGCTTTCAGAAGCCACAATACATTGACTGTCAGCACCATGTACTCGACCTCCTTCTGAAACATGTCATGAATTTCCTATTCAAAAACCAACGAGCCTACAAGAACTCAACTATTCCTTCATTGACAAATTAACGCAACACTATGGCACTCTTCAGGCTGATTACCGCCTCGTTGTGACAGATGATGTTAGCACAGGCGAGAACCCTGGATGGCGAGATGATTTCAAGTTCTTTTTATGAATTATGTCAGGCATATCGTCATTACAAAACAACTTCACGTTGGCCTCGCATCAGCTGGAAGAAACTACCAAATTTACACTAGGCAAGATGGAACTCACATGCGATATATACTATTATAGCATTATTTCTGATACCACAGTGGCGCAACATCCTCGCTCCTGCTTGCAACTTCATCTGCTATGAATGGGTAAATGCTTGATTCCATATGCAACACTACAATAAAGCGTCCTTCAGTGAACTGTTTACCTCACTCATCAGGGTAAAATGCAAAAACGTGCTGTAAAACTGATGGAGGAACTTCATGCGAAATCGAGAAAATTTGAATTTTTGAATCTGAAGTTCATATGAACAATATGTTTTACACATTTCTTGTACATTCTGTACATATTACTAACTGATCTGTATCTTATTTGTTAATAAAAGTTGATTAGTTATTATTATTACTCTTTTGAATTATGCTAAAAAAAAAACTTGTCCTTTTTTTTGAAAAAAAAAATATTTGTTCACTTTTTTCTTCCGAAAAAGGGGGAGGTGGGGGAACTTTTAAAAAAAAAATCAAAAATGCAATTTATATTCTTAAATTACACAGAAAAGTTCCTCGATTGCAAGTGGTTTCATAAAAATATTTTTTTTGTTATCACCCTAACGTGCACTCATCCAGCAAAAAAACATTTCAGCATTTCGTAATATTAACCCTTTCGATGCTAAGCACTCTAAATTTGATGTCTTGCCCAGTGCTAACCTCCGAAATACAAAACATTCTCCCAGTGCTGAGTTATTTTTTGTCCTCAGGTGACCCCAGGACACCAACGAAACGCGACGGTGTTGGTCAATTTTAATGTACCCGGAATATTTTAGCAGTTGTTGTGTATTGCCATCTGCTTTCGCCCAAGGTTACCGTAATTGCACTTAAGCTGTTTAGGTGGAGGGTTATGGGAGTGGCGAGCAAATGATGGGTTTGGTAGTTTTACTATCTATGTAATTAGGGGTGTTTGGGGAGGTGCTAGGCTTGAAAGAGAAAGAGGGAGACAGATAGAAGGGAAATCGAGAGAGAATAGAGTGAAATAATCCAATTTACAATGTAGATTGTGGTAAATAAATTAATGTTGATTAGTTATTAGTAAATAAATAAACTTTATTTTAATGCAAGATAGATTTAACATCTAGCCTATTTATGACATCTGTGGTTGACAAGTACATACTTTCTCAAACCATTTGTCAGCAGTTAAATTCATCAACTGCTAATTCAGATGCCAGCTCTAATGTGTTGCAGAAAATATATTTATAAATTTAGCCAAATTTGGCCAAGTAGAGTAACGTTTTAAATAACGGTACGGCGTACCGGCACCTTTTTCAGTGTGGGGAAAAATATCACTTTTCTTGTATTCTAACGTTTATTATTAATTTATTATATTTTTAATTTGTTAAAATTGAATTATTTTAAAATTGCGCGCAATAAGAATTAAAATATAAAATGCGAAACTGCGAACTGGTAGTTAAAAGTTAGGCAATCCATCACTGAGTACAGGCACCTATTTTTTTTTTTTTTTTACAAAAAATGCACAGTTCCTCACTAAAGCCTTGATCATTCCAAACATTCCACGCACCTCTCTTTTAGATGGACTAATAAACAAATATTATCTGTTGTGGAGATACTGTGTTCCCCATGTCACTATAGAACTGTCGCAATAATGTTTGCTTTTCTATCTTAAAATTCAAGCCCATATTGTCCCCAACCCACCTGAACGTAAAGTTTCTACTCTGTATAATGTACTCTGCTTAAACTGTCCTAACGAAGTCTTAGCTCCGCCCATTCCTTTCCCTGCTGATATCATCAGTGGTGGAGATGGTCAGCCGTGTTCCCACAATGACATTGTACACGTGTCTCCATGTTCCTAATAATAAAACTCTCACACCCCTAACATATTGAAGTTAATATTTCTACTTTGTAAACACGTTTTCTACCTCGACTATTGGTCCGTCCAAACATTCGATCTCCCATCGGATAACTAAATCTTTCATTTCTGACACTGTGTTTTTTTGAGATGGTCACCCTGGCCATAATAAAATATAGAAATAATAAATGGGTTTCTCTCTCCAAGGTTCCACCAGTAGAACATTTAAACATTCCTATCTGACAATCACTAGAATGAACAGGGGTAAAACGAACTACTCGTGGCAGTAAAAAATATCCGGTGTTAAAACTTAGCCTAACACCGGGACAGAAAATGGGCGTGACGTGGGTGTGTCGCCGAGTTTTCAGTCAAATTATACCATAAAATGAACTTCAATCTCAACTTTCTGATGTTTTTTTTTAGTGAAACATATGCAAAACTAAACAATGGACTTCCCCTCCAACTTTGTCTGGAAACAAACAATTAGTTTTAGTACTAATGAATGAAAGCGACTATAGTCGTCGTTAGCAATTTTGCGAAGGAAAAAAAGCGACTTAAGTCGTCCATAGCAGCGAGACAGTGAGCGACTAAATTCATCAATAGCATCGAAAGGGTTAAGCCCGGCGTTGCCCGGGAAATCTAGGTGTAATGTGAAGCCCCTTCCTAATCAATTTAAATACTGAATTTTCAAATACGATTAATTAGTTTAATTAGGTGCTGATTTATGTCACCTTCCTAATGTGCAGAAATGACCTACATTACATACGTCACAAATTAAGTTTTACCCATCAGCGCTAACCAACCAAACAAAACCAAACAACCAACCAAACCAAACAACCAACCAAACCAAACAACCAACCAAACCAATCAACCAAACCAGCTAACCAATCAACCAAACAAACCAACCGAGCCAACCAATCAAACCAACCAAACCAACGAAGCCAAACCCGTCACAAATAATGTGTTACTTGTCAACGTTAACCAACCAAACCAACCGATCAACCAACCAAACCAACCAACCAAACCATCTAAGTCAACCAAAGCAAACCAACCAACCAAACCAAACCACCAAGGATTTTCGATCTATTGCAAGTTTTAAAAAAGTAGGAAGTTTTGTTTTAAAGATTGCTTGTGCTTAGATTGCTTGTGCTTAGCAATGTAATATTTACAAATAGTATAAATTTCAATTAATAAAAAATTGTACCATCGGATGCGTAAACTTCCGATCTAAAGGATTTTCGATCTATTGCAAGTTTTTTAAAAAAGTAGGAAGTTTTGTTTTCACAAACGTAGATAGTTATTATGAAAAAATGTTTGTGCTTAAACACCGCTTTTTTGTTCGTCAAATACGCAGCCTATTTCCATGAAATCAAGTGCAGAATTATCTTTTTTTAAATTTATATACAAATTGTACCTTCGGGAAATGACGTCACAGAGGATTTTTATTTATAGCGATGGCGTTCCTATTCTGCAAAAAAAAAAAAAAAAAATCTTGCATCGGGAAACTACGTCATAGATTATTTATAGCGAGGGTGTTCCCATTCTGCGCAATCGCCCGGACTACAAGATATCTGCTTTATTAGTAGGATTTTATTGAGATAAAACCTTAAGTTGCGAATGCAACGGGCAACTACTAGTTGTAAATATACATGTGTGTGTTGTGTGGAAGAGAAAATTATTGATTGATTGATCCTAATTTTTTTATGTATTAATCAAAGTTAAAACTGTCCCACAGGAAACAAAAGAATAGATTTCCCAGAATTCCTCACAATAATGGCGAGGAAGATCAAGGACACTGATTCTGAAGAAGATCTCATCGAAGCATTCCGTGTGTTAGATTGCGGCTTCATCTTATCGGCCAAACTACGTCAGGTGATGACTAACCTGGCTGAGAAATGGACAAACGATGAAGTGGACGAGATGATACGTGAAGCAGATTTGGATGGTGAAGGGCAAGTTAATTATGAAGGTAGATCTCGCTCAAATACTTTATTTAGTTTTACTTTTATATTAAGTGTTTTTTCACGATTTGTCAATTTTTGTAAGGGTCAGCACTATTGTTTGGGTGGGTTAAATAGATGCATTATCCAAAATTTTATTAAAAAAAAAATACAATGTTGGGGGTTGAAGATGGATGTTCAATACATACTTTGGAAATGTTCATGTTGATAGGACGTTCCATGTTTTGAAATTGTACTAATTAATTACAAATAGTCTAAGAAAGAGAAGAATGCAATTTTATTGTTATACCACATGGAACTTCACTTTCTTCGCGAGATACATTATTCATTTAGCTAGTTTTCTTTTTCTAAAATGTTTTTCAAACCAATGAGAGAGGATTCAGCATAATGAATGCAATTAAAACAAAAATGCGAAATAGGCTTGATTTAGACCATTAAATGAGAATTAAGCAGGCTTGCGGAGCCGCCATTTTTTCCAGGCTCCGGCTCGGCTCCCGGCTATTATGTGAGTATCACACGAGACAAAATTTTTGCAATTGTGCCATGCAAACATGCCGTTGGTAAAAAGTTATGCAAATTTTGGCGCGTTCACCCCCATCGCCAGGAACTGGAAAAATATACGCATTGTCGGTTTTACTAAAAACAAACCATTTCAGTTCATCCAGAAACATATCATTATTTTCGACCGAAGTTTCACTAGTCGCCATTTTCATAAGTAATAAAAAGTTATTTCAATGATCCAATTAGCAAATAGTAAAATGATAAATTATTTAAAATATTTTAAAGACTTCAATATTTATCAGGGGTGGGGTGTCGGCCAAAATATTTGCCGACACCGACACCGGGGGGGGGGCAAAGGGAGATAATTGTGTATTTTCCCCCTGTATATATCTCATACTATATTTATAAAGATGCACGTCTAATTGTATACTTTTTCTTCTTGGCTCTACAACCCATTTAGGGCCCTGGCCTGTCATACTACTCTTCTCCACTTTTCCCGACCCATGGTCTTCTTTCTCCACTTTCTCACTCCTATGCCTTTAAGATCTTTCTCCACTTCCTCCAACCAGCATGCATTGTATGGGCCTAATTTGTAGTGTAATAAAAAAAATAACAAAAGTAAATAAATAAAATTCCCGAACTGTGCAGTTAAATGTGTTTATTTAAATAATTATGCACAGGGCGCCGAGCTAGACGTGTCTCCGAAATAGTAATCTTGAAAACAATGTTCAGCTTCTAAACCAGACAAGTGCAATCTACGTCCGTTAAACGTTTTGATTTGACCCGCAGTACACTCCCTTTTTTTCATTTACATTGATAACATTTTACATTTATGTTAGCTCACATAAAGTATAATAAACAACCCAGTTGGTCCAGCCCTTCAATCAAATTTAAGAACCTATTGTGGTTCTTCAGTAGTTATAAATTTACATCCCTGATCTGCGATTTTGCAGCATGTCCATTACGATGAAAAAAAAGTTATCAGTTGTACATGTAACATTGAAAGTTCACGAAAAATACTAGATATGGACATCAATAGTAGCTGCAGTGATTACATTGAAGTAACAAAAGTGTATGGTTTACTTCAAGATATGCCACAGTATGCGGGATGTTATTTTTATAGTAAACCTTAAGCGGCCAATTCGCTACTTTTAATAATTTCTCATTTATGTGTAGGCTTATGCTCAAATATTGGTCAAGATTATTATTAACGATTGCCTAAGTCAGCAAGTCACTGCTAAGTACAGACATATCCAACAACACTAGAGCAATGATGCTTAGAAGTTTTTAAGTGGTCATTCAGAGAATGCAGAAAGCTGAAATAAAATCTCGGCAAGGGCTACAGACAATGATAAGAGATGGTTGTTCCAGACCTATTTTTTAGAAAAGAAAGAGAGACTATGAAGACGCTACATATTTAACAGTTAATAGAGGAATGAATCTTTATTTTACACCCTAATTAAACCTGAAATATGTATTGAAAATGTTTGTTTTGTAATAGGTGATGTTTGGGGGGGGGGGGGGCTCAACAGCTCCAGCTACAGACTGGGCTTTAATGTAGTGCCATTGTGACGTAGATTGGTAATGTTTCATTCTGGCTGAGAGAAATTAAGCTGTGGAGATTGTGATCATTCTTTGAAGTGTAAAAGACTTGAATAGGTTTGTGTGTAATCTTTCTCCAACATGGATATTGATAGAGAGATGCAAACTAAAAATTTCTCATGATTTACAATGATTGAGTGAATAACAGAGTGAACATAGCCAGTAGTCTTCCTATCTGCTTTCATTCACAATTCTGTTAATGTTGACAAGTTGTTGTAATGTAAAGAATCTCGCTTTGGAAAATAATACATTTGTTGATAAACAGATTTACCAAGTATCTATTTAAAAAGAAAAGAACTTAAGAAAACTTTAAATTAAAGATTGTCTAAGAACTATCTGACGTTTTCTGGATTATTTAATTAAAGTTCTAGTATATTTTTTTTTTTGGGGGGGGGGGGGGGGAGTTTTTGCGCCGACACAGACACCAACTCCGGACAAAATACAAATGCCGACACAGGCAAAAAATACCGACACCACCGACACCGGCTCCCCAGCCCTGATATTTATATTTATTATTTATAAATTCGAGGTGACTATTCGGACCCGGTTCCCAATAAACTCCGATTGTTATTCGGACCCTGTCCCAATAAAGTCCGACTGTTATTTGGACCCGTGGCAAATATGCACTTAGCGTAGCTATATATAAACTTTATTATTGATTTTTGTTTATTTTATGATAATTGTTTTAATTTTAAGATTTAATCGTTACACAGTGGCTAGGGTTTCGACTAAACGGACTCGGTATTATTTTTTTTCCGGGTTCTGTCTATAGATGTGCGCATGCACAACAATCGTAATTATTTGTGGTCGGGTCCGTACATAGTTATCTATCAAATTTATGGGTCCGTCGAAGCCAACATAGTTGGATTAAACAATTTCATTCAAATAACAAACATAAAAAACTAAAAAAAGTGTTCGCTAAAGCAGTATCTTTACCTTTAGAAACCCTTTAAATTAACGAAAATGGTCTCTCTAACATTCTTTAAATCGTCTTCGTCTTGAAGGAACGCGTATAATCGTATATAACATATATTTATATTCGGGATCCATCTAAGACAATACTTAGAATAAAGATGTGTGCAAGGCAAAACAATTTCATTCAAATTACTAAAGTTAAAAACAAAAAATGTGTACTTAAGCAGTATCTATCCCCCAACCCCCAAAGAAAACATTTAAACTTAATGTAAATCGCCTCAATAACACCCGAATTTACTAGTGAGTCAAGTGTTTTACGAGACAATTTTGTGGGTATTGTGGAGGCGATTTTCCATAATTTAAAGGGTATCTGGGGGTAAAGATACAGCTTCTGCGGACATATTTTATTTTTGTTTTTTAACTTTTGAATGAAATTGTTTATTCCAAATATGTTAGGCTTAGACGGACCCAAAGATATCTATGGACGGACCCGAAAAGAAATAATACAGAGTCCGTTTAGTCGGAACCCTAGCCACTGCATAACGATTAAATCATAAAATTCAAACAATTATCATAAAATAATAAAAAACGTTAATAAAGGTTATATATAGCTAAGCTAAGTGCAAACTTGCCACGGATCCGAATAACAATCGGACTTTATTGGGACAGGGTCCGAATAGCCACAGCCTTATAAATGTATCTACTCTATTTCAGCTAGTCTGTTTATAATAAAATTGTTAAATACAGAAACCGACCATTTTGTTTTTAGTCTATCAAAAATGGCGGTCAAATAGCATAAGAAATGACGCGTTCTATTTGTCGTCGTAGCAAAAATTTACTTTTAAATGATAGATAAAATTATTCTCTGAAATAGAAATGTTTTAACTTTATATTTAACATAATAATATGCAATTTTTAAAATTTCGGCGGGTAAACAAGATTTAAAACGAATACAAAACGATCCCCATTAAAGATTTCTTGTGGTGATGTGCGTGCACGCTATCATTTAAATGCTGTTACTGTTTTGTGGAGTTCGTAAAACATGACAACATTTCAAATTGTAGAAGGCAGACAATCAAACAAATTTGGAATTTTAAAGGTAAAAAAAAAAATCTGCTTTAACAAAAAATTGGGAGCCGGAGCCGCCAGATTTTTTCGGCTCTGGCTCCGGCTCTGGATCCAGCAAAAATTAGCGGCTCCACGGCTTCTCGGCTCCGGCTCGGCTCCGCAAGCCTGAAATTAAGTCATACTTATTAGGTGAAAATGTCATTAACACCGATTATTTATATGACTTGTAGAAAGCAGAATAAGGAAGAAGGGAAAAGTTAATTATTACAAAATAAAATTAATTGATTTCAATTATTGTGTTTTAATTTTTCTTTTTTATTTTGTTGTATTATAATTTAGTTTATTGTTGATCTGACGGGAAACTTTCATTTATAATTATATCTAATAACTTATCTGTTTATTTCTATTTGTTGGTTGCAGTTTCACCATTTTTTTATCCTATTTCTTCTACTTAACCATATTTACTTCAACCATATTTTTTTTAATTCGAAAATAATTCATTTACAAAGCTTTATAAAAACTTCCTACATATAAATATATGGAAGCTTCCCATGCGGTTGACTCCATTTACTTATTATTTATTTTCTCTTTAAATGACAGTAATTGTATTTGTATTGCACGTCATGCTATCGGCTCACAATTTATACAACATTAAAATTTTGACTCAAAAAATTTTTTTGGCTCACAACCCCCAAATTCTTAGCGGAAACATTGCTGAAGACTGAGTACAAAGGTGGGGAAACAATACTGCAGACCAAATACATGGGTAGGGAAACAATACTGCAGTCAAAACAAATAGTTTGGGAAACACTACTACAGACTAAATACATAGGTTGGGAAACAATACAGCAGACTAAATACATGGGTAGGGAAACAATACTGCAGTCAAAACAAATAGTTTGGGAAACACTACTACAGACTAAATACATAGGTTGGGAAACAATACAGCAGACTAAATACATAGGTTGGGAAACAATACAGCAGACTAAATACATGGGTAGGGAAACAATACTGCACTCAAAACAAATAGTTTGGGAAACACTACTACAGACTAAATACATAGGTTGGGAAACAATACAGCAGACTAAATACATAGGTTGGGAAACAATACAGCAGACTAAATACATGGGTAGGGAAACAATACTGCACTCAAAACAAATAGTTTGGGAAACACTACTACAGACTAAATACATAGGTTGGGAAACAATACAGCAGACTAAATACATAGGTAGGGAAACAATACAGCAGACTAAATACATGGGTAGGGAAACAATACAGCAGACTAAATACATAGGTTGGGAAACACTGCTATACACTGCTTTACTCTGCAGCAAAATGTTTTAAATATTTTAAGAAAGTTCTCTTGAGATCATATTTTTATTGTTTAAAATATAAAGCAAAATCATAGAAAAAATATTTACAGGCCAATGTGTTCAAAATGTTGATTAATTCATTGATATGATATTTTTTTGAATACATTTTTTTTTAGTTATTGAGGTATAAACAGTTTTTTTTAAAAATAAAATGTAAGAATAAAAGTATTGTACCCAGAAATAATATGTAACTGTCCAATATTGTAAAAAAGTTTTATAACAAATGCTTTTTAAAACATTAATTATAATCTTTGCCCTTTGCTCACTTGCATGCTAATTTTTGTATTTAATTTTCTTTTTTTAACAACTGAAAATTGTTATGCTTCGTGATAAGCTTAAATATGACTATATATATGGATAATGACATCTTTGGTGACATCTTTGGTGAACTACAAGATGAACTTTGAATTACTTGGAAGTCATCATTTTGACAAACTCTGAAATATAAATAATTATAACAATTTTAAAATTTCAGTATTTAAAAAAAGTAACATTTTATTTGTATAAGTCTTACCACTCAAAATGTGTTTCTATAATTTGTTTGCTAAAAAGGTTTATATATTGTTGTTAATAGTATAAAGTTTAATGAAATAAAAAAAAAATTAAAGAAACAGGTGGGATCACGTGACATTTTTTGTTGGAATCTTTAATTGCGTTCAGTTAAGTCCAAGATCCTATCAAGTATTGCAAGGTTTCGGTTCTATCTTTGTACATTTTGCAGAGGCTTTTTCAATATATAGTCTAAGTATTTTGCATACCTGCCATGGGTCTTGGATAAAGCACAGAGGCCATAGATAATTAGCATAACTAAGGATTGAATTGGTCGTCTGCTCCAAGAGCAAACTTGGCAGTCACTCAGGATCCACACCCAATTTCCAATATTAAGTCTGACTCTAAGAGAACAGGACGAGTATTTCTGCCCAAGGTCCCAAATATCTATGGAGGGGGGGATCTATTTGACCTTAAAAACTAAGTAGCGACTCTGATTGCAGCATTCAGAGACACACCTCACTCTTGGACGTTTACTTTCAGCTGTGTGTAGCTGTACTGTGTGTACAGTTAGTCCAGCTACACACACACACACACTCACAGACAATACAACTCAGTCTCCAGTTACACACTCATGCTCACCCCTGCTCATACATACCATACCGTTATCCAAACTCACAGCGCACACAGTCACTCTGTGACAGGTGACAGTTCAACACAAACCCAAGTTTCAACTTATCAACACCAAGTGCTGGTATCTTACCATCATAATTTACTTGACCATCTCCGTCTGTGTCCGCCTCACGGATCATCTCGTCCACCTCTTCGTCCGTCAACTTCTCACCCAGATTTGTCATCACGTGACGTAGTTCCGCAGCTGATATGAAGCCGTTGCCGTCTTTGTCGAACACACGGAATGCTTCGCGGAGTTCTTCTTCAGTGTCCGTGTCTTTCATCTTTCGCGCCATCATTGTGAGGAATTCTGGGAAATCTATTGTTCCATTTCCTGCAGTCAATGTAATAAATGTTATATGTATTTGTATTCTTACATTTATATAATTGTTTTTATGCAAGAGGATTTATTTTATGTTCTAATATATTTATTTATGTTTACGCGTGTTTACATGTTAGAGATAGAAAAAGAAATAAATTGTTAGATAAATAGATTACAGGAAACAAAAATGAACTAAAACAAACACCAAAAAATAGTTCTCAATCAGTCGGCAAACAGAAGCAGAACTATAATTACATGGACTATAATTACATGGACTATAATTACATGAACTATAATTATATTAACTATAATTACATGAACTGTAATTACATGAACTATAATTACATTAACTAAACTTAAAGCTTTTTCATAAGTATTAAATATACAGTTACATTACATTTATTTACGTGAATGTAAACCTAGCCAGTATGTCGCCCGAGCACAAATAGTTACACTCCCATCACGATTTTATTCCAATTTTTTTCTTCAGTTGTAAGATTTTCTCGCTCATGTGAGTAATCAACCCTAGTGTTTTGCACCACTTTTAACCAACTAGATAAATTATCAGAACTTGGCTACAAGTTGGTGCTACTCGAACACATGTCAAGGCCCCCAGCGAGTACACGTAACTCAGAGATTTCTGACCCAAGTAGTTGGAGTTTGTCGGAAACTCAAGTCTGGATGACAGCTCTGGTGGGAAGTAAACACGATCTAAATGAAAATTTTAATGTAAAAATAAATTGATCGATTATATTGCCTTTGCTGTTTACGAACGCGCTCGATAGTCTTATTGTTTACGTTTGACAATGTTAAAATGCTATCTGTTGTAATAAAAACTAAAATAATTTGAATGATATTATATATTATTATTATAGGCGATTTTCTATGTTCTAGTCAGCCCCCGTAGCGTGAAAATTATACAGCAGGGGCCAGGCATTCTACAGCAGGGGGCAGGCAATAGCAGGGGGCCAGGTAATACATTTTGTTAAGTAGAACAAATAAGCAGAGGGGGCCAGACAAAACGCAGGGGGACCCGGCCCCCTGGCCCTCCCCGCACGCTACGGGCCTGGTTCGAAATCTGCTTCATTGTTCATGGTGGAAGTTTTGAAGAGGTGACACCCTATATTTTCCGGAGCGAATGAACCGCCATAGTGACGCCACTGATCCTAGACAATCTAAAATTAGCCTATCTACACACAGATTATCTGCCTCCTTCGAAGTATAAATATTTGTTTTTGGCTTTCTGTTTTGTTTGCTTTTAATATTAGCCTATATACTGAGAATATCTGTAAGCAGAAATTGTGAATATAAAAATACATCTTTTGTGTTTTTTCAGAACTTTAATATGGCAGAATAGTCAGAATATAAGCAATATTTATCAAATACATTTTAAATAGAATTAATGTGAATAGAAATATTAACAACTAGTATTTAAACCCGTCGAACGACGGGTGGAATTTTCTATTTTTTTATAAAAAAAAAATTTAAATAATGTGGATACAAAAACAAAATAGCCTTCCCAATATATCTTAATACATAATCACAACAGATAACAGACGGCCATTTTTTGAACAGCAAGGCTCGTCCATTTTTCAATACAATTAAAATCAGCTGTCAACAACCACAAAACAATTGTGAGCGAGTGATGAAGGCAACACAAACTACAAACAGTCTGCTTACTGATAGAATCACTAACGTTTAAACTAAGTTTTTTGTTCCCTCATTTTATTCAATATTTACTTAAAAATACCATTTTATTAAATAAGTGTTTTAAGCCCTTAGAACGACGGGCGGAATTTTATATTTTATTTGCAACAATATTTCGTGGTGTTTATCCTCTTCCGGGTCGAGAGCAAGTCACGTGATTGGTTAGGTCGGAAGCTGTACCCTGGAAAGCCTTTGCATAAAGATAAACTATTGTAAAGCTAGTGCTGAACCTAGGGATTTGGGGGCCCGAGGGCCTGGCCTCTTTTGGGGCCCCTGCATTTTGACGTTCGATACCATGACATGAGATTATGTAATTAATACTTAATGTAAAAAATAATGTTGGGGGCTCCCCTCAAGCTGGGCCCGGCGGGACTTTCGATTTTGAACCCCCCTCACCCCACCCTAGGTACGCCTCTGTGTTCAGCTTTGATACATATTTTCAAAATATTTTTTTTTGTTTTTAAGTTATGAAATAATTAAAAATCTAATTAGTAGTTGTTTCTTTTTCTTACAACATCCTAAAAGATAAATTATTTCAATAAAAAATGTCAAAGAGATCTAATTAGTTACTTTTCATTAAAACAACTAAAAGGATACATTCTAAAAAAAAATAAAACAATAAAAAAATATGTCTCTGAGAGGAATCGAACCTGGATAGTCAGCATAAAAAAATAACCCCCCAGCTGCTTATCCATGCAGCCAACATAGAAAATCGCCTATAATTGTAATGTTTGTGAAATACGTTTAATCGGTCATAAAGTTGATGAGATTTTAACAACATAAAAGATCAAATTACATAATACAATTTAATGAGAAAGCATTTAAGAACTGCAACATCTAGCAAAGCATAGTCAAAGTATTTGTCGTGCCTCTAATTATGTTGATGAACGTGTATGTAGAGTAGCAAAACATAGGTAAATTATACTAAGACAAGTCAGACAAATCCAAGTCGAATAATTGAAATTATTTAATTATTAACATATATACAATGAATGAATGAGTCAATGCATGGTACATGCTACTGCTCTGTATTTAATTATTAACATATATACAATGAATGAATAAGTCAATGCATGGTACATTAACCATCAAAACTTGTCTATATCTCGGTCGTTCTTCATGCTTTCTCGTTTACTTGTCTGTATCTTTCTTTTGTTTTTCCTGCCATCTTGATTATCTCTCTTTTTTGTTCATCTCCTTTCTCTATCCGTTTATGCGCACCTTCTCTCTCTCTATCTCTCTCGCTCTCTCTCTCTCTCTCTCTCTCTCTCTCTCTCTCTCCCTCTCTCTCTCTCTCTCTCTCTCTCTCTCTCTCTCTTGTTAAGGAAAACAACTCTATATTTATCCATTCTCCTTTAACTCACGAGTTGTTATTTTGACAATAAACTTTATTTTAAATTGTCCTTTTCTGGTCTTCAAAGCTGATTATCTGTCAATCACTCCATCAATGTCAATATCTTTCACATGTCACTTTCAATAGATAAGATAGCAAGATCTCAGGTATATCCATTTCAGTTTGAAAAGTTCATCTCACATGAGCTACAGACATACAGATAGTGATAAATAATTGCGAAACATCAAATACCGATCACTCTTTGGCGTTGTCATGATCAATGTCTGCTGCCTTCAGATCTTCGTATCTCTTTTAGTAGCTCAACTTCGAATAACTCATCATATAAAAATTAGAGCGATAAATCATCTGGTCAGTGCACACACTGTCAGGTGTGCTGTCGAATATAATTCCAAAATACTTGGCAGCCGTTATATCCCTATAAAGATCTCCTTCACATGATGTGCTAGTAAATTTATAAACACATTTTGAGTTTCAGATGATAGATAAGATACTGATGCTTTTATTGTACTTGAATTTCTCTTTAAACTATTTAAACCCTTCGTCATATGTCAAAGCATCTCAACCATCTCAAGAAAGTTCTCTTTATTCATTCTTGTGGCAACGAAATGCCAAATTTTGATTAGCAACCTGTGCTAGATATCCTTCCTTTCTCTGTCCATCACAACAACATTTTCGGCATGAATAGTTTTGTGCCTTTCAGTACTGTTGGCTATGTTTTCCATTTTTTAAGGGCTACATAGGTGCTCTCTCTCGAGATCTCATGATTATGTAATTTTGGGCTCAGTTTCCAACACTTCTGAGACCCAGAGACAAATTTGATTGTTGTTTCTGTAATACTAACAGCAAAGAGACTAAAACCAAAACAGTATCATTTCTCATCAGTGATTTAGTAAACCATCCTTCAAATCAGTATTTTGTCACCATTCGGCATCATTTTGTAAAACCTATGTTCAGATAGTTGGCGCACATCTCCTTTAGCTTTAGCATCTTGTCTTGTCACAACACTAAACGGTCCTTCCATGTTTTGAAAAGAAGACTTCCTTTTTTGATAATTTCTACCCGAAAATGATCTGGAACTGGTACAATCATAAAGAAGCATCTGCTAATTATTCCTCATGATTGGTTACAATCATTTTCAGCTTCCACTTCAGCATCAAATTTTTCCATTTATGTTATTTATTTTGTGTTTTATATGGCAATGATTGATGTATTATGATAATTTTGCAATAAAAACGAAAGTTTACTGATTTTATTTCAGAAAGACATACATTATTGACAACAGCCTTTGTAAACTACGTCTACAATTTCATGAAACCACGTGACGGATGGCCGAGAGGTGTAGATACTCGACTGTTGACCTGAGAGTCCTGGGTTCGATCCTCAGTGTAAACCATGGGAATTTTTCCACGTGAAATGTGTTTCAAAGTCGTCCCACAGGTCCACCCAGCTTTAAATGGGTACCTGACTTAAGTTGGGGAAGTAAAGGCGGGTGGGCGTTGTGCTAACTACACAACCCTTTTATATCCGAGGTTATAAAAACAGATGAATTCTACACTTGATCTGCCCCGATGGCCCATTTGGGCTAAGGGAACTTTACTTTTTACGTGACAACATGCGTTATTTTTTTAGGGCGTCTGCAAATAACACCATATTGATCAGACCAGCGTTAATTGTATTCATTTACCTAAGCTCCAGACTCTCTGCATGGTGGCACCCTGTGCTACTGTTCTGTATGATGGTACTCTGTGCTATTGCTCTGTATGATGTTACCCTGCGCTACTGTTGTGTATGATGTCACCCTGTGCTACTGCTCTGTATGATGTCACCCTGTGCTACTGCTCTGTATTATGGTACCCTGTGCTACTGTTGTGTATGATTTCATCCTGTGCTACTGCTCTGTATGATGGTACTCTATGCTACTGCTCTGTGTGATGCCACCCTGTGCTATTGTTCTGTATGATGGTACCATATGCTACTGTTCTGTATGATGGTGTCCTGTGTTACTGCTTTGTATGATGTCACCCTGTGCTACTGCTCATGTTTTTAATCCGACTAGACGGAGTTCTTTCTTATATTACATTTAGAATAGTTCATTTTGATGTCACCCCATTATTGGTGTCACCCTGTGCGGCCCGAACCCCAGCACAACCCTAATGACGCCACTGTCTATGAGGCAGATGGTCTAGGTGCAGATATGCTGTGAGGAAGATAGGCTAGGTGCAGATAGGCTAGTTGCAGATAGGATAGGTGCTGATAAGCTAGGTGCAGATAGGCTAGGTGCAGATAGGCTAGTTGCAGATAGGATAGGTGCAGATAGGCTAGGTGCAGATAGGCTAGGTGCAGATAGGATAGGTGCTGATAGGCTAGGTGCAGATAGGCTAGGTGCAGATAGGCTAGGTGCAGATAGGATAGGTGCTGATAGGCTAGTTGCAGATAGGATAGGTGCTGATAGGCTAGAAGACAGGCTAGGTGCTGATAGGCTATGAGGCAGATAGGCTATGAGGAAGATAAGCTAGGAGGCATATAGTCTAGGTGCTTATAGGCTAGGAGGCAGCTAGGCTAGGAGAAAGTCTAGGTGCAGAAAAAATAGGAGGCATGCAGGCTTGGTGTCACCGGTTGTGAGTAATTGGGCGAAAACATTCCCACTTTGCCCCTCCAACCCTTGATTTGCACAATAGTATATGTTCCATTTCTCCTCCCTTCCTACCCCCGTAATTACGTCATAAGCAGGTGGCTAAAGAAGCTTAGATAAAAGGCCTACATTCCGACGAATGGAGCGAGGGGTCAGGAATTTGTCAGGAAGATGCCACTTCTCTCCTTGGGATTTTCTCTGACCACTCGGCCACTGTTCGGCTACCGACAAAGAATAGATGTCCGCTTAGATTTTTGCTGTATCTTTGCGAGCCACCAGATCCTGTTTAGGACTGGTGCCTTTATGTAAATAAATATCTGATTGCTGTTACACAAGACCTGTTGGTTTATTTTCTTCACGTATTGTACGTTTAATCACCTGAGAAACTCTGTGGCGGAGACATAAATGTAAATACAAGTCCCAATTAAGTCAGCAACTCATACACTTAGACAACAAGCCAAGGATTCCTCATTGGGGTCCTCAAGACTCGGTGCAGATATGCTAGGTGCAGATGTTTTATAACCTATGTGTAGTTAGGATATGTGCAGATATGCTAGGAGGCAGATTATCTATGTGTAAATATGATATGGGCAGATAGGCTAGGAGACAGATAGGATAGGAGGCAGATAATCTTTATGTAGATAGGATATGGGCAGATAGGCTAGGAGACAGTTAGACTAGGCGTGTGCAAATGAAATATTACCATCTGCATCAACTTCATTGATCATGTCTTGTAGCTCCGCCTCAGTTGGATTCTGACCTAGTGACCTCATGACCGTACCCAACTCTTTTGTTGTAATGGTTCCATCACCATCTTTGTCAAAGAGACTGAAGGCTTCTTTGAACTCTAGATATGAACAATTATAGAGAAAAGCTCTAGCTATTTATCTGTTTATAGACAGAATCACTCTGAGAAATTGTATTACACGCACAAAATACTTTCCATGATCACTTTATCTTATTAAAGTAATGTTATGATCTTTTAAAGAATATTTTAGACCATACAAGTTAATGTATTTAAAGGAAATCTGTTTGCATTTCAACGAGTGCTGCACCATGGATATTAGATACTAACTTTATGTGATAAAAGAGTTAACAAATTACGTCACCAACAAACATTTGTTTAAGGTATATACTATTGTTGCGTAGGTTGTGAGTTTGAACTTCAAGTAAATAAATTGTTGCGTAAATTGTCTCTGCTATAGTTTGAATCTCAAGTAAAGACTATTGTTATGTACAATAGTTTGAATCTCAGGTATATACTACTGTTGTGTACAATAGTTTGAATCTCAAGTATAGACTACAATAGTTTGAATCTCAAGTATAGACTACTGTTGTGTACAATAGTTTGAATCTCAAGTATAGACTACTGTTGTGTACAATAGTTTGAATACCAAGTATAGACTACTGTTGTGTACAATAGTTTGAATCTCAAGTATAGACTACTGTTGTGTACAATAGTTTGAATCTCAAGTATAGACTACTGTTGTGTACAATAGTTTGAGTCTCAAGTATAGACTACTGTTGTGTACACTGGTTTGAAACTCAAGTATAGACTACTGTTGTGTACACTAGTTTGAATCTCAAGTCTAGACAGTAATGTGCTTATAAATATACTTTTCTTTCTTTTTCAATAATACAGTTTTATTTCACAGGTTCCACCTATTATCATTTTGTTCTCATACAAATAATTTGTAAAATCATAAAGTAAGAAATAATTACCTGCTATAGTCTCTTCTGTCAGTTGTTCGGCCTGTAATATAAGAAATTTAAGTTTTATTAAAGTAACAGATAAAGTTAGAAATAAAGCAATGATGAATAAATAAAATGAGTTTGTGGTGAAATACTTGGACAAGATTGATTGGATTTGATACAATAAAACTAGACATTATTTGTGTGTTGAAGGTGATACAATAGAACTAGAATGATTGTTGAGTAGTTGGTGAACTAAGACATATTATTCGTGTGTTGTTGCTATAAAGATAGAAAAAGATAGATTGTTTTGTGTTGGTGCAGCGTACACGAAGAAAGCAACGACAATGGAACACGTCTAATTGATTTCGCATCTGGCAAAGGCATAACCATTACTAGCACTAAGTTTCCACACAAAAGAATACACAAAGAAACATGGAGGTCACCAGATGGGGTGACAATAAATCAATTAGATCATATGCTAATAGACAGGTGACATGGTTCAGATATTCAAGATGTCAGAAGCTTCAGAGGAGCAGATGCCGACACAGACCACATGTTAGTCAAAATAAAGTATAAACAAAAAATAAGTATTTTTCACAACACAAAGGCAAAGATAACAAAATGATTTGACTGTGAAAAACTAATAACAGAGCCACAAACAAAAGGAAAGTATGCACAAGAAAGCAAACTAGAAACACTAACAATAGATAATACTGAAAATCTATATAGTCACTGGGAAAAGATTAAACAAACTATAAAAAACACAGCGGAAGGTCTCATAGGATACAAGCAAAAGAAGAAAAGAGCTGAATGGTATGACAATGAATGCAAAAAAGAAGTGGAAGAACGAAACAAATTAAGGAAGAAAATGCTACAAAAAGCAACCAGAAAGTCAACTCACGCATACATTGAGGTTAGAAGGAAGGCTACTAAAATATACAGAAAGAAAAAAAACGTGAATGGGAAAAAGGAAAACTAGAAAAACTAGAGGAATTCTCAAAAGAAAAAGAAACAAGAAAAATGTACAAAGAGGAAAGTAACGGCTATCAAGCAGGATCTCACATGTGTCTTAGCATATCAGATGACCTCCTTATAGAAAATGAAATGGTTCTAGAAAGGTGGGCGGAATATTTCGAAGAAATGCTAAACATTATTACTGACCGAGATATACGAAACATTGCAGAGGACGATGGTGCAGAAATAGAAGAACAAACCATAGAAGAAATGAACAATACTAGTCATCCCGCGGCGTAGCATACGCAGCCCTATCAATATAATTACTGTAATTATTTTTTAAATAAGCAATCAAACAAAATGCATTTTATCATTCATTTTTAAGTGCTCATTAAACATTGTGATATTTTTTTAGTATCTTCTGTCTATATAATTCTCTATGTCGTCCAACCATGCGGGACACCACACGCGCACGCCGACTCTCTAACCCTCCTCCCGCCTCCTCCCTCGCTCTCCAGGCATGCGCAACAGTGGTCTGTCTCATTGCTCCTGTCTTCGTCAAGTGGGAGAGCAAAATAATTAAGCAATCTTTATTTAATACAATATTATTGCTTTAAATTCTGTGACGTGTTTTGCTTTTTTATGCTGGCTATCCAGGTTTGATTCCTCTCACGACATTGTTTTTATTTTTTTATATAGTTTTTGGTTTTTTTAATGAAAAGTAGCAACAACTAACTAGATCTCTTTTAATGACAATTTTTTATTGAAATAATGTATCCTTTAGGGTGTTGTAAGGAATAGAAACAACATATATTAGATTTTAAATTCCGTTCATAACTTTAAAAAAAAAAGAATTTTTTTTTGCAAAGAAATCAGAAAACAATGCGAGTTGTCGAACGTTGTCGAATGCTAAATGCGTCCTGCTTGCTTTGACGTATTCGGGAATTCCACAAGCGCAACTAATCTATTTATATATAGATTTGCGTCTTGCTACATGGTGTCCCGCATGGTTGGGGGACGAAGAGAATTATATATATATATATACTAGCCGTCCCGCGACGTAGCATACGCCGCCTTATCAATCAATATAATTACTGCAATTTTTTAAATTAGCAATGAAACAAAATAACAGGCTGACATAAATGGTATGCAAAGGTGAACTTTGACCTATTATGTGCAGACTTTATGGTCACTATCTGGTGCCTTCCAGCAACTTGTTTTTTTATTTTGTTGTTTACAGATTTTTAGTTAATTCTTTGGATGCCTTTTCTCGATGAGCTGCCAGACTTAATTTTCTCTTTATTGGTTAGATATATTTTAATGCCTTTATTAAGATCAGGATTATTTTTGTTGACATTCAAATGTTATTTTATGTACAGCATTCCCTCATTACCGCGATTAAACGGATACAGAATTTACGCGACGGTGATAAATGAAATAGTTTCGTAGTTAGAGCATATAAAACATGAAATAGTATTATACAACCACCATCGTGCTCATATTGCTTAATTAATATATTTCACTAAATAAAATGACAAAATGTCATTTCGGGAATGTCACATACATATTCTGAAACCGTTACCATTTGTTTGTTATCTATATCAATACACCATTTTTTTTCTCAAATTGGAAATAGTTCTATATTACTTTAATCTTCACACATAATTGTATTATTAAATGTGTTTTTTTTTTTACAATAATCAGTTGACATTATAATGTTATTTTATGTACAGCACTTCCTCATTTCCGCGGTTAAACGGATACAGAATTTACCGCGACGGGGGATAAATGAAATAGTTTCGTTTAAGAGCACATAATTATACAACCACCATCGTGCTCATATTGCTTAATATATTTCACTAAATAAAATGACAAAACGTCATATAAGAAATAAAAATAATCTGGTTTTATAAAAAAAAAAAAACGCACTTGCTGGTGAAACAATGCGTGGTCGTCTGTGACAATTCGCTGTGTCTGCTTCTATCCACTCCTCCCTCCCCCCCAGCACAATATAGTGGGTTTTTTTTTCAACCTCACTGTGACCCAGCCCTCGTCTCCCAGCAAACTATAGTGGTGTCAAATGCTTGCTGTGACTGAACCCAGCTATTCTATAAATAGTCCTGCGTCTTTTCCCCCGCTGTCACTTGCTGTGACCCAGCCCTCGTCTCCCAGCAGACTATAGTGTTTTTTTTCACTCGCGATTTCCGGCTGCGTCTTCTTCTCGAAGAGGAGAAATATATATATAGATTAGGGTGCATCACCAAAAAAAAAAGTTTAATATTTTAATTTGTTCCATTGATCAAAAAAAAGCTTTGTGTAAAAAATAAAAAAAAAATATTTGACAATGTTTAGAGGTCCCCCGGACTTCAACAATGTTTGCATAATTAAGCGAAAACT
This sequence comes from Bulinus truncatus, assembly GCA_021962125.1. Classification (NCBI taxonomy): domain Eukaryota; kingdom Metazoa; phylum Mollusca; class Gastropoda; family Planorbidae; genus Bulinus; species Bulinus truncatus. The sequence goes on along the minus strand of JAGDYQ010000009.1, from coordinate 3,372,099 downwards.
AAATAAAACCATCCTTACTTGTAAAGTCTTACAGACTTAATACAAAAAGTGAATCGCTAAATAAATTGTTTTATAGCCTTTGTTTTATAATGTTTGGCAGCCATGAATGATTTTGATGAACAGTTGTGCTAGAAAGTAAATTTAAAATTCACATTTTATTACCGAAAACAACACTTGTCCTTACCACAAATTGATGACCAAGGTAAACATTTTAATTTCTGATAGAAACGACCCTTAAAATCAGAACATGGAAATAATATTGTGCTTTGCAGTGACCTGTTCAATATGTTATTTCTGTTACTTCTGTGTTGAACAGTATAATTTAACTCATTAAACTTTAAGATTAAATCTAACTATAAATTATTATATTTGAGCTCCAATAGAATATTTTGAAATAATACAATTAAAGTGCATGTTTTTTAAGGTGCTGTTTGGGTGATATGGAACACAACAATACGTTTTTTACACCTTCTAAGGAAATGCTTATTGACCCTGACACCACTTCAACAGTGTTATATCCAGTTATTACTCCTGCCTCACTAACAAAAAAAACCCACAAACTCGTCGGAAACTGAATTGTTTGGCATTGGCCCTGCAATCTGTGTTGGTGATGCTACAATTACAGGAATTCGACTACCAACTTGTTTACAAGTTTTGAGGTGCATGATGTATCACTGTAACGTAGCAGCACACAGTGAGCGTCCAGGTTCTCTTGATGCATCTTCTCGATTTACAACTGCCAAAATTGTGCTGAATCAAGTTACTACTTTCTACTAAAAAGCAAACATTCCAATGGGGACAGAGAGGAGAGCATGTGAGAAGATTGTTCAGCTTCTTGATGAAAACAATAAACTTCGTTCAATTGATAAAAGTCGCCGAGACACACCAGCCAACAAACGTAAACTGGAACAAATGAAATCTATGTTGGCAACAACTTTTCAACTGTGGCCACCAAATGTCAAGACTATTATCAAGAATGCAGAAGATCTAGCATTCTTAAGGTCTATGAAAGGAGACAGGTCTTCCAGCTTTGGATCATTTGACAAAACACTTGCAAAAAAAGTCGCTCGACGCCATTCACGAGATGCCGCAGCATTGGAACGTCAGAAACGCGCAAGAGAAGAAAATGCAGCATGTACAACGATTGCAGTGCCTCCCAACGAGGGTAGCAGTGACAAACCCGATGATTCTACTTCTAAATCTGAAGATAATATGGAGTTTGTTGATAACTGTTTGGATGAAATAATACCATTGCAAAAACGAAGAAAGCCAACAGGAGCGTTGGTATTTGTACCTCCAGATGTTTTAAGCCGACCAAATCTTGTATCACTAGCGACAAGATTAAAGAGTACACCAACACAGCAGGCAGCTTTTATACAGGGCCTTATTAGCGAGTCTGGGGGGTGATGTATCAATGGTGGCTTTTCCTATGCCACTGCAGATCGTTCACGTCGTAAAGATGTAAGTGAGATATCTACAAAGATCCACGACTCCTGGGAACCACCCAAACTCTGCACGCTCCACTGGGATGTCAAACTGACACCTTCTCTAAAAAATCATCGTGTCACTGAAGAACGCACAACAGTTGTTGTTGGTGATGCAAAGCAATTGAAACTTCTAGGAGTGCCAAATTATGCCAAGGCAACAAAGAAACCCGTTGGTGAAATAATTGCAGAATTAACCATGAAGCTAATGACAGAGTGGCATTGTAATGATTGTATCGTTAATATGACATTCGACACAACAAGGTCAAACACTGGTTATCAGACTGCTGCCCTCATTGCCATACAAAATAACCTGCAACGTGATGTTCTGGGACAGGTTGTCACCATCACATTGGTGAAGTTCTCCTCTCGCATGTGTTTGCAGACATGAAAATAGAAGTTTACAAAGCCTCGAATATAACTTTGTTCACCAAGCTGCGAAGTAATTGTGAATTGGTGGCACATGATTGGTCTCACGTTTGTAGTTCGTTCACGTTAGCTGATCATGATCTGAAGGCTCAAGAGCGACTGACGATAATGAGTGATGCGGTAATTGCTCATGCCAACTCTAGTAAACAAACCGAATTCTTGCGAGACGACTACCACGAATTCCTTAAGCTGTCCCTTGTTTACCTGAATGCTACAAATAAGGAGGTTAACTTTAAAAGACCAGGAGCCCTGCACAAAGCACGATGGATGGCAAAGCTGATATATTGCCTCAAGATTGCTATGTGTGAGGAACAAATTAAATTATTGCCTCCAGGTAGTATTACCACACGTGACCAAGTGCCAAAGAATCGTGCATATGCTACATTTGTAACACATGTTTATGTCGTGTGGTGGCTCACTTGCAAGAGTATTGATGCACCATGAAATGATCTACAGCTCTACAAGTGACTTTTGGATTACAACGATGTCAACAGAGAAATATCCAAGTCAGCAATCCGTGCCCTGAATAGGCATCTATGGTACCTCACTGCTGAAATGATCCCACTTGCTCTGTTCAGCAATGAAGTACCTGTGTTGGAAAAGCGAGCTCTAGCAGATGCTCTACTAAGGCTTCGACCGGTGGTTGCCCTCCAAACTCCACAGAATCGATTTGGAAATGGTTGGAGAATACAACGATTCCAATCAATTGATTCTTCAACTCGGTTGTGTGATCTGGCTGGAATTGACTCGTGGTTTACTATATACAGACTTCAACTGGACACAGGATTCCTCGAACTGCCTGTTGATGATTGGTGCAAAACAGCTTCTTACATTGCCAGTGCAGAAAATGATGCTGCTATTAACGTTGTTAACGATTGTGCCGAGAGAGGAGTGAAACTGGCATCTGAGGGAGAGAGGGAGGGAGGGAGAGAGAGAGGAAGGGAGAGAGGGGGTAGGGAGAAAACAGAAGGTAAACAGAAAACCTTATTTTAAACCCGGGCAAAGCCGGGTACTTGCAACTAGTTATAATATATGTGAATATGGTACAACAAATTTGTGTGGTCTAACGTATGTATGTGTTATGTAACATATATTATGTGTGATGTAAACTATTCTTGTGTGATGTAACCTATTTATAAAAATAGGTTACCTTAGCCCACACGGGCCATCGGGACAGAAGAAGTGTAGAATTCATCTGTTTCTATAATATTGGCATATGAAATGATTGTGTGGTTAGCACAACGACCAGCCGCATTTACTTTCCCAACTTAAGTCAGATACACATTTAAAGCTAGTTGGTCTTGTGGTACGAAATAACACCTGTAAAAATTCCAAGATTCTCACCGAGGATCCAACTCAGGACTCTAAGGTCGACATTCGAGTATCTACACCACTCGGTCATCCGTTCCACTAAACCTATTTATGTGTGGTGTAAAATATTTCTGTGTGGTGTAACATGCATGCGCTTAAACATATATGTGTTTGTAACATATGGGGTCGTCTATTGATTACGTCAACAGTTTTTAGTACTTTTTGGGCCCTTGTCCACCATTGTCAGCAAGTGTCAATTAAAATATAAAATTAGATAAACAAATTTAGATAATCAAATTTAGATACAGCATTTTTCATTTACTCTTCTGTATTTCCAAATAAAAATAATTCAAATGTCAAATCATCACTTTTTATAATATTGTATACAATGATGGATCAAAATTGTGACACATGTAGAAAAATAATTTATTGCAAACAGAGCTTGTCTAAAGGTTTGGGCTCCACCCTATCAGTATTTTTGTTTTGCTACAGTTTCTGATTTATACATAAAATGTGAATTTTAATTTTCTTTCTGTCATCATTTATTGCAACAAGATGAAAGTGTGTGACACTTATAAAAACATAACAGTAATGCAAATATATTACAAACAGATCGACCTTTGGCCGTGACCAACAGCCTTGATTTTTAATATATTAAGTATGTGCTCTATCTGTCTGATGCTTGTGTTTTTGTCTGATATTTGTGTTGTATTTGTCTGATGGTTGTGTTCTATTTGATGTTTGTGTTTTATTTGTCTGATGTTTGTCATATTTGTTTGATGTTTGTGTTGAGGAGGGGGGGACTTCGAAATTGCTAGTGGAGTTTTAGTAAAGCAGGGAGTGGACTTCGGGTTCTCGAGGAGAACGGTATTCGGGAGAGAGAGAGAGAGAGAGAGAGAGAGAGAGAGCTAGAACAATTGTCATTCACTGTGGATTTTGTTTACCATTGTTGTTGCTGCATGTAAATTATTACTTTTCGTTGAATTAACATTTGTGTCAGTATTCATTTCTAGTGTTATGTGCGTCCTGTGCAACCACGACGCTGGGGCAAATACAAATACACACCCAAATTCAGTAGGTGATTATACAATAGATAAAAGCAAAGGTGACCATTATTGTGTAGGAATAGGATTAGAATTGCTTCAAATAGAATAGACCATTGTGATCGGTCATCTGCCACAGTTAAAAATAATTTGTCTGATTATGTCAGTGAATCTCAAGTTGAAGCAATTAGTATTTCAAAGATATTACTAACATGTATTTTAGTATTTCAAAGATATTACTAACATGTATTTTAGTATTTCAAAGATATTACTAACATGAATTTTAGTATTTCAAAGATATTACTAACATGTATTTTAGCCCGTCGAACGACGGGTGGAATTTTCTATTTTTTCTATTTTTTTTTTTTGAAATAATGTGCACACAAAAACCAAATAACCTTCCCAATATATCTTAATACGTAATCACAATAGATAACAGACGGCCGTTTTTTGAACAGCAAGGCTCTTCCATGTTTCAATACAATTAAACTCAGCTGTCAACAACCAATTAAAATCAGCTGTCAACAACCACAAAACAATTGTGAGCGAGTGATGAACGGCAACTCAAACTACAAACAGTCTGCTTACTGATATAATCACTAACGTTTAAATTAAGTTTTTTGTTCCCTCATTTTATTTAATATTTACTTAAAAATACAATTTTATTAAATATTTTTTTTTAAATACCATTTCATTAAATAAGTGTTTTAAGTCCTTCGAACGACGTGCGGAATTTTATATTTTATTTGCGACAATATTTCGTGGTGTTTATCCTCTTCCGGGTCGAAAACAAGTCACGTGATCGGTTAGGTCGGAAGCAAGTCACGTGATTACTTTATCAAGTACTATTGGTGGAACAGAAACACACACTTGCCTTTTATTAAGTAGATATGTGTACTATGTATGAAACAAATATTTACAAATATACAAAATAAAAACTATTATGCTGCTGTAGGTGTCGCACAAGTTTATCTTGTTGCAAGAAATGATGACAGAGAAAGATGACTTATTTCAAATATTGAATTCACTGATCCACACAAAAATCTCCTTCTAAAATTGTTTTCGACCTATTTTATTTTGTTTAACAATGGATGACAGAGAAAAATAATCAATAATTTTTACTATACTAATTAGTATCAAACGAATAACAAAATCTAAACTAAATCTTTTCAAATTAAAACAATGTAGTCAGCAATGACCAGTGGTTAATATGTTTATTATAAATTTATTTTACTTTATTGTTTTCCCAACACCCAAAAAGTTCTTAATTGATGTTCTTTCTTTCCTACGATACTGGTCACTTCGAAATGAAATGGGCCAGGTAGCAGACATTGGTCGTAAGTTCGTAACATTTATATTTATTTTGGTATAACTAAATTTTGAAATGTTTTTTATGAATGTTTCACAACGTGTATCTAAGTGAAGCAATAAAAACTTGGTGAAATACATGAGCGAGAATTATTCCAGAGGATTGGGTGGGGTACATAAGTTACTAGCGTTGACGGGTAAAACGTAATTTGTGACGAATGAAATGTAGGTCATGGTCATTTATGCACATTTGGTAGGTGGCATATTAGGTAGGTGTCAAAATTAGCACCCATATCTGTATCTAATCGTGTTTGGTTTAGTTTGTTGGTTGATTGGTTTGTGTTACGAGCTAGAGTAGATTTAGAGACAGAGACAATCCCCTTTTACATTGTAATATAAGAAGACATCTCATAAGTAGGAGTAAAACAAATAATGGTAGACAAGGTGACAGATGACTCAAGACAAGGTGGGGAGAAAACAATAGAATAGTAGACGACAAATGTGTGAAGACCGGAAGGCGACGTCTGACAAGCTAGTAGGGTTAACAATGACGACATGTGTCACATTCTGTGAGGTTTTGGTGAAATCTAGAGCCCTTCCCTATTTCCTTGTCCCCACCCCCTCGTGTTGCGTCATAGAATCAGGGGGAGATAACACAAGGGGGTAGTCAAAGGCTTTGGTCTTCCCAGGTGTTCTCCCTTCGGGCAACACCGTCTCGCGCCAGGGGAATTAATCCCACTTACACGTCAGCTGGCGCCAACTGGGAAAATCAAAGGAGACAGGGGATGGAGTTGGTACCCTCATTATATTCCAGCGGGAAAGGGGTGGGCACTCTGTCCCTTTATAACCCCTCGCTTGAAGGCTGCAACTGACCACGCGTGATGTGGGTGTGACCTACACGGCTCGCTGCCCATTGGTCAATGAAGTCTCGCCACGCATGAACCGCAAGAGTGGATTGCGTGGCTTGAAACTTCCGGTCAGTTTTGAGTCGGGCAGTCAGTTGGAGACAGTCAGTCAGCGAGGAGAGTCTACTGGAGTTAACCAAGGGCTAGGGAAACAGGATGTTAGCGTGGTGGGACATAGAGTATCGACCAGCTCAGTTCTTAGTTCTTTTTAAAAATACCAGCCCCAGGTAAGGATCATTCTGTTTGATATATTTAATGTATATTTATGTGTAGTAGCCGATAAAGCTACTTGCCCTTTTTAGGGCACAATGATTGTCTTTTATTTTAATGTAAATAAACACTACTCGGTGTACTGGTACGTATTTTGTGCTCATTTCTTTTTGTGTTGTGTGCGTCGTGTGGAACCACGTGGCTGGGACAAATACAAATACTGGCCAAAACTCTGTAGGTGATCATGCTCGTAGACAACGACCACATGGATCTCGCAAGGGGCCCGTGACACCAGTTGAAGCTCTTTAGAAAGATTGGATGGTAAAGAAAATACTGAAGGTGACTGTGACGTATTTAGGGTAATTAAGGCGCGGACGTTAGGAGTATAAATACGACAGGATTCGGAAATTAGCTTAGTTTTAGTGACGGGAGATACGAGATTGACGATAATAGTTACGAGAATAGTTAAGAGATCTTTAGTCAGTCAGAGTTGAAGCATAGTAAATTATTGTTGACTTCATAAGTGTTTTCACGTATGGACTTGTTGTATTATCATGTACATTTATGTAAATAAATTGTTGGGCTAAAAACGCATCGTGTTTGATTGGTTATTGAGTTGTGTCTAACAAGGGTGGGGTGTCGGCAAAAATAATTGCCGACCAACTCCGGTGTCGGCATTCCATAAGCCACCGACACGGGGGGGGGGAAATAACTGTATTTATGTCCCCTGTATATTACTCATACTATATATAAAAAAGCACGTCTAATTGTATATTTGTACTTTTTTTTTGCTATCGATATTTTTTTATAATTTAATGTATACTTTCAATAAACAATATATAATTTTTTTCTGGTCAAATATATTGCGCTATAGTGGATTATATTTAATATATATTTACCTTTGTTACTGATTCCTTTAAAAAATCAATGTATACTTATAATCAAAATCGGCAAAAAAATAAATAAGAATTTATAGAATGTAGTACTTGGTGAAAAATAAAGAAAATATGCACACATTTGAGCAGGGTCAGCATAAAAACTTTTTGGGTGCACATGCAAAACTTTTTTATCACAAACTACATCCCATTTTAAATTGCGAGAATTTTAAAATAATGTTGATAGCTAATTCTAAGCTTATAGCTTGAAGTGTTTTAGCTGTATTTTAAATTGACTGAATATATTTACTTCGATCATCTGACTTTTGAATGATAGGCCTACTCAAGTAAAACTGATATAGTTTCGCGATTGATTATATTGTTTTTTTCAGTACCGTACTGGTACTATTGCCTTTTCTCAATCAGTTGTTTACAACGTAAAAGAAATATTGACAGTATACCAACATCCTACAGTGTATAATCAAATCGACTGATAATATTCGTGCACATATTATGCAACTATAAAGTTTGATACAAATTTGATATACCGGTACATTTGCAGCGTTTTCCTATATTTTCTATTCATTATCTGGAAGTTGCCGCTCTATAGTATAACCAAACTGGCCGGCTGCCTAGGCGCCCACTAACACACAAGGTCCCGAACCCCCGGGCCAGGGACATGTACCGGTCCGTGGATCAAATGGCACTGGGCCGCCCAAGAAACATTAAATTATTTCCTTTTTATTTATTGTTGTCTATTTCTCTCAGGATAGTGGACACCTACCCCTCTCGAGCCGCGGTGAAATTATCGAACATCGACCGGTCCGCGGCGAGAAAAAGGTTGGGGACCACTGCACTAACACACACACCAATTTTATGGTACCGGTATCTTTTATTTTGTTTGAACATAATACAAATTGCCTGTGTATCGTACTGTTATGTCTCCCTCGTTGCGTCAGCGCACCGTGCAGTATAGGAATTGAACGCGATGACTTAGGAGAGAGACAGAGAAGAAAGTGACGTGGAAGCCGGCAAGAGCAGTGGCCATGATTGTTGATGTCTTTGTTTATGATTATTAAATACTTTCGAAAGGAACCCATGACTTTGTTTTTAGTTTAATAAACAGTAGAAGAGTATTAAACACTGGTGTTCAGAAGTAGGGATATATGCTTATAATGGCAAGTAGAAGTATGTATGAAATGTTAGAAAATTAAAAGAACTAGAAGAGAGGGATCTCCCTACATCCGGCCTAAAAATAGAATTAGTTAATAGACTTAAAGAGGCTCTAATTACAGAAGGAAAAGACCCTGAAACTCAGAAAATTGAAACGGAAATAAGGCCGGTTGAAATAGTGGAATAGCTCAGGAAGAGGGATCCTTTAGCAATGAGAAACACAGGCTGCAGCGATGACAACTTAATAGAGTTTGATAAAACCAACGACATGAACAATGAACCACAACTAAACAAAAGCCACGAATGCATGGAAATCCACAACTGTGGAGCTGATGCTAGTACCAACGTTTTGCACTGCAACGGCAAGACCACTACAGGTCGGAAATTCGTGCACAATCTGCCGTGCTTCGATAGCAAGAAAACCATGGTGACTAGAGAAGAGCTACCTAAGACGTTGGTGACCCGAGAAGAGCTACCTGAGACGTTGGTGACCCGAGAAGAGCCACCTGAGACATTGGTGACCCGAGATGAGCCACCTGTGACATTGGTGACCCTAGATGATCCACCTGAGACGTTGGTGACTCGAGATGAGCCAACTGAGGAGCAGAGACGAAAGGTACAGAGGAGCGAGGAGATTAGCAGAGCGCATCGGAACAGAGGCGAACGAAACAGGACAGGGACGAACCTGGCCATTGAATTTAATCTAGTGAGTACATTATACATTCATCCTAGCTCTGTCAAACGCAAAACATTTCATTACTGCTACAACGGGTGTTTCGTCATCGTCATGTTAGTCTGCAACAACAAGAGCTTGATTGTGTTGGGCCTCATCAATGGAGAGGTCAGCATCCCAGACGCCAAAAGATGCAAGAAGATCAGACGGCTAAACGTTAGCGCCTGCGAGAGGGCCTACCTGGAGAACATCCAGGTTGCTACGGGGACGAGCACGATCACCCCCGCCCCCACCACGGGGACAATAAACCTCGTCAGCCTGACAAAAAATAGCATGCTCCTGGCTGGCATCAATGGTCACGCTGAGAGCAGGCTCAGTTTTGTGCATTACATGGAGATTGTCATTGTCACATCTGAAGAGGCTGTATCATGCAGCAGATGATGACACTATCAACGTGATAGAGTTGAATTAACGTGATGGATTAAGTATACCAAGATGAAGAGAATGGGAGATTCTTACAGAGCTCTAATTTCATCGGGACAGTGTTGTGAGAAATGATCTGTCCGGGACGGACATATTTAAGAGGGGGCAGTGTTATGGCTCCCTCGTTGCGTCAGCGCACCGTGCAGTCTAGGAATTGAAAGCGATGACATAGGAGAGAGACAGAGAAGAAAGTGACGTGGATGCCGGCAAGAGCAGTGGCCATGATTGTTGTTGTCTTTGTTTATGATTATTAAATACTTTCGAAAGGAACCCATGACTGTGTTTTTAGTTTAATAAACAGCAGAAGAGTATTCAACAGTACTATGCTGCTCTTTAAAAGCAAGTTTGTCGTCATTTTTATTTTCCGACCCCGACCGTGAATATACCTAATTGATTGGTTGGTTAGCATTGACGGGTAAAACGTACATTGTGACGTATGAATTTAGGTCATTTCTGAACATAAGGTAGGTGGCATAAATTAGAACCCATATCTTTACCTAATGGTGTGTTTCAAAGAATGTTTCAAGTGTCACGTGTGAACTTCCTACTTACCGGGCAAGCCCGGGTACACTGCTAGTATATATATATATATATATTAGGGTGTCCCAGAAATGCTCGAAAAAATGTTTTTTTTTAAATCTTTGGTGTCTCACCCCCTGAAATGTGTCTCTTGGGTACAATGAGTGAATTGGTGAAGTTGTAGCTCATTTGAACAACATTTAGAGGTCCCCCAAGAGCTTTTAAAATTCCAGTTTAGGCCAACATAAAAATCCAGACGAATCATGGCTCAAATAATTTGCAGTTTTTGCATGCCATAGTTGAATAAAATGAAGTCTAAATATTTATCTCATTGCTACCATTAACTAGAGTTGAAATTGTGTTATTCTTAATTAGAAAATGTAATAAATGCTAGAAAACATGTAAAATACCTAATGTGCAAAATTTAAGCAATGTGCATATTTTTTGAAGATTTAATTTTTTTTAACTAAGCATGCTAAATTGTCAGGCATCATATCACCAAAAGTTGCTGCAGTGCTGGACAGAACGAACACCAGCATTAGAAAATCAACAATGATACTTGCATCCGCATTCAACGAAGCTGGTGTTCCGACATCTGACATAGTATTTTCCAAGAGCACAATGCATCGTCATCGCAAGCTTTGTCGTCAACAAGCTGCAGCATGTATACAAGAAGACTATACTCCCTCAAAATCAATTGTACATTGGGATGGTAAGCTATTGCCCGATATTACCGGACATGTTACCAACAACGGCGATCGATTACCTGTCCTGCTCTCGTCACTTGTCGATGGCACTACAAAGCTTCTTGGTGTTCCCAAGTTAGCATCCGGGTCAGGATGGGTAGCTGCTGATGCAGTATATGAACATATCAAATCATGGTAGTGTGAATCTATGGTCATCGGCATGTGCTTCGACACTACGGCTTCCAATGCTGTAAGACTCAATGGAGCTTGCACTCTGTTAGAAGTAGCCCTGGGGTGTAATCTATTATGGATGGCATGCCGTCATCACATGTTGGAAGTACTCCTTTCCGATGCATTCAATGTTTGCCTTGGACCATCCACTGGACCAGAGATTTTGTTTTTTAAGAGGTTTCGAGAAAAATGGCCAGAATTAAACCATACACCCGAAGCCAGATCCGCCCCTTTGATAATCGTGTCTGATTCGATTAAAGAATTTATTAAATGTCAACTTGAGGTCAGTCATTCATGTGATGATTATTTGGAATTTCTTCTGCTTGCTGCACAAATGGTTGGGTTGGAGGTTGATGTCAGCATTCGTAGACCTGGTGCCCTACATAGGGCAAGGTGGATGGCGAAAGCAATCTATGCATTGAAAATCGATCTATTGTTTGCAGGCAATGAAACCATCTTTCAGTTAACAGCTCGAGAATTACAAGGCGCTTTAATCGGTTTACCATATGTGTTTATCTTCAATCATGGTTTTCATGCAGGCTTACCGCAGATGCACCTGTGAATGATATCTTGTTGATAAAGCGTTTAAACGAATATGATTATGCTGTTCTTCGATCGACTGGATTGAAAATGATGGTGCGTCACTCGTGGTACTTGAGTCCGGAACTGTCGACGCTTGCGTTATTTTCAACCCTTTTGTCGGACAAAGAAAAAACTGGACTTGTTCGGACAATGCAATCAGAACGTGGACCGCATCTCATAAAAACACTATCAAAAAGTGTTGTTGATTTGCGTGCTTCTACCACATTTTTTGAAACATCCAACATTGATGCCAGTTTTCTAGATGTTCCTGTTGAAGCCTGGTCAGATACACCATCTTTTAAAGTTGCAGCAGATTTTGTAAAGAATCTGGCTTGTAGCAATGACTCTGCAGAGCGAAGTGTAGCATTGATACAAAATTTCAATGACAGTATCACCAAGAATGAAGAACAAAGACAATTTTTGCTCCAAGTGGTTGAAAAACATCGGAAAAATTTTGCAGAGTGTAATCGTGAACAGCTGGCTAAAATTTAAATTTGAAGAACTTTTTTAAATTTTTGTCTACCCTACAGTACAAAGTACAAAATAAATAGCAGGAATGCTTAATTGCATTGCTTATTATTATTATTTTTCAATCAGGTTGACATTGATTCAAGAATTAACTTGACAAAATGAATAAAACTTTGTTTTTCATAATTTTTTACTTAAATTTCAAATTAAAAAAAAACCATTCAAGATTTATATATTTTGTTTCATTTAATATTATATACAATACTAAGCATCAATTTGTTACTTAATATATCAGTTTCGCATATAATGCAACATTAACGCTGTATTAGATTTGACCGCGAATGATTTTACACCAAAATCTGGAACTTTTAACCTCTTTGGGGACCTCTAAACATTGTCCAAATGAGCTGAAATTTTGCAGGTTAACTACTGTTACCATACAGACATATTCTGTGGGGTGAGACATCAACATTTCAAAACTTGATTTTTTTGGGACACCCTAATATATATATATATATATATATATATATATATATATATATATATATATATATATATATATACATATATATATATATATATATAATATATATATAAAAGAAAAGAAAGCGAGACGAGTTGTCGGACGAAAACATGCGAAGACTGTGGAAGTTGCTGTAAGACTTCACAGTTTGTCTTCCAGTATATTAGCGTCCTGCATAGTTAACAAACTTAACAGTTTAAAGTTTTTAACGTTGTAATTTTATTTCTTTAATACATTAAAAAAATTACTGTTTACTGCACTATATTTTTGTGTTATTACCATTTATATTTTTAGGGTTATTTCTTTATGACATAAACAGGAGTTCCGGTATCTTTTTATGTTAGAAAAAATAACACTACTTATAGGACTACATGAATCCTAGTTTATAACAAGCATACATAAACACTTTTAAAACTACATGGATACTAGTTTATAACAAACATACATAAACACTTTTAAAACTACATGGATACTAGTTTATAACAAACATACATAAACACTTTTAGGACTACATGGATACTAGTCTACAACAAACATACATAAACACTTTTAAAACTACATGGATACTAGTTTATAGCAAACATACATAAACCTTTATAGGACTAAATGGATACTAGTTTATAATAAACATATGTACCCACTTAAAGGACTCCATGGATACTAGTTTCTAACAAGCACACATAAACACTTATAGGACTAAAATGATACTAGTTTATAATAGAGTTGCTGTTCGATTAAAAAAATTGATCGAAATTAACGCATGGTTAAAAATTTTAATCGCAAATTAACGCACATTTTAATCGACACAATATTTGTTTGTATTCAAACAATTATGTCATAATATCATAGCATAACATTGGCATAATAAACAAGTAATTTTAATTTACGAAAGAGGTATAATTAATTATAACATATTTATTAAGCATTAGCGTATATGTCTATTGAATTAGTTATTGAGACCAATTTATGGGCATGTATCAATCACCTCAATGACGCGAATTGTTTTCTTTTTATTTAACAACAATGCCTAACCTTTTTTTTTCGTACCATAGTTTCTGAACTAATGACGTATGTCAACCCCTCTTCCCTCCCTCCCTGTCATATTTTGCTTCACATCGCCCACACGTAAGTCTTGTTTACCCTACCCTCCACTTCCCATCCAAAACAAAATACACACTTCATTTATATCTCAAATGTAACTTTTCTTTCATAAAATAATAGTATAGCCAGTTTAGAGAAATAGTATAGCATAAGCTTGATGACGCAATTCGGTAGGCTCCGCCCACCGCAGTAGCTATGGCGTCATTCCGAAATCTTGTGTTGTAGTTTATTGTAGATTTTTAGTGTATACGTCATTTGGTACAAATGATTATATCAAACCGACAGTTGGGAGCTGATGCTTTATTTTATAGTTAGTCTAGCTTTGGGCATCGATATAGATGGATGCATGTTTACAGTTTGCTATTGTACTCCTCCTGAATTTACCTTTATGTCAGTTCATGTTCAAGAATTAAATGATTGTTTGATGTTCCTTCACTGGAGTTAACTTCGTGATTTGTGTTGTCTGAATTATTACACCTTCTACAAGAATTATCATTATAAGGACTCGTAACATATATTTGGCACCTCCGACGTCGAACTGACTGACTTAGCTGGATTCAGGAGCAGCGGAGTTAGTACATTAAGACTCGTTGTAATTACAGGTTAAGTATTCATCGGTGAATTACGTGGCGGCAACCACCATGGGTGTGCGCCGTGAAAACTGTGCTCTGTAGTGGCCAACCCTACTGTTTGCTGAAGAGGCCAACCTTGCTGTTTGCTGAAGAGGCAAACCTTGCTGTTTGCTGAAGAGGCTAACATTGCTGTTTGCTGAAGAGGCCAACCCAACTATTTGCTGAAGAGGCCAACCGTGCTGTTTGCTGAAGAGGCCAACCTTGCTGTTTGCTGAAGAGGCCAACCTTGCTGTTTGCTGAAGAGGCCAACCTTGCTGTTTGCTGAAGAGGCCAACCTTGCTGTTTGCTGAAGAGGCCAACCTTGCTGTTTGCTGAAGAGGCCAACCTTGCTGTTTAAAGTTTACAATCATTGGTAAAAGATAGTGAATTCACGGGAAGAATGGGTCTAAGTGCGTCATTTGATGGGACGGTACATGAGTTACCCATAGCCACCATTAATCTTAGAAGTCCATTTTACACAGGGCTAGTTGAAGCATTAGTCATCGACAAACCAACTTACGAGTATTGGTGGGCAATATTGAGGGCGTAATAAGGTGTGATCCCATGGAATTGGATAAATGGAAAAAAAACTTAATGATCCCACTAGAAACTGTAATGCTGTAACAAGGGCTCAGGAAAGAGGAAAACCTCCAAAATCAGTTATCAATTAGTAGTACAGATAACTGCCCAATTAATACTCAAGAAGTAATAAGTATACAAAGGGAAGAGAATGTAGTCAACTTTCCTAATCCACCCATGACTGACAATGATAAATCTAGTGACATTCCTGTGGGTGAGATGTCTGACAGGGTCTCCATAGATGGAGAGAAATTTTTTACCGAACAGCATAATGACGTTTCGTTTTCGAAATTAATCAACCGGGATAAAAAATCATTTAGCGATAGGGAGATCATTCAGTTAGAAAAAGGTGTTTGGGTTAGAAAGACACAGTACACGAATAAAACGGTGAATCGACTTATAGTCCCAATGAAGTATAGGAAATTAGTTCTTAGGACAGCCCACGATTCACCTTTAGCGGGCCATTTGGGGGTTACTAGAACCAAATATAAGATCTTAGGCAAATTCTTTTGGCCCGGGGTTACCAGAGACGTAAAGAGATATGTTAGGACGTGTGACCTGTGTAAATCAAAGGGGCCCACATGTACTAGGGGGGAAGCCCCATTACAAACAACCGATGTAGTTGACAGAACGTTCACAAAATTAGCTATTGATATAATTGGACCTATGCTTGTGCTGTCCAATAGAGGGCATCGTTATATCTTAACGGTGGTGGATGTATGTTCCAGATGGCCAGAGGCGATGCCTCTTAAATTCATAAGGGCTGAGGGCATAGCACAGGCTATTTTTTGTAGAACAGGCTTCCCAGATGTTATTTTATCTGACAGAGGTACTCAGTTTGTATCTAAGTTAACCAACCATTTTATCTCTGTATTGGGGATCAAACAAATATTTACATCACCATACCATCCCCAAAGTAATGGAATTTGTGAGCGACTGAACGGCAGTATAAAAAAAAGATCAGTAAAGTGTCTGATGACAATCCAGGAGACTGGGACCTCATGTTACCCTGTGTGTTGTGTGCATATAGGGAAATTCCACAGGAAACAACAGGATTTTCACCTTTTGAAATGGTGTACGGTTCGAATCCAAGGGGGTCCACTGTCTTTACTTAAGGACTTGATGATAAAGAAAGATTTATCCCCTGACGTAAGAACTGCCTATGAGCTAGTGATTGATACAAGACAGACTGATAAAGGCTTGTGATGTGGCTAGGTCAAATGTTTTAACCAAAAAAAAAGTACATTATTGAGGGTTAATAGAGACAGGAAACTCAGACATATTAGGCCAGGTGATGATGTATTTGTTTTATTACCTGACAAGACCAATAGATTATTTATTAAATGGCAAGGAACTTTTTAAGGTTACTAGAAAGTTGACAGACGTGGAGTATGAAATTAATATTAGAAATAGGTTAAATGTCTTTCATATAAACATGTTAAAGGTAAACTATAATAGACCAATTGAAATAGTTCAGACCGCTGAGAGACAGGTTCAAAATTGCTTTATGTTAAGGGTGGAAGATGTACCTGACGCTGACATTCAGACATGTGAGGGACCTGAGGTTGGAAACAAGGAAACTTATATAGCATTAAATAACCTAACTCATAACAAAGTGGTTAGTATTAAGAAACTTTTGTGTGACTTTACAGATATTTTTTCTGATAGACCGGGTAAAACTGACATAGTACAACATGACATAAAGCTGTCAGAAAACAAGGTTATCCGTCTGAGACCATACACCCTCTCATTACATCACCGCGACTATATCAAGAAAGAGTTAGAAGGGTTACAGAAACAGGGTGTCATAGAACCATCAGAGTCACCATATGCAGCTCCCATAGTGTTAGTTAAGAAAAAAGTGACATCAGACTGTGTGTAGATTATAGACAGTTAAATAAAATAACCATTATGGACTCGTATCCCATGCCCAATCCTGAGGAGTTAATGACCAGGCTAGCCAGAGCTAAATATTTCTCTAAACTGGATTTAGCAAGAGGGTATTGGCAACTACCACTGACTCCTGAAGCCAAATCATTGACTGGATTTATAACTCCATTTGGGTTGTTCCAATGGAATTTCATGAGTTTTGGGCTAGTAAATGCACCAGCCACCTTTATAGGATGATGGACAAATTATTTTCCCATAGACAGGACACTGTTTGCTAGTGGATGACATTTGTATTTTTCACGAGGACTGGGATAAACAGGTTTTAAAGAGACATAATTTAACCGTAAATATAGGACTGACGGAAATAACTTTCCTAGGACATAAAATGGGAAATAATATAATAAAACCCATAGGTAAATCAGTGTCAAAGATATTAAATATTGAAAAACCGTCATCAAAGAAACAGGTGCGCAGTCTTTTGGGCTTATGTAATTTCTATCGGAAGTTTATTCCGAATTTCGCTCATATAATGGAACCTCTGGCTAATCTAACTAAAAAGGGAGAGCCAAACAAAATCATCTGGTCTGATGAATGTCAACGGGCCCTGGAGATTATTAAAACCGCCTTCGCTCAAGGGCCCATATTAAGGTTACCTGACATAAGTAAACAATTCGTTCATGCCACAGATGCCTCGGCCGTTGCGATTGGGGGGCCCTGTTACAGAGCCACAATGGTGTGTTACACCCAGTGTTATATGTCAGTCGTAAGTTGACCTCACCAGAGACAAGATATGCCACAATAGAGAGGGAGGGATTAGCCATCATATGGTGCATTACAAAATTGGCAAGGTATCTGTTAGGTGCTCAATTTATTCTTCGGACTGACCATGCGCCGCTGGCATTTATAAATTCCAAAAAGCTGGGGAATAATAAAGTAGCCAGATGGTCACTTCTACTGCAGGATTTTAATTTTATTGTCCAAGCTATACCTGGTAAAGAGAACGTTATTGCTGACACGTTATCACGTTGCATTTGAAATGAGCATTATTTCTCAACAAACCTATGTCCTAGCAGTAAGAAATCTTGTGTACCGTAATGTTTATGTTACATGTATTATATGTTTATATGATGACATGTTTGCACGTATATGTTTATATGATGACATAATGATATTTAATAATATTTAATGATTATGATGAAAAAAAAAAGAGAAGTCACTTGAAAAAAAATGAAGAATAACTAGAGACATGAAAAAAAAAACAACTAAACTAAAGTCACATGAAAAAAACATTAAATTGAATGGAATAATAAGTGACATAAAAAAGATAAAAAAGTATACAAGTCACATAGAAAAAAAATATAATAAAATAATAAATATCAGTAACGAAAAAGAAAAAAAAATGATGAGAAATTTTTATTTAATTCAATATGTTCATACATATATGATTGATGATATTTATTATATTGTTTGCATGTATTGATTTATAATTCCATGCAATATTGATTTGATTAATCATTGTATAATTTATTATGGTTGTTATAATGATTTTGATATGTTCTATGATTGAACTTTGTTTCATGTGGCTTCCTTTTGTCGGCATTAGTATTGGGTTTTACATGATTACATCATGCTTAGGTAGAGGGGAGAAATGTGGAGAAATAGTATAGCCTAAGCTTGATGACGCAATTCGGTACCAAATGACGTATATCAAATCGACAGTTGGGAGCACATGCTTTGTTTTATAGTTAGTCGAGCTTTGGGCATCGATATAGATGGATGCATGTTTACAGTTTGCTATTGTACTCCTCCTGAATTTACCTTTATGTCAGTGCATATTTAAGAATTAAATGATTATTTGATGTTACTTCACTGGAGTTAACTTCGTGATTTGTGTTGTCTGAATTATTACACCTTCTACAAGAATTATCACAATAAGGACCCGTAACAGCCAGAAAGTTGTCGCTCACTTATTATTAACGCGTTTTTTTTCTTTATTCCCCCCCCCACCCCTTTCCCCACCAAGTCACATTTTAAACACATTCTCTCTCCACTTAAAGATGTCCCAAAACAAGTTGACATCGGTTCCATTGTTTCAAACAAGGAGCACGCGTCAGAAATGACAATCCTATTGTTTCAAGGTCATACAGCTGCTATGATTTTACGTAAACGTGACGTTTTTCAGTGTTCGGGTATTTTTTCCTTTTTTTTTTTAAATCTTGTCTGATATGGTTGTAGAATTGGCAGGGTTGTTAGTATCGAAGTATCGGTATCGGCCAATACAGTATCGGCGATACTTTTTTAGTATTGGTTGCTTTATTGCCGATCCTTTTTGTATCAAGCATTGATCTGTGTATCGCCGATATATTTTAAGCAAAAAATTTTCGATACTCGATACCAATACTTTTCTATTACCACATTTTTCAGAAAAACAATAACGATTGTAATACCTCGTCATCTACATAAATTTCATCACTACTAGTAATCGCAGCCATCAACCCTACCAATATTAACACCACCCAACTCCCACCAATACAACCACGGTCGTCTCGGTCGGCGAATTGAAGGACAAATTTATTTTTTTACTTCTTTTGAAGTTTTTGCTTTGCGCGTCGATGTCTATAAATGTTACTCTTATATTCTTTCATTCATTTACTTTCTTACTATCAACTATTTGTTCAATGTTTTAGTGAACAACAGAAAATAAAATTTTATTTTGTTATCGGTCTGTCAGTTATATTGATAAAAAAAATATCTTGTAAAATGACACTCTTTAATATTACCGCATGGCAATTTTTAAACGTTCAAAGCAAAATGTTGATAGGTCGGCTTTCATTTTTCATCATCTGTTTTTCTTTCTTTCGTGTGTCTACATTAAAAATTCTTACTTTCGTTTCATTTTGGTTATAGCAACAGTTGTATCAGGGGCGAGGCGTGAGTGTTTGCCGGTCTAACTCTTAGAGAAAAATCTATTGATGTTTTTATTGCTATATACAAAGCACAAACGAAAATATGCCTGTCTTTGATTAAGTAGATCTAATTAATAAGTGAACGGACTTTAACTTCAAATTGTTGCGTGAAATTCTGTTATTTATCGATTTGGTGAACCTTCAGCATTTTGGTAAAATTAACGCATTTAGGTGTTGCGTTAAAAATTTTAATCGCAAATTTTTTAGACGCGTTAATCGCAAATTGACGCAGTTTAATCAGCAGCCCTAGTTTATAACAAACATACATAAACACTTTTAGGACTACATGGATACTAGTTTATAACAAACATATATACACACTTAAGGACTACATAGTTTATAGTCATCGGGTATCCTAAGTACAAAATTGCTTCTGAATTAAATGAAGGTAAATAATAAAACTCAGACAACAATTACCACACACTGTCCTCTCCCGCCACCTCCCTCTCCCGCCAGCAATCTCCCTCTCCCGCCGACCTAGTTTTAACTGATAAACCCAGGTAAAACGTGCTCCCATTACTACCCCAATGCAGCTATTCAAACTGTGGGATATTATCAGCTCTGATTTCAAAACGTTGGTCCTGTATTTACTTTACAACTCGAAATCTGTGCAATATTTGAATGTACATAGACATACACACGTAGTTCACAGTTATATACAACTGTGACACTGTGATAATTTTTCCCCCCACTCCCCCCCCCCCCCCATTGAAGAGACGGTTAGCCTTCCGTCGGTAAGACTAAAGAATAATCTCTATCTCTATCTCTATCTCTCTATTCGCCTGTCAATATTTGCATATTCATGTGTTTACAGATAAAACTATTTAAAAAATAGAGACCGAAAACATATCACTGGAATAGAAATACATACAATTGTTGCTTAGTTAACATATAATGTATATATGAAGTCGGTGGAATATTAGGCTTCTGATATTTGTGGTGAAAATTAAGAAATAATATTAGAAAATAACGTAAAACAATACATTAACCTTTTATATTTATATGATTAGCTTAAATACTAGTTACATAAAATACACAAAATACAAAATAACCATAAATTCATACACTCCCAGTAAACAGTTAAACAATCACTGCAATATGTTTGTCTCATTATACAGCACTAGTTAAATCATTTTAAATCAATACATTTATATCGTTTAGACTACTGAAACACAAATTACTTTTTAGTAATGTTTATTAGGAGAGAAATACGGAAATATATTATTTTGTCAAGTACATTACCAGTCTATTACCCGTGTTTATTTCTGATTTTCTTTAATCACGTAGGGTTACTATTTGTATTAGTTTATATGATTTTACTAACAAATTAAGTTATTTTATCACTAAAAAAAAGTAAAAAAATTTAAACAATAAAATAAATAAATAATGACTCCCTACATCATAAAAGATATTTTTGTTTTAGAAATTATGAAATCCTTAGAATTAAATGGATAGTCGTCATTTGACTGTATTTGTTAATTTATTTCTTCAATATAATCTTTGAATAAGCATGTCTTTAAACTCAATGCATAGATAAACTGATTTTAGTATACTTGATACAATGGTAGGAAACATCATTCTTTGATTAATTAAAAAAAGCATAATGAAGGTAAAAATCGAGATTGGTTCCCAAGCCTTTTATTCTAAAGTATTTGTCTGATATTTGTCTGATATTTGTCCGATATTAGGCTTTATTAGTGTTTCAATGTATATTTTTAAAAAGTTGAAGTTAATTGAGATATATTTATATTATTTCTTGTGGTGGATATTGTATGAATATAAATACGTCGATGTACTGAGGGGTAATGTACGAATAGAAACATGTGGATGTAATGAGTTGGTAATGCATGAATAGAAAGAAACATGTGAATTTAACGAGCTGTTATTGCATGAATACAAATATATGGATATAGTAAGGGGTAAATTAACAATAGAAACACGTCGATGTATTGATAGGTAAAGTACGAATAGAAACATTTCGATGTATTGATGAGTAAAGTAAGAATAGAAACACGTCGATGTATTGATGGGTAAAGTACGAATAGAAACACGTCGATGTATTGATGGGTAAAGTACGAATAGAAACACGTCGATGTATTGATGGGTAAAATACGAATGGAAACACTTCGATGTAGTGTGGGGTAATGTACGAATAGAAATATGTCGAAGTAGTAATTTTGCTTTACAAGACACTTCAACTTTACAACGCACTTATATGTGGATATAATTAATTCAATTCTGTTCACTTTTTATCATCAAAATAATTCTGTCTCTTATCTATATAATCTATTTATAGGGGCTACATCTGTCTATCTGACTATATGTATGTTTTATTATTCCGAAATATACATAAACATCATAACAATTACTTACATCATAATCCAGAAATCGTGACAACATTAAAAATACAGTCATTAATAAACTTACCATTTCGTATAGTTGGGCACACCGACTCAAAGCCAGAGATTGAGAAGTTCAATTCAGAAAATGTTGAACAGAAAAATGTATTAAAAAAAGTATCGTTATGGTCCAATAAGAGTTAAATGATAAGGAATTGGTCCAATAAGAGTTAAATGATAAGAAACTGGTCCAATATAGAATATCGACTGGGAGATCTCTATTGACGTGGGAGGGGGGTATCTTATTGAAATATAAATGGGTGGCCGGGAAATTTAGCGGTTACAGTTTGTTTTGGAAACGTGCTGGAAAAAGGAGGGGGGGGGTGGCTATTGTAATCAGCAAATCTGTGCGTAGGTTGGGGTTACGGTGGAGGGGTAGTGGACATAACACATTCGAGCAAGAAATTTAATTTTGTTACGCTCCAGTGGCTAAGTTATTTTTCTTGGTATTTTATCTTTCAATTCTTCAATCGTATTACAAATTATACTATGGGGCGAATTTTTGTTTGGAATGTCAGAGGTTATGTTTATTTAAGACCATTTTTGTTTTTATGCATCGTAAAATTTAATTGAGATAGCTAAAACGAAACAAAATATAATTGTAAGAGTGCTAGTCTTTTTTATTTTATTTGAAATAAATGATATTATTATGGTACGTAGAAAAACAAATGGGTAGATATATACATGGCTAAATAATTATATAGGCAGATAGATACATGGATAAACAATTAGATCGGTAGATAGATACATGGATAAACAATTAGATCGGTAGATATATACATGGATAAACAATTATATAGGCAGATAGATACATGGATAAACAATTATATAGGCAGATACATGGATAAACAATTAGATCGGTAGATAGATACATGGATAAACAATTAGATCGGTAGATAGATACATGGATAAACAATTACATCGGTAGATAGATACATGGATAAACAATTACATCGGTAGATACATGGTTAAATAGTTAAAACTTAATAGTAATATCGTTTACAAATTTAACACAAATAAAATAAAACAAATTAAAATAAGATTTTTCTGATTTAACGTCAAGTAATGAAAAAGACTACACATCACTATTTTTTTTGCAACATCTGTTCCAGTCGGAGACAAATTTATCCAATGCAGATAGGCTATTAGATCCAACAATATAACAGTTTACTCAGTAAAATGAAATGAATTGTGTCCATATCTATTAACTTGACAGTGGATAATGTAGGCTCTTGAACACTGTAAGTTGTAAAGTT
The DNA here is from genome assembly GCA_021962125.1 of Bulinus truncatus. Taxonomy (NCBI): domain Eukaryota; kingdom Metazoa; phylum Mollusca; class Gastropoda; family Planorbidae; genus Bulinus; species Bulinus truncatus. Next base: position 3,348,394 of record JAGDYQ010000009.1, on the reverse strand, counting down.
CCTCTACTTGAATTATACTAAGTTGCATACAACATAAATAATTCAACAAATGTGGGTATGAACTCCTTGGAATAGCAAATAGAAATATCATTAGACTTTTGACAACTACAATTCCTTTCAGAATGCATCACAAAAAACATTATTCCTGAACAAGGTCTGATTTCTTTCTTTAATGTGGACAACATCCGCCATGTTGAGCTTTTTTATATAAGACCTAATAATCAAAATATTTAGCAGACGTCTTCTTTGCGCTTACAGAAATCAATATACTTATTTCGGTGATTTAGTATGTTGCGATATATCAAATGTCTGATACAGTGATTTAGTATGTTGCCATTTATCAATATGTCTGATACAGTGATTTAGTATGTATCGATATATCAATATGCCTGATACAGTGATTTAGTATGTTGCGATTTATCAATATGTCTGATACAGTGATTTAGTATGTTGCGATTTATCAATATGTCTGATACAGTGATTTAGTATGTTGCGATATATCAATATGTTTGATACAGTGAATTAAAATCGTATTAATGTGTCTACTATTTCGTTTCCGTTCAGGCATCGATGAATGGGTAAAGGGTGGAGACACAATCTGACCTTGAACTTGTCGCAATGCAGTGTAGAAGTGCCTACGATACGGGTAGACAGTCGAGACTGACGCATTCTTGTCTGGTGTACATGTGACCTGTCATGTGACAACAGGAGGCACAAACTTGTTCTGTGTTGACTATCTGAACTAAAATCGCGGGTAAAAACTCTCAAAAGAATAAAGTCGGTTATTTAGGGAATGGGCAGTTATTAATAGAATCAAGGAAGAAAAATTAAACTCTGCAAACTGAAACATTTCAGACATCAGAGCACTGCAGATATAATACAACTGCATATGCAATACAACTGCAGATATTATAACAGCTATCATAGCTGTGCAGATAATTTAACACCACAAATATCATAGAACTACCAATGCTATAGCACTGCAGATAATCTAACACCACACATATCACAGAACTGCCAAAGATATAGCACTATATATAATATCAAAATATATAACTACTGATCTAGCACTGTGTCACAACCCATTTTGAACAACTCGTGGTCTAGGGGTACATTGGCGAGAGGTTCACCCAGGTCCCCGTAGGTTGGACATACACATTAACATTTGTATATATATATATATATACATGACATATACAATCAATAACTCTGTATAAAAAATAAAAATAATAACTTTAATACCACTTTATAACTGACTATACAGAAATATATATGATTTATGTGATGATTTCCATCACCCACAATAGTAGGCCTATTACATTCAATAAAAAGACTAAATTATAATAGATCAGTTATTACATTATAATTGTCAGGAGGTCTCTCAAGCCTAGGCCGTCCGGGTCTCAAATGCCTCCAGAACGACTAGGGCTGTTACGGTGCACTTCAGGCAGGGCCATTTCACGTCCGATACGACTTAAAGGTTACTTCCAGATTCAGGGCCTACATGTTACAAACATCATCATGTACGATATGACTACACAATGCTACTTCGATATTACAGTATACAACGTATTGTCTAAACTATACAACATACCTCCAGAACGATCAACCTATCACACACACATTAACATCTTCATGTAAATACACCGGTTATATCAAATATGGTGAATGCATAATAAACACACACATCAAACATGTATGTAAATAAGCCGTTACATGGCATGGGCGAATGCAAAAAATAAACGTAACAAATCTATGCGGTGTACGTCACCAGCGGCTGTTCACTAACAGAGCGCCACAAGTTTCGTTTTTATAACATGCGCACCAAGATGTGAACACATCTTTTGAAACATACTCCCTTCACCTACTCTGTGATATCTTGACACACTGGAGATATATTATCATAGAAGAAAAGTAAAACACAGCCAATATCTTTTCATAAATTTCTATAGATTACATTCCCATATGATTGTTTAAGTTGGGAGTGCATGACCTGGTAGAGGAGACATCTGTGGGTAAATTTATTGAGGTCTCCAGGACAATAAAAACAAGCAATTAAGCCTGTTCCATTCTGGACACAGGACGTGTTAGCGCATTTTCATGTTATGTATCAGTACGTTTGTTATCTTTCAGTAAATATTTGTAAATTTTGGAAATGTTTATAAATTCAATTGTGTAATGCATATATCTGAAAAAGATATTAAAAGGACGTTTCTTTATATTTGAAAACAAAATTATTTTCTCTTAAATCTAACTACAAGTGGTTTGTGGTCACTGAAATAGGACTCATAATTGAAACATTCTAAATTGTAGTCATTTAATCGTCCGAAAAGTCAATTGTTGTTTTATATAAAGTACGGGAAGTAAGTCATGTTGAATAACTGTTACAAAAATAAATAATGATTACGCCCCTTTGATTAGCTTTTATTATTTATATTTAAAATATAAGCAAAACGGTACATAAAAAACTCTTATATTTTGGCCCTGAGAGGTCAAATCGCGAAATGGACTTTTGATGTACATTTGGCAGGCCAAGACCTACACAATGATATATACATCATGGGTCTAGGACTTATAGTTGCTGAGATATAGGGCGGTCCATTATTAATATAGCTTATATAGTAAAAAAACGGTACTTTATAAGGCCCCTTTTACGGCCCTGAGAGGTCAGATCGCGAAATGGAAAAAAGTCATTTCTTGGCAGGCCAAGACCTACAAAATGATATATACATCATGGGTCTAGGACTTATGGTTGTTGAGATCTAGGGTGATGACGGACGGACGGACGGACGGACAGACAGACAGACAGACAGACAAAACGGGGACAATAGAGCATTTTTTTTCGAAAATGCTCTAAAAACCGTGGTGATACTTTGTCGAGGACGATAACTCGAGACCATGGTATTCAGGGCCAGCCTTAGGCCACTGCAAACTATGCGGTAATGTCATTTTTTTTTATTGTTAATTTGGCCTTCTAAAACTTGATTAGGCCTTCAAAAATGCTCTTTGCATTCAGCATATTTTTTATCTGGCAACTCTTGTTGGTTTATAATCTTCTGCCACTGAGTGAATTTTTTAATTAAACTAAATCATTTCAGACCCCCGATAAAAAAATATGATTGACTATGACGGATATGCATGATTCACCGTGGCTTGTATGTTGAAAGATGCCTTTTGCAAAAATTGCGTGTTGTTTCCGCAAAAAAGTAATTCGAGCGATTCAGGAGGCATTTGTCATCAAACCATGCATAAAATTTGAAGACTTTAACGAAGATGCAATTAGCCAGATGCAAAGCACGTGACACAAAGACTCATGAAGATGCAAACAATTTTGTTGCAGGATTGGAAGCCAAAGGCAGCTTCTATAGATGAGAAGTTGAACTTATCATTTAGAAGAAAATTTCAAGAAAATCGTAACTAACTGGGTCCCATCATTTCTACAATCCTATTTTGCGGCATGCATGATTTAGCACTTCTTGGAAAAGAATCAAATTCTGGTTATTTTTATGACCTGGTTCTTGGTAATTATTAGTCAATTGGTTCTTGTAGTGCTAAGTATATCTCGGCAACTACGCAAAACACTATAATCGAATTCTGTGGGTCTCTCTTGCGCAAAACATTGTTCGTGAAGCAAATAATTCAGTTGCATTTTCTACACTTGCCAACGAGACAACTGACATTTAAGGCATTGAGCAGATGTCACTTGTTGTTAGATTTGTCAAAGAACAAAATGGGAAAATGGTGCTCACATAAGAATTCCTCGGATATATTCATATATTTGTTGTTTGTTTAGTTATTATTCAAAAATATTCATCAAAGCTAAAAGCTGTAACATAAAAATTGCCGTCTGTGCATGTAGATTTACTGGCAGTACAAACCTACATTGAAGAATTATTGACTACATTGGCTGTTGATCGACAGAATTGTGATGAGAGGTATGAGGAAATTTTTAGAGTTACAAAAGGTGTCGACATTCAACCTCCACGACAAGACAAATGAACATGGAAAATCCAAAAGTTGATTTGCCTGAGGATTATTTTGGAATAACTGTTTTTATACCCTACCTTCATTCTATTTTATCATTTCTGAAAATTCGTTATTGAGTAGAAAATAAACCATTTCCCCTTTCAGTTTTGAATCCTTTTTTGATGACAAAACTAGAAACTCGCATTTTAAGGATCAAGCCAGGGCTATTGCTGATTATTACGTATTTGACAATTCAATCGAGGAGAGTGAAACCTGAAATAACAAAAAATATATATTGATATGCAACAGTTACTGAATGATTATTCATGTATACATTGTATTATACACAAAAACAATACACTTTACAAATATTCGTCAGTTTAACGCTTCTTAAATAACTTAAGTTTAATTTTCTTTAAATTTGGCACTCTCTCTCTGTGATCTTCTACAACTTGCAGCAATCTCTGCATTTCAGATTCCATTTTAGTGATTGACTTATTAAATGATGACATCAGTGCAACTTGGCTGCATCATTGATGCCTTAAAGAAAATAAAAAATACACTTAGTTTCAGCAAATGACGGCAATTGATCTCGGGATACTGGATCAACTTTATCGAAGCTGGTATCAATACCAACTGAAAACGCATTGCAGATAGTGATGAGGTACCTACAATGTGATGGAGTTAGAGCAATTCTTTACTTTCACACTCGATCCGTCCAATCATTGCCAGTCTTCAGCATCGCTTCAGAAACTTTTTCAGAAAACAAAGCAAGAAAAAGCACCCCTGGACTACTGTACCAAAGATGGTTTTCAAAATTCCTTTTCGCAGCATCAGACACCGTTTTGTTTAATTTCGTGAGATCTGCTTGAATAACAATAGATCGTTAAACGGAGCATCACGACTCACAGGACATGATATCCAAGCTTTGACGTAAATGTGAGTGGCAAACAAGCAGAATTCTTGCAATATATTTACCTCTGAAGGTGTGAGCTAGAACTGATTTCTAAACAAGTAGATCTTGAAGCAGTATATCACTTTCGCCATCCAGCAAACCATATGGTAATTGCCTTGCGCATGAAAGTGATACGGTTGGCTGCTTACACTGATGCCAAATACCAACAATCAGGTTTTGATCATCCCACTGTAAACTTCACGTGGTATGTAATTTGAGGCACATGACAGACTGTCTTGCAGAAATGACACAATACTGTGTTTGTGTTCCACCTTAAACGGATCATCTAGTCTCGAATCCTCTAGCGGACTATACAGCTGCCGATCAACCTTAGGCCAAAATAATTTAAAACCTTTGTACAGTGGAATGTTAGGGCTGTTTGTGGAGCCATAGAGAAAAAAACAACTCCGATGATCAGTTTATGCACATGATATCGGCAGGCAATTGTAACAGCTCCTCTTGCAATAATTTAATGTCCCATTAGTGATACCAGTGTTGAAGGATGTTGTGTCAAAACACATACCAATAATCTCATCAGATACCTCCCATAGTCTTAACAGCTGTATTGTTGCATTGGCTTGTGCCTTACCAGCACGGTTAGCATTTTCCCAGTTAAAACTACAGATAATCTGTCTACGTGTGACTGTAGCTCTGAATTGTAGTTGCCTCCATTATCTTTCCGTCCCACTGAAATTACCAATGGGCATTTACTTCTAAATTGAAATTCTGATTTTAAATTTTTTGTCTGGCATCGAACCCTCTGACAGAAGCTTGTAGTAAACAAGAATCTCCATTTCAAAATCATCGCCATCTTTACCTTCATCCTCACTTTCGCTGTTGTAGACCAAGTAGTAACAGCAGCCTTCTGATGTCTTCTTTCGTCTTCAACTACTCTTTCTCTTAGACTGCTTTTCTTTTTGAAGATCTCAACAGTTACCTTAATGCTTTCGGATATTGTCTTCTTCAGCACCTTTTGATTATAGAAAACCATCTTTATAGCATGACCCAAGGTTAGTGAGACATCGCTAGGCAGGCAAGTATTCGTATGTCCAATCAACCAAACTTCAGTTATACGTCTTGTCAATACACTTTGTGAATTACCACTTGAATAATAAAATTAGTTATAATCTAAAATTCAAATATCACAGTATACTTTTAATTTTACAATGAACTAAAATTATACTATAGCAAAAGCAAGCAAGCGACACAACAGAACTGCCACATTATCTCATACATTGAAACTTCGGGTCGCCTGAGCGACCTCTAAAAGTAGTTATTTTTTCAAAAAGTTTAGTTTTTCTTGATTTGCTTGCCAAAAGGAAAAAAAAATAAACCACAATGCATTAGAATCGGAGAAAATTTTTTTTTTACCATGCAATGATGAATCGTCCTACTGTCTGCAATTTTTTAGCATTGAGGTTCGGAACATCTCCCCCCACCAGGCAGGAAAATGCCCTTGACTTGCCATTCTGGCCGATCATTAGTATACACACCTTGCTGGTAAGGTCATTCTGGGCAAGTGATTAAAAAATTTAGAGGAAAAAAAATTAAATTCTTTCACTGCAGATATAACCCGCTGCAGAAATCTTTCAATTGCAGATTTCACAATTTTTAGAGCATTTTCGAAAAAAAATGCTCTATTGTCCCCGTTTTGTCTGTCTGTCTGTCTGTCTGTCCGTCCGTCCGTCCGTCCGTCATCACCCTAGATCTCAACAACCATAAGTCCTAGACCCATGATGTATATATCATTTTGTAGGTCTTGGCCTGCCAAGAAATGACTTTTTTCCATTTCGCGATCTGACCTCTCAGGGCCGTAAAAGGGGCCTTAGTACCGTTTTTTACTATATAAGCTATATTAATAAAGGAGCGCTATATCTCAGCAACTATAAGTCCTAGACCCATGATGTATATATCATTTTATAGGTCTTGGCCTGCCATGTGTACATCAAAAGTTCATTTTGCGATAGGACCTCTGAGGGCCGGGCTTCAGGGCTCCTAAGGGGCTTATGTATTATATACACCTTGTACGTTCAATAACCCGTTCATTTGGTGCGAAATACTGCAGCACGTAGTTTCACCCAGATTTATTAAAAAAACTCATCAAATGAAATAGTAAGCTTGTGTTCTGAGTTTAATTGAAAGTATCAGAGCTATGCAACAATTGACGGAGTTTTCGGACGATTAAATGACTATAATTTCGAATGTTTTCAATTATGAGTCCTATTTCATTAACCACAAACCATTTGTAGTTAGATTTAAGAGACAATAATTTTTTTCAAATATAAAGAAACGTCTTTATAATTTAGTTTTTACAGATATATGCATTACACAATTGAATTTATAAACATTTCCAAAATTTACAAATATTTACTGAAAGATAGCATACGTAATGATACATAACATGAAAATGCGCTAACACGTCCTGTGTCCAGAATGGAACAGGCTTAATTGCTTGTTTTTATTTCTAAATAGTGTGTACTATTCAGGACTATTTCAAATGGTCTCATAATTACAATGCCAACATTTTACTTTTAATTTGATAACATTTTACTTTCAATTTGATACTTTATTACAAGGCAAACATTTTACTTTCAATTTGATACTTAATTACAAGGCCAACATTTTACTTTCAATTTGATACTTAATTACAAGGCCAACATTTTACTTTCAATTTGATACTTTATTACAAGGCCAACATTTTACTTTCAATTTGATACTTAATTACAAGGCAAACATTTTACTTTCAATTTAATTCTTAATTACAAGGCCAACATTTTACTTTCAGTTGGATATAAAATTGTTTCCATTGTCTAAACATTTAGGTTAAATATTATAGATCAGTGGGGGGGGGGGGGGCAAACTAGTTCTACGGAGGGCCACATTGAAAACTTGATTGTTATCGGCAGGTCACATATATATATATATATATATATATATATATATATATATATATATATATATATATATATTGTCTTCTTCAATTACAAATTTCAACGTATGAAAATATGAACTAATGATAATAACTATGCATTTGTCATTTTATTTCACATTCACACTCTCTTGCACATGCACATTACATTTTAAAAATATGAGCTTAATCAATTCAATGCTTATCTGGTAATACGACTTTACTATTCATATTAATTCAACTAAAGTTTATTGTTACCTGTCATAATAATTTTTAAGATAAAGGAAATTAATTTACACACAAGCTGACCACATAGTACATTTATTACACTGGGCAACAGCCAAAAATTTGTCAGGGGTTTTTCAACTGATTTAGTGGCCCTAGGGCAATATACAATTAGGAGCTCCAGGACAAGCTAAATGCAGGGCCCCTATGCTCAAAATAATAAGCCCCCCCCCCACCTAATAACACTGGGCAACAGCCAAAAAATCGTCAGAGGTTTTTCAACTGATTTAGTCCGAATATCACATTGATTTTGCTCGGTAAGGTCAACTTCTTGAGATACAGCCATATACCTACCTGACGAGCTATACGTATTCTAATATCAGTGGTTTTGAGTTCAATCATTTCTCTAAATTAGCTGCATAAAAATTAGCAGCAAAATAACCACAATTATAAAAACAGAGATAATTATATTTTATTTATAAATCATCAATCTGGATTTTTACTTGATTATTTAATGCATCAGCACTTGATTGGGCACAGCCTCCAGTACCCCGACCTTACCTCTGCCCGTCGTCCAGCTGCTCACTGCGAAGAAATTCCTGTACCAGCGTTCAGTGATCTTCCTGACAGCGACGATGAGGCCACCACTTTAGACGAGGGAAGAGATACAGAAGAGGAGTATGAATCACTAGATGGTCCGCAGCCATTCTCACAATTTGAGCTTAATGATCTGGTTCGGGATCTCAGCTTGTCAAATAATTCATCCGAGCTGTTGGCCTCCAGACTCAAAGTGAAAAATCTACTTGGCAAGGACGCGCGTATCACTTTCTTCCGTAGAAGGCATGAGGACTACATGGGCTACTTCTGCCAGGAGGAAGACCTTGTTTACTGCCGAGATGTCGCCGGTCTTCTTGATAAACTCGGCGGTCCTCAATACGATCCGAAAGATTGGCGACTCTTCATTGACAGCTGCGAGCGGTCTTTGAAGTATGTACTTCTCCACAACGGGAGCCAGTTCGCCTCAATCCCTCTTGCGCACTCCACAAATCTTGAAGAGAAATATGAATCAGTGAAGTATGTGCTCGACAAAATCCAATATGAGCAGCACCAATGGATCATCTGCGTCGACTTGAAGATGGTGAACTTTCTACTTGGTCAGCAGTCCGGGTTCACGAAGTACCGATGCTTTATATTATGTGGGACAGTCGCGACAGAGCCCAGCACTCTGTAAAGAAAGAGTGGCAGGCGCGAGATCAGTTAGAACCTGGGGCGAGAAACATCATAAACGAACCTCTTGTTGACCGGGAGAAGATATGGATCCCACCACTACACATGAAGCTTGGGTTAATGAAACAGTTTACGCGCGCTCTGGACAAGGATGGGAGGTGCTTCAACTACATGTGCCGAGCATTTCCTCAACTGACCATTGAGAAGCTGAAGGCCGGCATTTTTGACGGCCCACAGATGCGGCAGCTCATAAAATACACAGTGTTCCAAAACTCCATGAACACGCTTGAGTGCGCCGCCTGGAAATAGTTTGTGCAGGGGTGAACAACTTCCTGGGGAGCACGAAGGCAGAAAACTACGTCAGACTCTTCAGCAGCATGATAGAGGACTTCCAAAAATTAGGGTGTTTGATGAGTATAAAGATGCACTTCCTGTTCTCACACATGGAGAAGTTTCCTGAAAACCTTGGGCCGATGAGCGATGAGCAGGGAGAAAGGTCCCATCAGGACATCCGCCAAATGGAGGAAAGGTACCAGGGGAGGTGGGACGCAGTCATGATGGCGGACTACTGCTGGTCGCTGAAGAGAGACAAACCAGCAGCTGCTCACAAACGGGAATCGAAGAAACACCGATTTACGCCTTGAACTCTGAACTTTAGTTTCACGTAATGCTCATTGTTATATTAATATTATGATAGTTATGCTTATCAAATTTGGTGGATAAATAAAAACTGAATGAATTTGAACACGTTGACTTTTATTTCTTGAGTAAAAAAAGAAAAACATCGTAAGGGGTTTATCAGCTGATGATCCGCAAAAATGTTTTTTTTTTTTTTTTTAAAAAAAAAACGATTTTTTTTAAAATTTCTATAGCAAAAAATCCTAACCTGATTGAGCAAAACCAAGGCCATTTTCGGACTCAGAGCATCAAAAGTCTAATTCAACTGGAAAACCCAGGACGATTTTCAAAAAATATTTTTTTGTTGCCCAGTGTAATTAATGAGAAATATGTAACTGTTTACAATTTTGGATAATGTATGGAACTGTGGAACCAGTTTACTGGTTGTGATTCGCATGACTGCATTGAAATAGCAGTCAGTCAGCGTCGATCTGTTCTTACAATTATTTATTTTCAGACAAGGAAAGGCTTGCTCACAAATGTTTGTTGACCCAAATAGTGACAAAAGCTTGGCTAGCAAAGTTTTTTTAGGTATGGAAATGCAACTGCTGGCAAACATGCTAAAAGATCCAGGTGTTGGTCACGCAGCTCTAACTAATATTCTCGAGCCATAAAACCGATTTAATATCCCTAAACAAATAAAATGACCATCGACATGATACCGCAACATGCATAAGGGCCTCGTAATATACCCGAGGGCCGTAGTTTGCCCACCACTGATTTTAGCTGTTCTTCATAATTTTTGAGTCTACTTTTTTGTGTTGAGTGTGTCTTACGGAATTAAGTTGTGGGAACATAGAAATTCACGCACCAAACTCTGCATATGATCATACTCCAGACTAATGACTATCACTGATCAGAGATGTCCAAAATGTCTCAGCTCACAAGCTGGTTCACCACACACAATGTGCCCCTGACCAGGGATTCAGTGCACAAAATTCTTCTATACATAACATTCACCTTGAGCGCACTACAGCAGTCCAGCAATAATACAGGCCTTAGTTAATACATTGGCTTCAGTACTCACTACATGCTCCAGTGTACAATAATTGCTCAACTAAATAGTTCAGTGTACAGAAATATAAATTTCTTTACAAAATGCTTTGGGACCTATATAGCAGTGAAAATAATATAATAAAAATATTTCTAAACAATTGAAATATTAAATTAAGGAACAAAAGTGCTATTTTTCCTAATAAAATAAAAGGTACCATAACGCCGTCGTGTCATAAAGAAATAACACTGAAATATGGTGACGGATCGCCGTCACGGTGAGTTCCGCCTGAAAAAAAAACACTGAAGAACAATATAATGAATACCACCATACAATATAATGAATACCATCATACAATATAATGAATACCATCATACAATATAATGAATACCATCATACAATATAATGAATACCATCATACAATATAATAATAATATACAATATAACACAATGTTATCAATTTTTTACAAACAATAAGAATACCTAGTGGGGTGGCTTCAAGGTGTATAATCACACCTAGCCATGGTCAAACTAGAAATGCCTGACCACTAAACTACACACAAAAAGTCACTAACAAAACCTGTGACTGTTTAACTGTGTGAGGTAAACATTTTCATTATACCCACCACTTATTAAATTATATCTTGACATTCTCCCTCCTATGGTTGTCCATTTTTACGTTGTGGAAAAAATGGATATCTTAAATGATATCTGAAAAATACATAACATACATAAATTAAACTAATTAATTTAAATATATTGCATCAAAAATACATGTAGCACTCAATAACAGAATAAACATCAGAACTTGCTTGAGTTTTTGACTGGCATCAATGGGATAAGCTGCTAATATATCAATGACTTTTAACATCTTTCACAAACATTGTAAAAAAAAAATCTGAAAGAAAACCTGTAGGTACTCTAAACTTAAACTAATAAATAGAAAGCTAATGCAAGAAAAACAAAATTTACTTTAAAAAAAACACACCAGAATTCGCTTGAGTTCTTGACTTGCGTTAGTGGTAAAACCTGTTAATATATCTCAAAAAATATCAGTATCATTTACTAACATTCATTATCTTGGGACGTACAAATAATTTTTCTAAACGATTTGACATGGAATCAAGAGATAACAACTATCAGGGAAACTCAGAGGCTTGCAAAAATTGTTGGTTCTGAGGCTGAAACAATAATTCAATCTATATATCTCAGGCAGTGCTCGATTTATGAAAAAAAAATCAGTGCCGGGGCTAAAAATATTTCTGCAGATGAAAAAAGGATGACGATTCTCAGTGCCGGGGATGAAAAATATTTTCTGCAGATGTAAAAAGGATGACAATTCTCAGTGCCGGGGATATCCCCAGCATCCCCAGCGGCGGCGAGATGCCAACAATTTTTTTGAGGATCTTCAATTTAAAACACATAGGCCGACAAGTAACTAATTTATTTTCATAGGGTCTTCCATTTGGATCTTAGACAAAACCAACAAAATAATAGAACATTTGGTGAAATAATTTCTTTTGTTGGTTAGCCAGAATTGCTTCCGTCTTTTAACCACATTGTGGCATACAACTTTGCATCAAAATATTGAAGTGGTGGACCATTCATTTTAATAATCAGCAAGTGTTAGCTAGTTTTGACATCTAATGAATTGCAAATAGATGTGTGAGTTAAATTCATTGCGCTGAATCCTCTCTCGCATTCTGCACTAGATATTTTCAGAACATCTAATCACTTATAAAAATCATAAAGATCTGCCTCAGCGTCATGGTCATTCTTTGTCATGTGAAATTGGTGTACTATGGCTGAAGTATGACATGATTCAATTGGTGTACTATGGCTGAAGAATGACATGATTCAGTTGGTGTACTATCGCTGAAGTATGACATTATTCAATTGGTGTACTATGGCTGAAGTATGATATGATTCAATTGGTGTACTATGGCTGAAGAATGACATGATTCAGTTGGTGTACTATGGCTGAAGAATGACATGTTTCAATTGGTGTACTATGGTTGAAGTGAAGTATGACATTATTCAATTGTTGTACTATGGCTGAAGTATGACTTGATTCAATTTTCAAAAATTTGCGAAGTTCCATAATTTCACGATCTCCATACAAAATCAGTTGTTTAGTTTTTCGGCCAGTTTGCTTCACATAAAACTTCAGCATGTTTCAGCGCCAGTGTGTTGTTTACAAAACGGGAGGAGATTTCAACCAAACTTAAAAAAAAAATATTTCTGAAATTTTTGAAACTTTGTTCTGCATGAGTTGGTGGTATATGATTGATTATTTGAAACTGCCTGTGCGAGTAAATTCCTTTAAACAATCCTGACTGCTGACACCATCATACTCTTTGAAAGCAGACAATGTTTTTATAGCATTTGAAATATCGGCATTTGCTGTTCTAACTGAGGATGATCTTTTTTGTAAAAATAGTGACAAACTTTTAACAACCACAAGGGCTTCTTAGATTAGGGGGAGAGCGGGGCTAGTTGACATACTTTTTAGAATTTGCCATATTTCTCAGAAACTAATGAAACCATTTTGATGTAAACTGTATTTCCTGAAAGTTCATTGTTTTACTTACTTACAAAACAACTTAATACATGTGCATTGTATCATGTTTGGTAATGAAACATCTTTATAATAAGCTTGTGTGATATGACAACTTGCCCCTCTGGTGGGGCAAGTTGTCATTGTGAGAGGGGCAAGTTGTCATTTTTTTAAAGTCTAAAGTTTTGGTCTGTAAAACAAAAATTGATTGGAAAAACTAGAAACTCAAACTGAAGGAAGAAAATAACTTTTATTTTTTTATAATGCTACTAAAATTTGAGCGAAAAAAATATGTTTTCTTAAAAATAAATGACATCACAAATCATCTGAGTCACAATTATGACATATGTAATAGGGCCCTTCTTCTGTGCATTCTTCATGTGCTCAGCTTGTGCACATTAAACATTTTATACAATTTTCAGAGCTCTTAGAATTAGCCCAGGTGTCTAAACATATAGTGCAAAAGTTTTCATCTTCTAAAGATGAAGCGTTATTTTTTTTCGACTTTTCTTTTCCCTTTCCTTTGCCACTAGCATGTTTAACTATTTTTTGGCTGAAACTGTGACTGGCGCAAAGCATTTTTGAAAGGTGAATCTGTTAAAACAGTAGAGGTTCTCCTCTTTCTTGAAGATTTCATTGTTTTTCTGCCTGCCGCCATAGGTAATGGCCGTAGCTTATCTGGTGTTACCATGTCCAAATTTTCCGAAATACCAGAAACTTTATTGTGAGATGTTGAAGGTTCATATTCATGTGATGGCTCCATAGCACTGACTTGATTAATAGCTTTGGGCACTGTTGGGGTTTCTATTGGTTCAGGTCGTTCTGTAACAGAACTTGGCATATAACCAATATTAAATGAAGGTATTGTTAACTTTCCTTCAATATCATCTGCAAGATATTTTGGTTAGGTAACGCTGCAGAGTTCTGTAATTGATGTTAAAATCTGCAGACACTTGTGATGTACTTGTTTCATTCTATTTTACTGCTCTCACTACTTCAAGTATTGTACTTTTTGCAATTGAACCTCTACTAGTTGTTCTTCTATAGTTGTGGATCATGGTGTAAAATCTATAAAAGTAAACAACAAAAAGTTTAAGTTGGCCTACGTTTTAAAATTAATTTTATTTATATATTGTTTATATGATCATATAGAAAATTTGGTAAATATAGTGCCTATTAATATAAATATGTGTTATCAATACAAATTTAAATGCTTCCAAAAGAGTATATTTTACAGAAAATTGCCAGGAATAGTTTTTTTCCATATGACAACTTGCCCCCTTTAAAAAACGACAACTTGCCCCACATGGGGTTGGGACGAGTTTTATCGAAATAACTAGCTATCCGTGATACTAATATGATTACTGACTAAGTCATCAATAAAAACAGTTTCATAGCCATAATTTAGCTATTGTATTATTTTAAAATTTTGCAAAATGTTAATTATGTAAAGATTTTACAAAAAATAAAAAAGTTAATCACCGAAGTTGTTTTGAATGTTTTTTGATTTTTGGTAAAACTGTAAGTGCCAGTTTAATGAAATCAACGGAGGAGTCATTATTTTACCTCCTTTATGTTATACCAAAAAATCACAGCTTCAAGCATGCTACAACATTCCGAAAAAACGATTATGACAACTTACCCACATGTCAACTAGCCCCGCTCTCCCCTATTGTTAGTTCATAAACAAAAATCCATTTCTTTAGTTTCTGACTTATTCCATTGCATTTGGTTCTATCCCGAACATTTCTGCTTATATCCAAACTGAGTGTTTCAAAATGTTTCACCAAAGCTGGATAAATTTGCCAGATTGCTTGAACACTGCGCATCGAAGATGCCACCCAACAAATATCAAATTAACGATGTTGAGGACCCCTTTGAGGAATCCTTAGCTTGTCGTCTAATGTGTATGAGTCGCTGACCTATTAGGACTCGTATTTATATTTGTGTCTCCACCACAGCGTTTCACAGGCGATCAAACGTACAACACGTGAAGAAGAATTAACAATAGGTACTGTGTAACAACAAATATCCGTTTATTTACATAAAGGCACCAGTCCTAAACAGGGTCTGGTGGCTTTCAAAGGTAAAACAAAATAATCCAACAAAAAGAACTTAGCGAATTGAACGTTCTCTCGAAATATCTCTCTCTCTCAAAAGTCGAATACCGAATCTCCCGCTTTCTCTCACGCTTCCATTTTGCACACTTGACCCCCTGACCAATCATCCATTCACGCTCTTCACCCCCGCCAATCGGCGGTCACTAATTTTCCGCCCTAAAAGGGAGTAGTGAAGGTACGTCTAACCGACAAAGACAATAGTAGCCGGACATCTAAACGGACTATTCTTTGTCGGTAGCCAAACAGTGGCCAGTTGGTCAGAGAAAAACCACAAGGTGCGAAAAGGCATCTTTCTGACAAATTCCTAGCCCCGCGTTCCACTCGTCAGTGAGTAGGGCTTTCATCTAAACTTCGTTGGCCACCTACTGTATGACGTAATTACGGGGAGGGGTAGGAATGGGGGGGGGTAGAGAGAGAAATGGAACATATACTATTAGGAAAGGGAAGCCGTGGGAATCAAGGGCTGGAGGAATAAAGTGGAAATATTTTCGCCCAATTACTCACAACACGTGACATTACGCCGACCCATGGGCGTCGCTAGGAATTTTTCCAGGGGGGGCAAAAATTTTCCAGGGGGGGGGGGGCAAATAACAACTTTATGACATTTTTTTTAAATGTAAGGGGGGGAGCAAATGCCCCCCCCCTCTTATATGACATTTTTTCAAAATGTAGGGGGGGCCCCATGAATACGCCCATGCGCCGACCCCAGACGAAAAAAGAGGGATGACGACACCGTAATAGTGTGAGGCCACTACACAGCATTAATGTTTCTCCCACTTACACATTATTCGACAATCTAATCCCTAACATTAGTGAGACTAGAATACATGGTGAATTAAATGGGGATAGACAAGCATATGCGCCTTAGCATCCTTTAAAATACGTTTATAAAAATGTTCCAAACAAATGGAGCGTCAAATGGGAAAAAAAGAAATCTTAATTTAACAAATGTGACCATATAATAATAGATAGGGTCAGCGTGTACAGACACACATATAAAAAAACGGTATATGGCATGATGGTGCCAGCCGGACATACGATCTGGCCAAGATAAATTGGTCCAGTAGACAAAATAGTGATCACTTTTTACTTTCAAAAGGTGACACTTTAACAGGCCGTTACTAGATACTTCAAAAATAAAACAAGATAGTCTCCCGTGAAAGGGATAACTTTACATTTATAAGTACAACAGAGCTACAACATCAAACCTGCAATAAAATTAAGAGCATGCATCAATAAATTAACAAGTGACATAAGTACAATCACACAAGATTCACTCACTCCAGGCAAGCCATATCATCACTTTTCTTTATGTGGTTTTGTGAGTGAGCTCTAACCTGGATGTCACCGTCCACAAGTTATGCTGGGCACCGACTCATCAAGTACAAGAATCTCTCTAACTTTTTTGTTGCCCACACAATAGCTAGGCCCTCCCGTTCTATGGTGGCATACTTTTTTCTCCCTCTCGGTCAGTCTGCGGCTGATATAAGTAATGGGAAACTTACCATCCGGGAACTCCTGTAGTACCACGGGTTGTGAGTAATTTGGCGAAAACATTTCCACTTTACCCCTCCAACCCTTGATTTGCATGGCTAATAGTATATATATATATATATATATATATATATATATATATATATATATATATATATAATACATATATAATAGTATATGTTCCATTTCTCCCCCCTTCCTACCCCACCCCCGTAATTACGTCATACAGCAGGTGGCTAGCGAAGCTTTGATGAAAGGCCTACCTTCCGACGAGTGGAGCGAGGGGTCAGGAATTTATCGGGAAGATGTCACTTAGCACCTTCGGATATTCTCTGACCACTCGGCCACTGTTCGGCTGCCGACAAAGAATAGACGTCCGGCTACTACTGTTTTTGTCAGTATGACGTACCTCCACCCCCTCCCTTAAGAGCGGGGAATTAGTGACCACTGATTGGATGGGTAAAGAGCGAGGATGGATGATTCGTCAGGGGGTCACGTGTGTAAGAGTGAAAGTATGAGAGAAACATAAAATAGATTATTCGACTTAGGTTTCTCGAAGAGAACGGTCGACGTGAGAGAGAAAGAGAGAGAGATCGAGAGAACGTTCAATTCACTTTGTTGATTTCATATTGGATTATTTTTGCTGTATCTTTGCAAGCCACCAGATCCTGTATAGGACTGGTGCCTTTATCTATAATACAAATTTTACATCATATGTTCCGGTTTCCGTCTGTCATCGCGACTTCCGTCTGTCATCGCGACTTCCGTCTGTCATCGCGACTTCCGTCTGTCATCCAACATGGCGGCATAAACAATTCATCCAAGATGGCGGCATAAACAATTCAAAGATGGCAGAAACATTTACTGTTTTCTTCTTAACATGCATGATCCGGCTACCAACTGGCCAGCCGAGTAAGAATTGTCTCCTACATGGCTGCCAGAAATGACATTGGACCAGCCATGCGTTAAGTGCCGAGGTGACAAAACACCGCACACTAACATACGGCAGGTAAGATCGTGAATGCCAAATGGCAATCACAATGTATACTGTTTTCGACCGCCTCAATCTTTATCAAAGATCTATAAAGCGATCTTAGGGGAGGTATCACAAAATCATGCCAAAATATTTTGTGATACTCTCCGAAAAGCAATCATAAAAGAAATATTTACAGAAATCGTTCAATTAATATTCTGTGTGTTGTTCCACAATCTAAATTTCAAACCAAAATTATGGATACCTCAATATAATGTAATATTTATATTGTTTAAATTGTTATTTTTTCTAAAATATGTCTATTTCTAATGTACATTATTTCCCTTTATTACTAACAAAATACGTCACTTTTTTTTCATTTTTTGACTATTACGTCACATGAATGAATTGAATAAGGGTTGAGTTTGAGTAGCGCCGTACACAATGTTTACAATGCAAACTAACCCATTTATGATGGGGGCTTCACACAGAGGGTGTATGGAGGGGGCTCAGTTTGAGGAGGGCCCCCAAAATATTTTTTAAACTAAATATTAAGTACATTATCTCATGTCAAAATGTAGTGGCTCCCGAAGATGCCTAAAATCCCTTGGTTCGGCATTGGCTTCACAGAACTATAATGTTGAAAGCTTTGATATGTCTTTCTTTTTTAAGAGGCCTAATGTTTTCTGCGTCTGCGGCCTCAACTGCATTGATGAAATACTATGTTTTTAATTGAAGGTCAGCTAAAAGCTACACAACGATTCTTTCTTCTCGAGACCAAGCTTGAGAAGCGTCAAAAATTTATCTCATGTCAAAATGCAGGGGCAGCGTTCAAAGAGGCCAAGCCCACCTAGGTTCTGCACTGCCGGGTCGGCAATTTTTCTTAGTTAATTGCACTATGCTACAATGTGTATAACAGTAAATAAACCACCTGATAAACATGTAGCGTTTTGCTTAACACAAGCACTCACTCACGTCTCTCTTTCTTTTTAAAATACGCCATGTTGAACATCATAAAACATTAAATGAATAACTGTTTGGAAAGGAGTCCATTAAAATATTATGAAGGAATATGATTTTAAGAGTTGTTGTTTATGTTTACTCATAGTGAGGATTATTTCTTTTGGGAGGAACTATTTAACATATGAACTTTATTTGATGTATTATTAGGTGTCCCTATTCTCAAATGTATTTTGGCTACAATAATCTGTTCATGTCCTTGGGGCCACTGCAAGTATATAGACTGATTGTAAACGAGCTAATATATATATCACCAATTTCAACTCCAACTGTGTGCCTACTCGCCGGTCCGGGTACATGGCCTTTGATAACTAGTCTATAATACAAATTTTTCATCATGTGTTCCGGTTTCCGTCTGTCATCGCGACTTCCGTCTGTCATCGCGACTTCCGTTTGTCATCGCTACTTCAGTCTGTCATCGCGACTTCCGTCTGTCATCCAACATGGCGGCATAAACAATCCATCCAAGATGGCGGCATAGACAATTCAAAGATGGCAGAAACACTTTCTGTTTTCTTCTTTACATGCATAATCCGGCTACCAACTGGCCAGCCGAGTAAGAATTGTCTCCTACATGGCTGCCAGAATTGACATTGGACCAGCCATATGTTTAGTGCCGAGGTGACAAAACACCGTACACTAACATACGGCAGGTAAGATCGTGAATGCCTAATGGCAATCACAATGTGATACTGTTTTCGACCGCCTCAATAATTACCAAAGGGCAAGAAGCGATCTTAGGAGAAGTAACAAAATCATGCCCAATATTTTTTGATACGCTCCGAAACAAAAGTTGAACAAAAAGTGGTTTCAAAGGCCTATCTATTTCTCACAGTAACGTAATAAATCTATGGTGTTCAATTTGTTATTATATGAGAAGCGATCGTAAAAGAAATATTTACAGAAATCGTTCAATTAATATTCTGTGTTATGTTCCACAATCTCAATTTTAAACCAAAATTATGGATACCTAAATATAATGTAATATTTATATTGTTTAAATTGTTATTATTTCTAAAATATGTATATTTCTAATGTACAATTATTTCCCTTTATTACTAACCTAAAAAAAAATACGTCACTTTTTTTTCATTTGTTGACTATTACGTCACATGAATGAATTGAATAAGGGTTGAGTTTGAGTAGCGCCGTACACGTTTACAATGCAAACTAACCCATTTATGATGGGGGCTTCACACAGAGGGTGTATGGAGGGGGCCCAGTTTGAGGAGGGCCCCCAAAATATTTTTTAAACTAAATATTAAGTACATTATCTCATGTCAAAATGTAGTGGCTCCCGAAGATGCCTAAAATCCCTTGGTTCGGCATTGGCTTCACAGAACTATAATGTTGAAAGCTTTGATATGTCTTTCTTTTTTAAGAGGCCTAATGTTTTCTGCGTCTGCGGCCTCAACTGCATTGATGGAATTGAAGGTCAGCTAAAGCTACACAACGATTCTTTCTTCTCGGGACCAAGCTTGAGAAGCGTCAAAAAATTATCTCATGCCAAAATGCAGGGGCAGCCCCCAAAGAGGCCAAGCCACCGGGCCCGTAAATCCCTAGGTTCTGCACTGCCGGGTCGACAATTTTTCTTAGTTAATTGCACTATGCTACAATGTAAAACAGTAAATAAACCACCTGTTAAACATGTAGCGTTTTGCTTAACACAAGCACTCACTCACGTCTCTCTTTTTTTTTTAAATACGCCATGTTGAACATCATAAAACATTAAATGAATAACTGTTTGGAAAGGAGTCCATTAAAATATTATGAAGGAATATGATTTTAAGAGTTGTTGTTTATGTTTACCCATAGTGAGGATTATTTTTTTTTGGGAGGAACTATTTAACATATGAATTTTATTTGATGTATTATTAGGTGTCCCTATTCTCAAATGTATTTTGGCTACAATAATCTGTTCATGTCCTTGGGGCCACTGCAAGTATATAGACCAGAGATGAGCGGACAGCGGACGCAGATCCGCAGACTTTTCAGAATCAGCGGACTGACAGCGGATGCTTCGTGTGGTTAAGTTGCGGACTCGCGGACTGACGCGGATCCTCTTTAGCGTTACTATAAAAAATTTCCAGTCATTTAAACAGCTAAATTTCAGCAATGCGGACTGACTGCGGACCAATGTTGTAAGATTCTGCGGACGCGGACGCGGACGCGGATCATTGATAGAAATCCGCGGACGGACGCGGACGCTAAATTTCAAGATCCGCACACCTCTGATATAGACTGATTTTTAACGCGCTAAAATATATATCACCATTTTCAACTCCTACTGTGTGCCTACTCGCCGGTCCGGGTACCGGGCCTTTGATAACTAGTGTAAATAAAATATATATTTTGTCGTTCTGCAAGACATGTTGGTTTATTTCCTTCACGTATTGCACGTTTGATCGCCTGTGAAGTTCTGTGGCGGAGACACAAATAAAAAAATACAAGTCCCAATTAATTCAGCAACTCATACACTTAGACGACAAGCTAAGGATTCCTCAATAGAGGTAATAAACATCTGTGCGGCTCGTTCGGGAATCGAATTACGACATGAGAAATGTAATACGTACAGATCAGGTGGTGCGGAAGCTGACTCAAGTACGGACTTGATTGGGGGGGGGGGGGCTTAATCTGCCACAATCGCTCCACGGAAAGTACAGAAGAAGTCCACAAGTCTTCAGTGAACCAGTCCAACATCGGACTAGGTCTTTTTACAACGTGAGTATTAAACACTACGCTTATTTACGTGCATCGTCCAACGGAAAGTACAGAAGAAGTCAACAAGGACGGAGGACGCAAAACAGTTCAAAGGACAAGCCGGAGACTGTTATCGGCGAATAGCGAACCTTCCACGGATATGAGACTTTATGCGTATATAAGTGTATGGTTGTGTACGGTGAAAACTAGTTCTTATTCTTTGAAAGGAGGGAGGAAGCCTGAGGTTAGCCAATTTTTTTCACCTCTTTATTTGTGATAATTGTGAGCGCTTTAACCGTGGGTTGAACTGCACGGCGAGCTTTAGTTGGGTAAATGTTTACTAATCTTAGGCTCGTATCAACCTCACCAACCATGAAGTCTATGGAGGAGTATGTTCAGTACTTCATAGGCTTGGGGTGTGATGTTAATACTGCCATGAAACACGCGAAACAGGAAAGGGATAGAGTGGTGGAAGAGGCAAGACTAGAACGGGAAGCAGAAGTTGAACGCACTAAGCATGACAAAGAGGTGGAGTTAGCTAAAATAGCTGCCGATCAGGAGGCGGTTAAGCACGAAAGGGATAGAGAAACCGAACGCGCTAAGAATGAAAGGGATAAAGAGGTGGAGTTAGCTAAAGTAGCAGCAGACAAAGCGGTGGCCCTAGCACGGTTACAGGGGAAGTGGGGGCGACAAGCCCAGCCCCAAGCAGCCAGACAATTACGTCCTCCAAACCAAAACTTCCCAAACTGGACGAGACAGACAACATTGACGCCTAAATTCGGAGGTTTGAACGTTACGCTCTTTCCGTGGGGTGGGAAAGACATGAGTGGGACCCTGCTTGACATCGCTACTCACCGGACGGGCCCTGACGACAGCTACACGCTTGACATCTGACGAGTCAAATGACTTAGGGAGGCTCCTAAAGATAGGAAAGGGGCCCCAGTAAACGGGAACAGGGTGTTCAGCAACCCAACTAATGCTAAATCGGTGTGCTACACGTGCGGGGCCCCGGAGCATCGCACCACTTCATGTCGGCTGCAGAAAAATGTTCCCCTTGCTAGAGGGATAGGGCCCATTCCTATGGGGTCAGTGGTTTAGGTGGGAGCTGGGGAGGGAAATCTCCCAGTGATAGAGAGCCGGGTAAATGGTATCTGTGTTAAGTTATTGAGGGACTCGGGTAGTTCAGGGACTGTAGTAAAGGAATCTCTTGTAGGAGAGGGAGCTATGACGGGGAGCTGGGCCCACTTCAAAAGCATTAACGGTACCGTTAACAAGGCCCTAATAACCCACCGTTTATTAGACTCTGACTACTATTGGGGCCATTTAGAGGCTATGGTCCTCACGAACCCAATATTTGATTTAGTTATTGGTATTGTAAAGGGCGCTAAAGCCCCGTGGTCTAATCCAGTAGACCGCAGGGATTATCATCATGCCGATGAAGTCGAGGGGCCCAGGCTTGTTAACTCTGAAGAGAAGTTTAGGGGTCAAACCAAGCGCACCAGAGGGTCGTGGCTTGACCTTGTCAAGGGAGACTCCAGGGGCCCAGTCAGAAGAGCAGGGAACTCCTGGGGCTATAGGTTTAATGGTAAAGCTCGGGTGAAGGTAGAAAGACATGATGACTCATGGTTTGACAGACGGAGCAGGGAAGTAGACAGACGACGACCACGACGGTTGTTCAATCAGAGGTGGAGGATATTAGTAGAGCTAGTGACAAGATGGGGGGTATTCCAAATCAGAGTAAAGCTATGTTTAGACACCCGCCTAGAGCCGGCAAACGTGTCACCTCTGCTGGGCCACCTCGGAGGCGATCCCTTTCCCCTGAAAGACCGTTAGCAACCCGACCAGTAAGTAGAAGTAGGCGCGGTAAAATGGAAAGTGTAAGCCTTGAATTAAGTGTAAACCACGAGGAATTTCACAATGGGGAGGATTCTTGACCTAATAAGGCAAGACCCTATATTCCCCCATGTAAAAGGGACATGTTAGGCGCGGGGACAGACTTGATGCGTCGGTACCAAGGAGGTTGAATACATGGAGACGGCGTCTGCTATCAGATGGTACCAAGCGGCTGAATCCAGTGGGCGCAGCCTATCGCCGCCATGTTCGACTCAAAAATTCCACCAGCTTTCATTACGATACCAGTTTTCTCATTCTAGAAACGACTCCAATGAGCTTTGTATTTTGTCATCACTTTTTTTTCTAAATTCTGCTAAGGCCCTAGTTTATTTTTAGTGGACTAGTTTTCTAATATGTCAATTACAAAGCGCTTTAGTCTATGTATAGCTTATATTATACGCTATATCGAAATTAAGCCAGGGTAAAATTGTATTTTTACATAATACATAATATTTTGTATTTATACTTTGATGTTTATTGCAAAGCATTTGATCACACAATGAAACTAGACTAAAAACAATCCTGACAATATTGCCTTTCGAAGCGTTTCGAAGCAATCAGTTAATCAAACGATAGCAACAAACTATCGATACACAAAGACCCGCTGAGAGAGGGGCATGGGGGAAATGCCCAGGGGCTCGGCGAGTTTTAGGGGCCCAGACAGAGCTAGCCAATCAACTTTTGAAAATATTATTATCAGCACGATAGGGGGGGGGCGTGACAGCCCAGCCCAGGGGCCCGAAATTTCTGTCGGTGGGCCTGGATGCACATTTAAAAAGCCAATAAAACCTGTTTTACGACAAGAACCAAACATGAGCCTGCCATTTTGCGATTCACGTAAACCAGCTATGTATGTCTTCGCATTGCACCGTATAAATATTTATGTACATTGTGAAACGTTGTTGAAATGGTGGGGATATTGTGTTACATTGTAGTACATAGTGGATTATGTGGTACATTGTGGTGCATTGTGAGACATTGTGGGATATTCTGTTACATTGTACCACATTGTGGGACATTGTGGTACATTATGTTTCATTTTGGTACATAATGGGACATTCTGGTACATTCTGTTTCATTGTAGTACATTGTGGGACATTCTGGTACATTCTATTTCATTGTGGTACATTGTGGTACATTGTGGTACATTCTGGTACATTCTATTTCATTGTGGGACATTGTGGTACATTCTGGTACATTCTGTTTCATCGTGGGACATTCTGGGACATTGTGGGACATTCTGGTACATTCCGTTTCATTGTGGTACATCGTGGGACATTGTGGTACATTGTGGGACATTCTGGTACATTCTGTTTCATTCTCTCAATGCCACCTAATCCAACAGGCAACTTAAATGAACCATTGACGGCAACAATTATAAATGTTAGGCTCTCTTTTTGCCAACGGCATTGTGTCATCATCGAGATGTTTATTGCATATCATAACATCACTGCTTTACAGCAACAGTATTAAGCACACACAAATTAACTAATTAGCATTATTATTATAGTAACTAACTGATGAAGCAATATCCCGCTTTCTTGTCGTCGTTGTGTACAACCGTACGCCAAACAAGAGGGCATTTATTACTTTTAAAAAAAATTATAACACTGTGTCTCATAACGTTCAAAATAGTACAATAATATAACATACACACTACACAGCTACCAATGTTTTGAGTCGAACATGGCGGCGATAGGCAACGCCCACTGGTTTCAGCCTAGTGACGTCATGCCGCCTCCAGTAATTCAACCTCCTTGGTCG
Source organism: Bulinus truncatus (assembly GCA_021962125.1). NCBI lineage: Eukaryota > Metazoa > Mollusca > Gastropoda > Planorbidae > Bulinus > Bulinus truncatus. The sequence goes on along the minus strand of JAGDYQ010000009.1, from coordinate 3,322,920 downwards.
GTACCCAACATAAGTCGTCGACGGTTACATCCTGGTTGCAGCTCACTCACAAAACTACATTTAGAGAAGTGATGATATGGCTTGCCTTGAGTGAATGAATCTCACGTGGTTGTACTTATGTCGCTTGTTACATTTGTTCATGTACTAGTTGCAAGTACCCGGCTTTGCCAGGGTTTAAAATAAGGTTTTCTGTTTATTTAAGAAGCGTAATTTGACGTTTAATTATGATTTAAAATGGCAGTTCCCCCCACTTTCTTCCTCCCTCCCTCTTTCCCTCCCTCCCTCCATCCCTCTTTCCCAACCTCCCTCCATCCCTCTTTCCCAACCTCCCTCCATCCCTCTTTCCCTCCCTCCCTCTCTCTTAGGCATGACTGTAGCAAAAGATGACAATTCCTATGGATGAAGGAATGAAATGTAATAATGTAGTAAGTAATGTGATATTTGGTTCCCCGTACCGATCATATTTATAGTAAGTGAGCTATGTAGGAGAGAAGCTCGTAAAACCTGAAATCGGGGTAAAAGTTTGCCAATTTCCATGTCTTTGATTTCCAAAATAATTAATTACAATTAAAGTACCCATTGATATGGAACGAAACCTGTTTAAGAATCTTTCCCATGTAATTTTTTGTCCGTGTACCAAAAGTAAAAAATAACTACTTTATTATGCACAAAGGCAAGTTGGTGTGGCACCATACAGCACCAAATAAAAAAATATACCATCAGGAAATGACGTCATAGAGGATTTATAGCGACGGCGTTCCCATACCATGATTACTTTATCAATACATATCAACGCAGTGGCTACGATTCCAGTTAACTGGACTCCGTATTATTTTTTTCCGGGCTCCAGCTATAGATTACCAAAATAATTAATTACAATAAAACTACCCCATGTAATTCTGTAGCAAGTATTTAATCGATATTATTAAAAAAATAATATATTAAAAAAAATAAAAATGAACATTGAGCACTTCTGTCGTCAACTGATTCGTAATGTCAGTTTGTTTACAAATTTAATAGTGAAATTAAATCAGAAAATTACTGATAATTGTCATGAATGATGATGAACATGAAACTGAAACCGGAAACGGGAAACTCAATAAACAAAAAGTAATTTATGAAAAGATAATAAATAATTGTATTTTCTTTAAAAATTATATTTGCCGCCATTCGGTAGATGGCAATACTTCTCTATACTTATAAGACGCATTTGCTGTCTGTCTGTCTGTTCCCTTAAAACTCAAGATCCAGACAACCAAATAACGTGAGATTTGGTACACGTACACATAATTACATGAAGAAAGTCATGAAACAGGTTTCGTTCCATCTCAATGGGTAGTTTAATTGTAATTAATTTTTTTATATTTTAGTATTTTACTATATAAAAGTATTTCACGGTATGGGAACGCCATCGCTATAAATAAAAATCCTCTGTGATGTCATTTCCCGATGATACATAAACTTGCGCGCCGATGATACATTTTTTTTTATTTGGTGCTGTATCATGCCACACAGACTTTGTGCATAATAGTTTGTTTTTTTACTTTTGGTACACGCGGAACACAACATTTTAGAGAAAACTTTACTAAACAAAAGCGGTAAGTAAGATCAAGATCCAGAAATTGTACAGAGAAAGAAAGGGAGGGAAAGAGATAGATAAAGAGAGAGATGGGGGCAGGGAGGGAGGGAGGGGAAGGAGGGAGGGAGGAAGGGGAGAGAGGGAGGGAGAGAGAGGGGGAGAGAGGGAGGGAGAGAGAGGGAGAGAGAAGGAGGGAGGGAGAGAGAGGGATAGAGAAAGGTAGGGAGGTAAAGAGAAAGGGATGGAGGGAGAGGGGTAGGGAAGGAGAGAGGGAGGGTGGGAGAGAGGGAGGGAGAGGAATGAGCAATAAAGAAAGAGGGGGGCAGGGAAAAGAAAGAGTGGGAAAGAGAGAGGAAGGAAGGGGAGAGAGGGAGGGGGAGAGAAAGAAGGGGAGAGAAGGAGGGTGTGAAGGAGTTAATTATAACATTATTTTATTTGTGCATATGTGTTTAATCACATTTTTTAATTGACTAGAGATTATACATTTTTATGTCGTTATGTGACGTAGTAAAAACGTCACTTGTCTCTTGCTTAGATACAAGCCTTAGAGATTTTAAAAGGAGTTACTTATTTCAGCTTGAACTAGGAGGTTGTATTTAGTTTTCTCTATGAGAGTCAGTTTAATAGTCAAGTATGATTTAGCATGTTTTCTACTTTAATGTCTTCGTGTAATAAATTTGTCATGGAATCAGTTATACGGCCTTGAGACTTTCATTTATGATATATTTGTGAATACTTGTGATGAACAACACCACGCTACCATACGCCTCCATCTAAGCCAAATCTTAAACCTTTACAATGGTGGTAGCTTGAAACCCTAACAGCCTGAATAGCCCTGACAGCCCCTGGAGAAGCCTGAGAAGCCCAACACCAGAGAATCTAGCGTCAGCAGACATATTGTGTCAACCGCCCACAGAGCCCAACACCAGAGAATCCCTCGTCAGCAGACATACTGTGCCAACCGCCCAGAGAGCCCTGTGACCAGTGAGCCAGTCCAGTGAGCCAGACCAGTGTGCCCCGTGACCAGTGTGCTGCCCAGAGAACCAGTGTGCTGCCCAGAGAGCCATACGCAAAGTTGAGATCATATCTCAACTACAGACTGTGAGATCAAATCTCAAACTGACTGCGATAAGTCATTCTACGGTCCAGTCAGGTCTGTACCTCGAATACTATTTTGAGGAGTATTTTCATTCATCGTCTGTGACGTCAGCACTTTCCTACGGAACAACAACGGAAGGAAACAAGGACAAGGTTCAAGATGGCTGCTTGTTGACTTATTGTTGTGCCTTCATTCAGGATGGTGTGTGCAAGGAAGACAGATACAAGATGAACATCAAGTAACTATATACATTTTTTCCCCCATAATATTTAAATTTTCAGTGTCCATATATGTTTGTCTGATTATTACTAACAAAAGGGAGGTCGGAGAGGGACTCAGAGGAGATTAGCAAATCTGAGGCTCTGCTAGGATATATTAACCTTCTATTTGGATCTTTTCACACTCAATTGTGTGTTTAATTATGAATACTTTTGGATCGATCTAGATTGTTGATACTATTTGAATGTTTAGTTGTTTTTCGACCAGTTCGTTTATTCGTTGTACTATTTGTTTATTTACATATTGTGAAAAATTTATTCGTCAGTGTGTTGTCTTGTTTATTTACCTTGTTCTCTCTTGTTGACTACTACTATCTAATAGTGTAATAGGATGCTGATTTTGTTATCGTCTCGTCCTATGTTGTGAGATTTATATTTATATATATATATATATATATATATATATATATATATATATATATATATATACATAAATTCTTATAAATATTTTTTATTTATTTATTTTTTGGACACTGAAACCCATTTCCATTGATAATAACTATATGTGATATATGCCATTTATTTTTAAACATTGAAATATTGTTGATATTTGCCAACTATTATTTGACTGGGTGCCAATTGTCATTATCAGTGCCAGGGAATTTTTTCTTATTCTCCCAGTATTTGTTGAGATATTATATTGAATCATTGCTTATTAATATTATCTATTGCTATTATGTAAATCATAACATGGATACTAAAGACTTATGGGAAATTTATGATAAAAGAGGTGAAAAATATGGACTAACTTGAGAGAAACTATTACAATTTAGTATGGAAAATATTGAAGAAGAGGAAATTAGGGCTAAAGAAAAAATAGAGAAAGAAAAATTAGACAGAGAAGAAAAGGAATTACAAGAAAGAGAAGTAGCTGAATTAGCCAAAGAAAAAGAATTAGCTGAATTAGCTAAAGAAAAAGAAGAATTAGAGAAAGAAAGATTAAAATTAAGGTTAAATTTAGAAGGAAAACTAGTCAAAATAGAAAAATAAGAGAACTAGTCAAAATAGAAAAAGAAAAGGAACTGGCCAAAATAAAGAGAGAAAAAATAGCTGCAAAACAGAAACAAATAGAACTAAGACTAGAAGCAGAAATAGAAGAGTTAAATAAGACATTGCATAAATTAAATTGTGATAACTGTGGTCGTGAATTTGGCTCTAAGAATGCACTATTTGATCATTTGAGTAATGATTTGTGTGGTGATTTTGAACATGGCATAAATATATTATATAACAGTAAGTTACTAAATCGCAATGACAATACTTTACTAATAAATGCAAACTTAGACATAACAACATATGAATGCAACAGATGCAATGCTGAATTTGACTCTGTAAGACAGTTATTTAATCATTTAGAAAATAATGGTTGTAAAATAGCTAAACATAATTTGAACACATTAGAAAACAGTGATGTGAAAGTAAAGGATAATGATCAAGCTGCAATAATAGACCAAAATATAAATACAACCCTCACAAATACAACAATAGATCTAATCAACAAGATGACAATATTACATTAAGAAAAATTATAAAAGAACAGAGTCAACAAATACAAACATTGACTCAAAGTTTACAATCATTCATAAAAAAAATTGAAAAATTTGAACAACATATTACAGCTGATGGAACTGAACAGTCTAACACTACACAAATAATGATAGAGAAAATAGAATCACAAGTATTAAGTAAAGATAACAATCAAGTACTACTTTTAAACTCCATACATATTGTTAGAGACCTGAATGAGATATCAATAGACAAGACATCAAAAGAAAATGAACAATAGACAGATGCAACACTAGTTAAGAAAATTCACTCAATTTCAGTTGTCACACACACTAGTAAATAAAGTAAAACAAGGTCAACAATATCAAATAGACACAAACCAGTATGTTTTCATTGTAACAGTCCTGAACATAAAGCAAATAGATGCTCCCTTAAATTTAAAAACATATAATTTTGGTCACAAAAAATCTTTTTGCCCCTTTAGAAATAAACAGTATATTGGTACCTATGAGAAAAAAAAATTAGAAATAGACAACAACCACAGAAGGCATATAGTAATGACATACACACAATAGAAACAGCAGAAATAGACAACAACCACAGAATGACCATAGAAACAGAAATGTACACAATAGGCCTAGTCATATAGATTGGAAGGCATACAGAGCAAGAAAAGATTATAAAATAAATAAACATAAAAATTATTTTAATAGACCTCAATGTAGCTTTTGTAAAAATTTTGGTCATGATAAAGAAGAGTGTTTTAAATTAAGAAATATTTGTTTCAAAAAATCCAGGTGGAGAAAACATACACAATCATTTAATAAGAAATATAAATTTAGCAAAATGAAACAAGACTTAAATGAATGTGATAGGCAGGCTTGCGGACCCGGAGCCAAGGAGCCGGGAGCCGCTACTTTTTACTGGAGCCGGAGCCGAAAATATCTGGCGGCTCCACTGCTCCCAAATGCTTTTTTTTTACAGCAGAAATTTTTTTTTAGCTTTAAAATTCCAAATTTGTTTGATTATTTGCCTCATACAATTTGAAATGTTGTTATTTTTACGAACGCCACAACAGTAACACGCACATCACCACAAGAAATCTTTAATGGGGAATCGTTTAGTGTTCGTTTTAAATCTTGTTTAACCTCCGAAACTTTTTTAATGGCATGTTATTTTGTTATATATAAAGTTAAAACAGTTTTATTTCATAGAATAATTGTATCAATCATTTAAAATAAATTTTTACTAAGACGACAAATAGAACGCGTCATTTCGAATTATTATTTGACCGCGAATCAGGCCCGTAGCGTGTGTGGGGGCCAGGGGGGCTTAGCCCCCCTTGCGTTTTGTCTGGCCCCCTCTGCTTATTTGATCTACTTAGTAAAATGTATTACCTGGTCCCCCCTGCTATTGCCTGGCCCCTGCTGTAGAATGCCTGGCCCCTGCTGTAGAATTTTCACGCTACGGGGCTGCCGCGAATTGGTAATAGACTAAAAACAAAATGGTCGCTTTCTGTATTTAACAATTTTATTATAAACAGAATATCTGAAATAGAGTAGATAAATTTATAAGGCTGTGGCTATACGGACCCGGGTCCCAATAAAACCCGATTGTTATTCGATTAACGATTAAATCATACTATTCAAACAATTATAAAAAAAAAACAATAATAAAGTTTATGTATAGCTAAGCTAAGTGCATATCTGCCACGGGTCCGAATAACAATCAGACTTTATTGGGACGGGGTCCGAATAAAAATCGGAGTTTATTGGTACCCGGGTCCGAATAGTCACTTTGAATTTATAAATAATAAATATAAATACTGAAGTATTTAAAATATTTTAAATAATGTATCATTTTATTATTTGCTAATTTGATCATTGAAATAACTTTTTATTACTTATGAAAATGGCGACTGGTGAAACCTCGGTCGAAAATAATGATATGATTCTGGATGCACTGAAATTGTTTGTTTTTAGAAAAACCGACATGCGTAAATTTTTCAAGTTCCTGACTATGGGGCAGCCCCGTAGCGTGAAAATTCTACAGCCGGGGCCAGGCATTCTACAGCAGGGGCCAGGCAATAGCGGGGGGGGGGGAGGTAATACATTTTACTAAGTAGAACAAATAAGCAGAGAGGGCCAGACAAAACGCAGGGGCCCCGGCCCCCTGGCCCCCCCGCACGCTAAGGGCCTGCTATGGGGTTGAACGTGACAAAATTTACATATCTTTTTATCAGCGGCATGTTTGCGTGGCGCAATTACAAACATTTTTGTCTCGTGTGATAGGGAGCCGGAGCCGTGCCAGAGCCGTCAAATTTGTGGGATCCGGAGCCGGAAAAAATTTGGCGGCTCCGCAAGCCTGGTGATAGGTTCAGTTATAAAACTTATTAGATATCTTTACATGAATGGGCATATTCTATAGAACATTATTTTTTATTATCATAATAAATGTCGATCATCTGACAGATTTAACTCACATGTTTGTTGTAGTGAAGAACTTGGTTAATTTTTTTTTGTGTGTAAACTTATTAAGAAATAAGTCAGATTTTTCTAATATTTTATGGCACTGGTACATGACAATTATGTATATACTAGCTGAACAGGCCCGGTACCCGGACCGGCTATTTGGCACGCAGTTGGAGTTGAAAATGGTGATGCGCTCACAACACCACATCATTGACTAATCTTAATTCATTCATAATATTTTAAAGGACTCTTTCTTAACAGTTATTTTTAGAGCATTTTTTTCGAAAATGCTCTATTGTCCCCGTTTTGTCTGTCTGTCTGTCTGTCTGTCCGTCATAACCCTAGATCTCAACAACCATAAGTCCTAGACCCATGATGTATATATCACTTTGTAGGTCTTGGCCTGCCAAGAAATGACTTTTTTCCATTTTGCGATCTGACCTCTGAGGGCCGTGAAAGGGGGCTTATAAAGTACCGTTTTTTGCTTTATAATCTATATTAATAAAAGAACCCCCTATATCTCATGAACCATAAGTCCTAGACCCATGATGTATATATCATTTTGTAGGTCTTGGCCTGCCATGTGTACATCAAAAGTCCATTTCGCGATAGGAACTCTCAGGGCCGGGCTTCAGGGCTCCTAAGGGGCTTATATATTATATATAGATTATAAGCTAAACAAAGGGGCGAAATCATTATTTATTTTTGTAACAGTTATTCAACATGACTTACTTCCATTACTTTTTATAAAACCCATAATCAATGACAACTTTGCAGCACAGCTCAATCAACCGAAAGTCATCATTTGTTGGGACTTCAATCAAGATTTCAAAGAGCCCGGGGCAGAAATTGAAAATTTCTTCGAATCAAACTTCAACATTCAACTACTTTCACCAAGATTGGCAACAACAATTTATCAAACAACAATTGACGGAGTTTTCGGACGATTAAATAACTACAATTTAGAATGTTTCAATTATGAGTCCTATTTCAGTGACCACAAACCACTTGTAGTTAGATTTAAGAGAAAATATATTTTTTTTCAAATATAAAGAAACGTCCTTTTAATATCTTTTTTCAGATATATGCATTACACAATTGAATTTATAAACATTTCCAAAATTGACAGATATTTACTGAAATATAGCATACGTACTGATACATACACGGAAATGCGCTAACACGTCCTGTGTCCAGTATGGAACAGGCTTAAATTGCTTGTTTTTAATAATGTATCAATTCTCTTTCACTTAGCCCCACACCCATCCTTCCCTCCATCCCTCCCCCGCCCGCACCCCCTTCCACTCAAGACATGCCCGAATCGGAGTGGGTCTCAATGTACAAAATTACAAAAAGGGGCATTTAGTATAACTGCATGTTCACCCTGTTAACAATACCACGTGACACCTCTCCCTACATCTCTCTCTCCTCCCCCCCCCCCGTTAAACACTCCTTTCCCAACCCTACACCCCCATTCCAACAGTTCTTTTTTTTTTATAATTTATCATGTTTAACATGACGTATTAAAAAAAAAGAGAAACGTGAGGTTAAAAAATTAGCGGTGTTGCAACTTGAATCGTCTGCTTGACCCCCCCCCCCTTTTCTGCAACCATTTGGTTTATTCCCACACTGTCAAGGTCCCCTTGCGGGGTCCCTGCGATCGTTGTCTATTGGTATGATCACCTACTGAGTTCTGGCCAGCATTTATATTTGTCCCAGCCACGAGATTACACAGGACGCACAACACAACAAGAAATGAGTACACAACTCAAATGTAAATACGATACAACGAGTATTTATTTACATTGAAAAAAAAAGAATGCACATCAGCGTGCCCTAAAAAGGACAGTAGCGTTACCGGCTACTACAAACAATATTATAATCAAGTATAACATACATCAAAAATAGAATAGTTACCTGGGGTGGGGTAGTTCTAAAAGAACTTAGGCTAACAGCCTATTCCCCCCCCCGGTGCGAGTGTTCGCTCGACTTCACTTCGACGGATCAGCGCTGACTGAATAACAAATTCTGACTGAAAAGTTCCGCGACGCACATCGGATCTCCCGGCATACGTGCCGAGACTTTCGCTTCACTGACCAATCGCAGTGACCGTGTACGTCACACCTATCACTAGTGCCTACACGCGTGATCAATAAAGGGACACTCCTCTCTCGCCCCTTTCCGCTTGAATACAACAATGGCATAGATTATCTCCCCTATATTCTTTACCCAGGTGGTGTCAGAAATAAAGGGGATTAATCTAGTGCCAGACGCACTGACCACAGTGCTGACACCTGGGAATACAAAAGCCTTTTGCTATTCTATTTATGATCTCCCCAATAGACATTCTCTCCCCAGGTGACAAAAAGTGATAGTGGGTGCTAGACAGACTGACCACAGTGGGAACACCTGGGAAGACAAAGCCTTTGTCTATCCTATATATTTATATTATCCCCCCCTCTCGAGTGATAAAATAGGAGAATGTTCTGGATTTCATAAAACTTAAGACACAGAATGTGACACACACCTATCCCAACCAACTCGGTAATATATATTTGAGCGCGTTAACAATCAGTCTATGTACAAAAAATAGCTTTTTATATAATTCATACCAAAGAAAATAATCCTCATTATGGGTACAGTAGCTTAACAAAAACAACCCCCGACTATTAAACATAATTTGCACACACTACTCAATATCATTTAAAAATCTTAATTCATTAATAAGAAATCCTTGTTGTGTTTAGAATTCCGCAGCATTTCATTTGTATTCAAGAAAGATTCATTTGAAGAACAAAATGCGCACCGAACATACTTTCATTTAACATACATTGTCTCTTTTTAGTTTCTATAATTTTGGAATTCCCCAGACTATTTTTATAGAGACGGTCGATGACACGCACTGTTTTTTTTTAGCGATGTAAGCTTTCAACCCGTACAGTGCCGTGTATTTTTAACGTACAGACATGCGGCTTTTATTGCCATACTTTACACCGCACAGTGTGTAGGTCTGTCAATCCACCGTCTATGTTAGCCGATTATGTATATAAATATTGGCACTACAGGCAATTTGTTCTATATAATAGTATGGTGAATTGGTTATGCTGTTGAGATGGAGATAGGTAATATTGTTCATAATCATTTGATTTTTCTCATCTAGATATTGTACTTGGTTTATCTAAGGGTTGGTCGGGAATGACCATATAAGTAGCAGAGACGCTGTGTTCCAGCCAGATGGCTGATGATTATTGATGATTATTGAGTATTGAGTATTATTGAGTATTGAGTATTATTGAGTATTATTGAGAATTATGAGTATGGACATCGGTATTGTCATACTGTCTTATTTGAATTGCTTCGGCAAACTGCGCATAATTTTTTAAGTTGGGCATAGGAATGCCATGATATTTTTCTTGAGTTTAATGGGGATATTGAATATTTTTTGGCATTGCTTCGGCACGATATGCCATGCTGTATACAGTAACATTTGAGAAAACAAACAATTAAGCCTGTTCCATTCTGGACACAGGACGTGTTAGCGCATTTTCGTGTTATGTATCAGTACGTATGTTAGCTTTCAGTAAATATTTGTAAATTTTGGAAATGTTTATAAATTCAATTGTGTAATGCATATATCTGTAAAAAAAATATTAAAAAGACCTTTCTTTATATTTGAAAAGAATTTATTTTCTCTTAAATCTAACTACAAGTGGTTTGTGGTCACTGAAATAGGACTCATAATTGATAACATTCGAAATTGTAGTCATTTGATCGTCCGAAAACTCCGTCAATTGTTGCATAGCTCTGATACTGTCAATTAAACTCAGAACACAAGCTTACTATTTCATTTGATGAGTTTCTTAATAAATCTTGGTGAAACTACTATTTTGATGAAATGATATTGAAACACTTATTAGTTGTTACTCATGATGGATTAAGTGAGATATTTGTATTTAAGAATTGATAAATTTTCAAAGAAATGTTGCACATTTTTCGGAGGGTAGGGAGTTGTGAAGGAGTTAATTATAACATTATTTTATTTGTGCATATGTGTTTAATCACATTTTTTAATTGACTAGAGATTATAAAGTGTGTATAGAGGGCTCTGGGCAGAGGTAGTACCTTGATGCTCTGACATCTGCACCCTCGGGTGGTCAAGCTCACTGGTCCTCGCTCATCTCTTGAATCTATCACGTGTGGCTCCCCGCGCCACACCCTGGGCAACGGTCTCAGCTGACCGGCTAACCGCGTGAAGGAGTTGTGCTGACACGGCACAACTGGGCGTATGAACTGGCCAGGGCGGACGAGATCAAATGTGAACCCAACGGCTACGTGTCCGTGATCAAGGCGGGCCACCGATAAGGAGGAAACCGGCTGTGGTCAAGCTTGGAGAGGGTTGGGTGCCGCCAAGCATTTCCTGCCCCAGATACACCATGACTGAAAACGTACTAGAGATAAAGAGAGAGAGAGAGCAGGGAGGGAGAGAGGAAATGAGGGAGGGAGGAGGGGGAGAGAAAGAGAGGGAGGGGGAGGAAGGGGAGAGGGAGGGGGAGAGAAGGAGGGAAAGAGAGGATGGGAGAGGGATGGAGGGAAAGAAAGGGAGGGAGAGAGGGAGGGTGGGAGAGAGAGGGAAAGAGATATAGAAATAGAGGGAGAGAGATAAAGAGTGAGAGAGGGGGCAGAGAGGGAGAAAGGGAAGGAGGGAGGGAGGGAGGAAGAGGGAGATGGAGGAGGGAAGAAGGGAGGGAGAGAGGGGTAGGAAGGGAGAGAAAGGGGGAGGGAGGGAGAGAAAGGGAGGGTGGGAGAGATAGAGAGAGAGAGAGGGAAGGAGAGAGAGATAGGGGGGTAGGGAGAAAACAGAAGGTAAACAGAAAACCTTATTTTAAACCCGGGCAAAGCCGGGTACTTGCATAGTATATCTATATCTAATTTACAATTATCACTTGTTACCACTAACCTAAAACAATGTCACATTTTTTTTTCATTTTTTTACTATTACGTCACATGAAATAATTTATAAGGGTGGAGTCTGAGTGGCGCCGTACACAATAGGGTTGGTCGTTGAAGTATTTTTTTTCAAAAACTACTGATGGCTAGTTTTAAAATGTTGCTCCCACATCTGATGAGTGCAAATAAATTGATTCCAGCTAAAATGGAAGGCTTTTATACTTTCCCCCAAGACTTTGGAAATTTCATAATTTAAGCCATAAAAGTTACCTCTTAATATCTTGATATGTACTTACAGAAAACATTTTTAGAGCACAATTTCAATGAAAATAACATGTTAATTACTGTTTATTTAAAAGCTACTTAATTATCAATAGCTAAAAGTTTAAATTGACAACTTAATCTTATTTCCAGTCTTTTTTAAATCCCAAATGCGGCACGATTTTTCTTGATTCCAATTTTGCTGGAACAGTGAACTTTAATACATTTATGATCTTATGATTTTGATCCTCTAAGCAGTTCGTTTATAAAAACAGGCCAATATAATTTATATTTATAGAGTGACTTTTCAGACTTTATTTCATCTGACGAGCATAAAACCTTTGAATGTAAGTTGTGTGTTGATTTATTTATATCGAATGCTTATATCACAGAACTGATTGTTGATGTTCGAATGTTTATATCTCAGAACTGATTGTTTATGCTCGAATGTTTATATCTCAGAACTGATTGTTTATGCTCGAATGTTTATATCTCAGAACTGATTGTTTATGCTCGAATGTTTATATCTCAGAACTGATTGTTTATGCTCGAATGTTTATATCTCAGAACTGATTGTTGATGTTCGAATGTTTATATCTCAGAACTGATTGTTTATGCTCGAATGTTTATATCTCAGAACTGATTGTTGATGTTCGAATGTTTATATCTCAGAACTGATTGTTTATGCTCGAATGTTTATATCTCAGAACTGATTGTTGATGTTCGAATGTTTATATCTCAGAACTGATTGTTTATGCTCGAATGTTTATATCTCAGAACTGATTGTTGATGTTCGAATGTTTATATCTCAGAACTGATTGTTTATGCTCGAATGTTTATATCTCAGAACTGATTGTTGATGTTCGAATGTTTATATCTCAGAACTGATTGTTTATGCTCGAATGTTTATATCTCAGAACTGATTGTTTATGCTCGAATATTTATATCTCAGAACTGATTGTTTATGCTCGAATGTTTATATCTCAGAACTGATTGTTGATGTTCCAATGTTTATATCTCAGAACTGATTGTTTATGCTCGAATATTTATATCTCAGAACTGATTGTTTATGCTCGAATGTTTATATCTCAGAACTGATTGTTGATGTTCCAATGTTTATATCTCAGAACTGATTGTTTATGCTCGAATGTTTATATCTCAGAACTGATTGTTGATGTTCGAATGTTTATATCTCAGAACTGATTGTTGGTGTTCAAATGTTTATATCTCAGAACTGATTGTTTATGCTCGAATGTTTATATCTCAGAACTGATTGTTGATGTTCGAATGTTTATACCACAGAACTGATTGTTGGTGTTCGAATGTTTATATCACAGAAATGATTGATTGCACATACCATTTCAATCAGTGGATTGATGATTATGAGCATGTAAAAGATATTTGGCTCAGTAAAGGATCTATAGGCTCAATGAAGAAACTATCGGCTCAGTGACGGAACTATTGGCTCGGTGAAGGAACTATTGGCTCAGTGATGGTTCTATTGGCTCAGGGACGGAACTATTGGCTCAGTGACGGAACTCTCGGCTCGGTGAAGGAACTATTGGCTCAGTGATGGTTCTATTGGCTCAGTGATGAAACTATCGGCTCAGTGATGTAACTATTGGCTCGGTGAAGGAACTATTGGCTCAGTGATGGAACTATCGGCTCAGTGACGGAACTATTGGCTCAGTGATGGAACTATCGGCTCAGTTTATTCTATTTTTATTTAAAATTTGATCGAAATATATTTGACTTGTCTTTACAAACGTTTGATCGTTTATGGTTAAAATTATTATTTTATTTGCTCAATGGGCTGAACACTTGTTTTGCTGGTTTCTTGTAATGGTTTGGTGTAAAAACACATTTAGTTTACTTGATGATTCAGTATTAAAATGACACTGGAAAGTGTCAGTATGTAAAACCCTCTTATTTACACTTGTAATGTTTCTAGTAAATGTATATGATCTTTATAATCGTTGTTATATATTGAGGCTGTAGAAAAGAGATAATTGAATTATTGACTATCACAGTGTTTCAGAGTGTGGTAGGCATACCCAGTTACACAAAGAGTTTGGCATGGAGTACCGGACTGAGTACATCAGGTAAACATGCGACAACAGTGAAAACAATGAATAGATGGGAAACCATGGTCTTAAAAACAATGAAATGAGTGGAAACAATTAATAGAGGGGAAACAATGAATAGAGAAACAATTAATAGGGAAACAATTGATAGAGGGAAACCATGGTCTTAAAAACAATGAAATGAGGGGAAGCAATGAAATGAGGGGAAAGAATGAAATGAGGGGAAACAATGAAATGAGGGGAAACAATGAAATGAGGGAAACAATGAAATGATGGGAAACAATGAATAGAGGGGAAACCATGGTCTTAAAAACAATGAAATGAGGGGAAGCAATGAAATGATGGGAAAGATGAAATGATGAAAACAATGAAATTATGGAAACAATGAAATTATGGGAAACAATAAAATGAGAAACAATGAAATGATGGGAAACAATGAAATGAGGGGAAACAATGAAATGAGGGGAAACAATGAAATGAGGAAAAATGAAATGAGGAAAGAATGAAATGAGGGGAAAGAATGAAATGAGAAACAATGAAATAATGGGAAACAATGAAATGAGGAAACAATGAAATGATGGGAAACAATGAAATGATGGGAAACAATGAAATGATGGGAAACAATGAAATAAGGAAACAATGAAATGATGAGGAACAATGAAATGATGGGAAACAATGAAATGATGGGAAACAATAAAAATGGGAAACAATGAAATGAAAACAATGAAATGGGGAAACAATGAAATAGGGGAAAGAATGAAATTAGGGGAAACCATGAAATGATGGGAAACAATGAAATGATGGGAAACAATGAAATGATGGAAACAATGAAATGAGGGAAACAATGAAATGAGGGGAAACAATGAAATGAGGGGAAACAATGAAATGAGGGAAACAATGAATAGAGAAACCATGGTCTTAAAAACAATGAAATGAGGAAGCAATGAAATGAGGGGAAACAATGAAATGATGGGAAAGAATGAAATGAGGAAACCATGAAATGAGGGAAACAATGAAATGAGGGGAAACAATGAAATGAGGGGAAAGAATGAAATGAGGGAAACAATGAAATGAGGGGAAACAATGAAATGAGGGGAAACAATGAAATGATGAACACAATGGAAATGAGGGAAACAATGAAATGAGGGGAAGCAATGAAATGAGGGGAAACCTTGGTCTTAAAAACAATATATGCAAGTTGTTTTTTTTTCCAAAGGGGACACAGCTTTAGAAAATTAAAAAAAATATGGGTACACAGATTCGAAAGTTTGGGAAACACTGGACTAACATAATGAGGAGAACGGATGTTAACTAAACAATTACTGTTGGCACTGGACTAACATAATGAGGAGAACGGATGTTAACTAAACAATTACTGTTGACATTGGACTAACATAATGAGGAGAACGGATGTTAACTAAACAATTACTGTTGACATTGGACAACATAATGAGGAGAACGGATGTTAACTAAACAATTACTGTTGACATTGAACTAACATAATGAGGAGAACGGATGTTAACTAAACAATTACTGTTGACATTGGACTAACATAATGAGGAGAACGGATGTTAACTAAACAATTACTGTTGACATTGG
This sequence comes from Bulinus truncatus, assembly GCA_021962125.1. Classification (NCBI taxonomy): domain Eukaryota; kingdom Metazoa; phylum Mollusca; class Gastropoda; family Planorbidae; genus Bulinus; species Bulinus truncatus. The sequence continues at coordinate 3,307,096 of JAGDYQ010000009.1, read as the reverse complement.
ACTAACATAATGAGGAGAACGGATGTTAACTAAACAATTACTGTTGACATTGAACTAACATAATGAGGAGAACGGATGTTAACTAAACAATTACTGTTTTGACTGGACTAACATAATGAGGAGAACGGATGTTAACTAAACAATTACTGTTGACATTGGACTAACATAATGAGGAGAACGGATGTTAACTAAACAATTACTGTTGACATTGGACTAACATAATGAGGAGAACGGATGTTAACTAAACGATTACTGTTGACACTGGACTAACATAATGAGGAGAACGGATGTTTAGTTGTAAACGAGTACTTTTGACAATGTCATGTTGGTGTTACAGTTCATACAAATGATATCACAGCTGGGAACGTTTAAAAAACTGACGTGTATGTATTTTCCTGAAAGCGTCATGGATCACGTAGAGCAGGGGTGGGCAAACTTTTTTCTATGGAGGGCCACATTGAAAACTTTATTGTTATCAGCGGGCCGCATATATATTTTGTCTTCCTCATATACAATTTACAACGAATCGAAATATGAATAAATGATAATAACCTTTTAATTATCATTTTATTTCACATTCACACTCTATTACACAAGCACATTACATTTTAAAATTCAATTTAATCAGTTGCTAATTTAGTAATAAGACTTTACTATTCTTAATTATTTCAACAAAAGTTTATTGCTAAATGAAGACGAAGGAACTTAATACATGCAGCCTGACCACAGCGCTAAATTATAATTAATGAGAAGTATGTAACTGCTCGCAATTTAGGATATTATCCTTGAAGTGTGGAACGAGTTTACTGGTTGTGATTCGCATGACAGTATATGAATTGCAGTCAGTCAACATCGATCTGTTCTTAGACTTGTTTATTAATGTTTATTTTCATACAAGAAAACGCTTGCTCACAAATATTTGTGGACCCAAATAGTGGCAAAACTTGGCAGCAAAGTTTTTTAGGTGTGGAAATGTCGCTGCTGGCAAAATCCTTAAAACTCCAGCAAAAGAACTGACTTGAACTTCTCCTTTAGGTCATAATTGCTTGTAGGTAAAGCATCTTTAACTAATATTCTGTAGCCATAAAACTGATTTAATATCCCTAGATTCGAATCAAATAGTCGGAATAAAATTTTAAAAAATATAGCGAAAAACTAAAAACAAAGAAAATCAACATACACAAATGATTGCAACATGTACATATGTACAGGCCGCATAATTTACTCTGACCGACCGCATGCAGCCTGCGGGTCGTGTTTTGCCCACCGCTGACGTACAGCGTTCATACTTCGTTTGTAACTAAATAGTGAATACATTGAACGAATTAAACATGTTAACTAAACATTTGCCTACAAAGAAATGTGGTTAGAAACATCTATCTATCTATCTATCTATCTATCTATCTATCTATCTATCGATTTATCTATTTATCTATTTATTTATTTATCTATCTATCCGTCAATCTATCTATATCTGTTAAGAAAACTAATGTAAAATCTACCTTCAATGTATTATTTTCTTATTACAGAAAGCAGATATATTAGCTTGCTAAATGTAGATCTGTAAAAAAGAAAACCCTGTTCACGCATCAAACATTCAATTATATTGAGATTTAGATGGATGAGTTTAATGAAGAGTATATTTGATATCATTCATAGAAATACAGTTTTGTTTTGTTTTATTTTCCATGCAAACAAACATGTGAGAACAAAAGAATTAGAAAAGAATACAAACTCGTCCATTAGCTAGGCCCTGTATAATGTTGCCTTCACTTCATCAAAAGTTAAAACGAAGTTAAAAGATATATACGTCGATAAAAAGAGTTAGAAGTAAGAGAATGGAAAAAAAGACATATGAGAATAAAATGTCATTTTATAATCCAATACATAATGATATAGTCAATAAGATTGTAAGAAATAAAAGACCTTAAGCCCATAATGGCTCATCGAAGAACATGAAGTGTAGAATTTATCTGTCATCGTAATTTCGGCGCATGAAAGGATTGTGTGATTAGCACAATGCCCAGCCACCTTTACTCCCCCAACTTAAGTCAGGTACACATTTAAAGATGTGTTGATGTGTATAACTTAAACCGACTTTCACCAAGACCTGGAATAATTCACCTGGCCTAGAGTTTTGAGACAAAATGTGTTGACTACACCGTGAATGTGGGAAAATAATGACGCACTAGCTACTGGGTATATCTACCTGGAATAGAACCGGCTAATTTAGCTTATTCTGCATCTGGCGTACAACTGTAATTCATATTGGTGTGTCTACATCCTAAATGAATTGTTGAAGCTATAACAGTAAGAAAAGTCGTTGAGGCTACAACCGTTGCTGGCGATACAACAATAAAAGAAGTCAATGGAGATACAACTGTACCAGAAGTTACAGAAGATACAACTGTACCAGAAGTTGCTGAAATACAACCGTACCAGATGTTGCTAAAGATACAACTGTACCAGAAGTTGCTGAAGATACAACCGTACCATAGGTTGCTGGAGATACAAAAGTACCAGAAGTTGCTGGAGATCAACAGTTCTATTATGCTGAAAATGTTACCAGCATACTCTCAGTACTTTCCACAGTACCTATTATGTATATAGACCTTTCTCACTTGTATTCCTGCGCGTCAGCTGTCTTTGTGAAAATGTCATAATGGGCTTCCGGTCGCTTTGTTTATACTTGATTAATACTTAGCTCGATTATTTTCCCTACTTTTTTGTCTAATATATGATAAAATGACTTTAAATTTATTACCGAAATTTAATTTTGTGATGTTGTTGACAAGTTTTTTAATTCACAAAATGTCCCGATATCAGAGAGAGAGTTACGAAGGGTTACAAATACTTCTCTGAGAAGTATGTCCATGACATGAAAAGTTACATTTACACTAAAATAGTTGTTTAAAGTTTTATAATTGACGATTAGGGTTACCAGCAGGCCCATCGTGCGGAAGAGAGAGGAGAGCGGGGGGCCGGGCCCTGTTATTGCTCTACTTAGTAAAATGTATTACTTGCCCCTTTTGCTATTGCCTGGCCCAACTGCTGTAAAATGCCTGGCCCTGCTGTAGAATTTTCACGGTACGGGGCTGGTTACCTGTTTAGGGATAGATAGGGTGAGTTAACGTTAGGTTTATTTAATTTGTTATAATTTAAAAGGTAAAAAGCTCAGTCCTCAGCAAACGTTGAGAATTAGACCTATCTTAAATCACATAAGTCATAATTTTCTACCTAGACATTCCTAACCTTGGCACGTATTAACAGTAACACCAACATTAACTTTACTTAATTTTACATTACCATAATCTTAACCGAAACCCTAGTACAAACACTCATGTACATTATATTATTTAACCATGATTGTTAAAACAGTATATTTTTGGTTAGCATATATTGTGCGATAGATAGTAATTAAAACTCGGTAGTAAAAGGTTTGAAACTACTACCTCATTATCAGTGGCGCAACCAGCAAAAAGTGCTTGGGGGGCGGGGGGCTCACATATTGAAAAAAGACAGTTTGACAGTCTTTTAGTAACTTTATATAGTAAAATATGTATTGATGATTTGGTCTGGGGGGCCTCAAGCCCCCTGGTTGCTGCTCATTATGATGCGGTGATGGTCAATGTGTTATTTTTTTTTAAATAAACAATATACAGTTACAGACCTTAGCTCTACACTAGGAAATGTAGTAAAACTATCAGCTAGATGCTATAGAAGCTAGAGAAAAAATCACGAACCTCATAATTTACAGGTAACAGGAAAAATATATGATATTATAATAAAATATGTTACTTATTAATATTTTTTAAAAATAAAAATATCTAGTGATTTTTTGGTGCGAGAAGGGAATTTATATCTGTACAGCCAGATACAAATGTTTGAAAAATGACAAATTAACAAAAAACATAGCCTTTTGGTTGAATGAAGTCGGACTACAATGAGTCATAATCAAAATGTCACCTTTATACATTGGTATACAATTGTACTTTTTACTGAGTTGAAGTTGTTTGCATTAAACACATGTTTAACTGTTTACAGACAGCCCATTAAAATATTAAGATTAAAATGTCGAGAGCATACACTAGTGTTAGTAGTGGTCTTTAATTATAAAAATTATATCGTATAGTATTAAAAATCAGAAAAACATTGTTATAGTTTTAACTTTTAAGATAATAATAAATAATAACACTGAAAAATATATTAAATTTTGATTATTTGATTTTCATGATTAAAATTAAAAGAATAGCGGCAACAGAAATTTATTATTCGCAAATTCAAGTACATTAATTGGTACCGGAAGTGTAACTTGCCCTCTAAACAAACAATTCAGTAAGGGGACTACTTTATGAGAAAGGTCTATAGTGACTACTGTAACATGTGTTGACGTAAATACCACTTTTAATAAAACCACAACCGTACATTTTGCCTGGTTCTCATTGCAAAATGTAAATTATGCAGAATGTGCATCTTCAAATGTAAGTTAATTTATTTTTATACAGCCGTCATATTTGTGCACCATTCATCAATATTAAGTGCTACAGTATTAAAGTGCTACAGTATTAAAGTGCTACATTATTAAAGTGCTTCAGTATTAAAGTGCTACAGTATTAAAGTGCTACAGTTTAAAAAAACCACAAATGGTCGCATTTATTTTAGTCATTGAAAGAAAATTTTTTAATAGCAATGTGTTTTCTGTATGGTATAATATATGTGTTTTTTGGTGGAGCTGTATGGTATATTGTATGTGTTGTTTTGGTGGAGCTGTATGGTATATTGTATGTGTTGTTTTGGTGGGCTGTTATGGTATATTGTATGTTTTGTTTTGGTGGAGCTGAATGGTATAATGTATGTGTAGGTTTGGTGGAGCTGTATGGTATATTGTATGTGTTGTTTTGGTGGAGCTGTATGGTATATTGTATGTTGTTTTGGTGGAGCTGTATGGTATAATGTATGTGTTGTTTTGGTGGAGCTGTATGGTATAATGTATGTGTTGTTTTGGTGGAGCTGTATGGTATAATGTATGTGTTGTTTTGGTGGAGCTGTATGGTATAATGTATATGTTGTTTTGGTGGAGCTGTGGTAAAATGTATATGTTGTTTTGGTGGAGCTGTATGGTATAATGTATGTGTTGTTTTGGTGGAGCAGTATGGTATAATGTATGTGTTGTTTTGGTGGAGCTGTATGGTATAATGTATGTGTTGTTTTGGTGGAGCTGTGTTTGATTTCTTGAAAAGCTCGTTATATTTGAAACAACAAACTTCAAACAACCTGAAACAAGACAATGCTATATAACAAAAGTGTCCACCAGAAAATAATTTTTTCACAATGGGGGGGGGTTAGGTAAATAATGAAACCAACTGGGTATCTCCTCGGTATCACCTGGGTATCACCTCGGTATCTCCTGGGTATCTCTTGGGTATCTCTCAGTATCACCTCGGTATCACCTCGGTATCTCTGTAGGTATCTCTTGGGTATCTCCTCGGTATCTCCTGGGTATCTCTGGGTATCTCTTGGGTATCTCCTGGGTATCTCCTGGGTATCTCTTGGGTATCTCCTCGGTATCTCCTGGGTATCTCTTGGGTATCTCCTGGGTATTTCCTGGGTATCTCCGTGAGTCAAGTCTCCTAGATCCCCAAGGATATAAATATATTTTTACGCAAATAGCTTACAATAATAGGGGTAAGTAAATTTAGACATCTCTCTACAGATAATAATAAACCGGTCCACACATTAATGTTAAAACAGACTCATTACGTAATGTGAGACAGTGTTAGGCAAATTGAATTAACATTCCTTTATCTTTATTTTCATTTAACTGAACATAAATAAGGAAAAATATCTTGCTCTCTTTTAATCATACCAAAAAAATGAATACATTTCCATATTAAATTGAATTAAATTAATAAAGTTAAAAAAGGTATTCCCAGTTATTATGATGTTAATGTTACATTTTAAGATGGGCATAGTTTTTGAATTCACATACAGATGTGACCTTCATTTCAACCTAACAACATGACGACGTGTTATTTTTAACGTATAACTGATTTATTGTATAACCGATTTACTCATTTTCATAACAGCAAGATTCCTTTGAAATGTTGATTTTTGTCTAATAAAGTTTTTAAATGAATAAAACGCTTTGGTATGTGGCAAATGAGGGGAGGTCAAAACACCATGTATGGTTTATATTTGTTTACATCACTACCAAAAACAATGTTGAATTAGGTTATTTTCTTTTAGACGTGGATCGAGGATAATAAATGTACCAGTTAGTCTTAAACGTAAACTTTACTGATATTAGGCCCCCATCCTGGGTCTTGGCAAAAGGTTAACGTTTTGGTTAAAAACTTATCGAAGTCAATAATCGGTCTTTTAGTAAGGTATCTAGCTGCTGTTGTTTCATTGTTTCTTTCAAGTTTATTTCTCTTGTCCATACAAAGATTTTGGTTCACACCCTACTCAATATTTATTACTGGTATATTTACGACCACAGTACAGCTAAATATATGGGCGGCGCTCTAATTCAGCAAGAAATTGAATATTAATGCGCAAAGTTAACGATATCAATAATTTGTACGACAAAACGCAACATTTGTGATCGCGGATGTTATATACGTACCCGCTCGTTAAGATGAGTACCAGCGTCACGCTAATTTTAGAAGGAACTCATATTGTTTTATTGTGTTATACGCCAATAACTAGTTAGAGTGCTGAGTACTGTCCTGTACTCTAGAGGGTTCAATAACTATTCTGAGTGCTGAATATTTTCCTGTACTCTAGCTAGGTAGCAATAACTATTTTGAGTCCTAAGTATTGTCCTTTTTCTAGTTTGGTACCTATATCTACTGTGAGTGCTGACTACTGTCCTGTACTCTTGCTAGGTACCAATAACTATTTTAAGTGCTAAGTATTGTCCTGTTTTCTAGTTTGGTACCAAAGAGATGATCGCCTACGTCCAACAGACTTTCTGCAACAGCTCACCAGTGATCAAAGTGAAGGGACCAAAGTTTAGGCTTTATTGTTCGACGCAGCCAGGGACACTTCTGTCGGCTCCGGGTTTTAATGGCGCCATTCCGTGGCGGAAAAGGAAATTGAGGTCACGTGACGGAGATATTTATCGTGTAATTGGAAACTTCCAAAAGTGAAAACATTTTTTATGGTGATGGCGGGAAACCGTGCTAGTGAAATGAGAGTAGAGTTACCGGCGTTTGTATATATGAATGGTCTCCCCTCCCCCTATGTCTGAGTACAATAGTCCCAGAGGCGTTTGTCTGATAAACTGGGTGAATGGTACACAATGTCTGTGATAAAGTCCAATAGAATTTTATGATAGCAGTGAATGGTTGAGTTACTATGTTATGTTATTAGTGTGACAATAAATGACATGTATGTTCACTAGATACATTACTAAACTTTTTTTTTAATTATTTTTATTCCCCATACTTCTACAAGTGGACATTTATCATATCTAAACAAAAAATATCAATAACAACCCTCAACTGTTAACAAACGTTCCCCTCCACACATCCAGTAAATCTTATGGCATACTCGCATTTAGTATTTTAATTGTAATTTTGTTCTTTGTTGTTCCATGCACCATCAGCATTTTAGTTGGCAACTATTATACGAATAAATAGTATTTGTCTCATTTTCGGATTGTCTCAGAGTAGTTATGTCAAAGAAATGCTCCAGCTTCCAAGAAGAACAAGAGAATTTGGTCTCCGAATCTAGTGCAGTTCCAAAAGACATTAAATCACGGAAAGCATAGTACTGTTGACAGTCTTGATCAAAGGCGAAAAATTCCAAGCACACTGGTGCTTACACTTTGATGGAAAGACCATACAAAATAAAGCATATGAGGTTGTTGTTATAAAAAATGAAAAAAAGGGAGGTCAGACTCGCTGTTCTTCATCTGGCAAATGCAAAAGGGAGACAATATTCAATGGAATAAAAACAGTGCTCAATGAATATAAACTCTGGCCTTCAATAAAAATGATTGTCTCTGAAACAACTGCAGCAAATACTGGAAGAAAAATTGGTGCAGTCACACTGTTACAGAAACACTTTCAAGATGTTGGATTAGAAAAAGCTGTATACATTGGATGATATCACCACATTCTAGATACAATATTGAAACATGTCATGAATGATCATTTTAGTACATCAACAACTTCACCAAACATCAGCTACTCGTTTGTTTTAACAATAACAGAAAGGTATGAACAACTCAAAACATCATTTGGTAATGCTGGAGCACCACTAAAGAAATCAGAACAAGAGTGCTGTCGAGATGACATGGCTTAAATATAATGATACAGGATTTTCAAAACTAGAGCTTACCAAAAGTAAATTTTCAATCACTTCCAAAAAATCAGTAATGAGAGATGGAACTCAAGGGCTATTTATTGTTTGTCATCATTCCTTCTGATGAGTATCTGCGAACATCTATGGCAGCATTTGATTTCATCAGTGGTACGTGGACTGACATCTGGTTCACTGCCCAGCGTTTCAATACTACTGAATTTGATAATTTATCAGAAGCTTGTAAGCAACATTCAAAGGCTTTGAAGTCATTAAAGACATTTTAGTCCACAGATCCAACACCTGTTCCAACGCAGCGTTCAAATATCTGTGCAGAGCGTGCAATTAAAGTGATGCAAAATTTACTTTTACTGTGCAAGTCCATTGAAAATTGAATATTAAATTTCTTTTAACTAATGCAAAATAGAAATGTACATTGTAACAATTATCAATATTATTCTTATGTCACTTTTATTTGTAATGGTGAAAATTTGTATGTTCTAAAAATAATTGTGTCGATGTGAGGGTGAACTTTTTGTATGCAAAACAAAAATTGACCATATTTTGTTTATTTGTGATACAAAGCTCCACCAAATATGAAATGGGGATATAGGTTTATATTTAATTCTTACCACTAATTTTCACCATGGTATTTGTGTGACTATAAATGACAAGTATATTCACCATATACTAATCCTTCAAATGTTGGTCCGACCGTCCGTCCTTTCTGCCAACTGTAAGAAGCCGATGTGGCCCGCGGTTAAAAAAAATACCCACCCTCTGTTCAAGTGCCTTTATCTGTTTTTCGTTTCAAATCTTTAACATTTTTACTTTCCGCGTTATGAAAATTCATTGAACCATCATGAATGTTGGAAGATCAACGCTAATAATGTTAACACCATCCTAGCACCCATATCCCTCAACCCAACTCCCTCGCCTTCCACCCACTCCCCCGCAATAACATCACTCTAGCACCCACTCACTCGCATCTCCTCCTTACAAACCACCTCTCTTCACCCCCCCTTTTCCTTTTCAGAATCATACACCAAAAAGATCACAATCAAAGTCTACATTAATTTCCCATGATTCCAAGCAGGCACCTTTCAGCGAGTGGGAGAGATTTGATTTTCTATGAGCCAACCAGGGTGACGGGTATATGGAGGATGGGGGAAAGCAAGAGAGTGAGCGACTTGCCGCCCACATCCAAGGAGCGTGAGCTTGAAATGGTGCCGGCTTGGACCAGCGCCGCCGTCACAGTGGGGACCTGGTCAACACCTACGTGACATTAGTTCCGAAATCGATACATTTTTAAATATTTATAAAAAAAAAAGTGCAATAAAGTGACAGATATAGCAAGAGATATTAACAGTTTAGGTGGGCAGAACGATTACTGGACCCACTCGATTACTGGACCCACTCGATTACATGTTCTTTTTGTCATGTATCGGATGTCTTTTTAACTTTCAGTTCAAAAACTTTTTCATTGTGTCGATTCGGTCACAATTTTAGATCAAATTATTTAGGAGAAACATCAAGAAACAAATTAGTCAAAACAATTCAATAGTCTTAGTCAAGAAAAAAAAGTTTTCTTTGATTTACCAAATGTTGGCTGGTTATTACAAGTAGATTTTTATCTCCTCACGTCATTTGGTTGTTTTATACGCACCAGTGTTTCACGTGCACCATTGTTTCATGTGCACCGCTGTTTCCTCTTCTCAATCTGTAGTCTAAGTTAAGTGTATTAATTACTCCAGTTATTTATAAAATTGTGATTTTCTTTTCTTTTTGGAAGTTACAAATTGCTGGTTGGAGTCGTTTTTTCCCAACGCTAGGACTATATAAATATTTTAAAGCGGTCACTTTTTCATTGACCATTTGGACTTTCTTTAGGACTGACCGTATAGTGATATACACGTAGCCTGACCAGTTGAGACGTAAGCCACTCCTCCATTTAAATTGACCGCTGGACATCCACCCGCAGTTGCACCTCTTCACATTACTATCAACAATGTCACGTACTGGAGTTGTAAGGTCAAGTGTATTGGTCACTTTAGTAACTACCTTTCTCACCCTATCACAAAGTGGTAAGTGAATATATTGCATTTGTCTAGAGTAATGTGTAAAAAGTCACTGATCAACTGCTCTTATGTTAGATGTTGTGAGTTAAGTCACTGATCAACTGTTATTTTAAAAAGTTTCTTTCACATGTCAATAATTTTTTCCCTCTTGTAATTAAATAAAAAAAATATAACTGTAAGACTACACATATCACTTGGAATAAATTTAATGGATATATATATACAAGAATTAAATTTATCTGTACAACATTTTAGAGTGTTGTATTCAAACAATCTCGTTCAACTGTATGTAACGTGGTACAGTAAAACACACCAATTATTTATCCAAGTTATTAACAATGTCTTCAAGGCTTTTTATAGGCTTTTATGGCAGTCACTCTCTTGCGGTAAACACATGGATTTTGTGTTTTGGAAAATTTTAAATCATTTTCATCAACTTCTCGAAACACAAATCGATTAGAAATTTTGAACATTTGTGAGTTTTGGATGGCAATACAATATTTTAAAACATTCATGTTCATTAATTAAATTCTAATGCAGCCCGAAGCTAATAATTTTTTTGATTGTGGTTATTTATGGAAATAGTGGAAATAGATTATTTAACGGGCTCATAAATAGTGGAAATTAATTATTTAGGGGCTCATAAATAGTGGAAATAGATTATTTAACGGGCTCAATGCTCATAAATAGTGGAAATAGATTATTTAACGGGCTCATAAATAGTGGAAATAGATTATTTAACGGGCTCAATGCTCATAAATAATGGAAATAGATTATTAAACGGGCTCAATGCTCATAAATAGTGGAAATAGATTATTAAACGGGCTCATAAATAGTGGAAATAGATTATTTAACGGGCTCATAAATAGTGGAAATAGATTATTTAACGGGCTCATAAATAGTGGAAATAGATTATTTAACGGGCTCATAAATAGTGGAAATAGATTATTAAACGGGCTCATAAATAGTGGAAATAGATTATTTAACGGGCTCATAAATAGTGGAAATAGATTATTTAACGGGCTTAATGCTCATAAATAGTTGAAATAGATTATTTAACGGGCTCATCAATGTGCTCAATTCAGAAGTTTTGTCTCTTTAGTCTGGTGCACTATTTTTAATATTATAGATAAACTTTACCCACAAAAGCAAGTGAAGTTCTTTCAACAATATAAAATATAATAAAATATAAAACAGCAAATTTTTATGTCTTTTGTTATCACACTATGTACATTACTTATCACTTTGTATTAAACACACACAAAATAAGAGATAACTACTTTTGACACTAATAAACAACAACATAAAATCCTTCTTATAAATTAATTCACAACATGATAAAAGTTAAATCTGTATAAGTTTATGCCTTGAATGTCAATACTCTCTGTACTGCCGTAACCTACAACATGTCAGGAATATTTCCTCAGTTTTTCATATAGCATGTCCCCGTGGCTATGTTGCTAATTTTGATCCATGACATTTCCCAATGTTGAACTTCAAGCCAAAACTCATTTTCCTTAGAGATCAACACATCGGCAATTCTCAGCCGAGTGATTCTTATCAAACTTGTGAATGTTGATGTACTCTGTATGTTTCATTAACTTTGTTACTTTATATGGGTTCATGTGTGTGTGGAGGGGGGATAAAGTGTTGAAACAAAAATATAACTTTGTTAATGTCAACTGCACCTCTCATAAACTGTGACGCACACATGGAAGCAGGCCCGTAGCGTGCGGGGGCAGGGGCCGCCCCCCTGCGCGTTTTGTCAGGTCCCCTCTGCTTATTTGTTCTACGTAGTAAAATGTATTACCTGCCCCCCCCTGCTACTGCCTGGCCCTTGCTGTAGAATTTTCACGCTACGGGGCTGCATGGAAGCATGCGGCTGTCTGTTAAGTGTAGATCTAACTAGATCTGCTGCGGCTGTCTGTTAAGTGTAGATCTAACTAAATCTGATGCGGCTGTCTGTTAAGTGAAGTTCTCTTTAAATCGTGTTTAAAATATTTCATGTTCAATGAACCAAGGCGTTACACTTTATATTATTGTATACAATTAAAAAAACAACAACACGAAATGTGGTCCTCATTGACGTCATATATACACGTCTTAAATAATTGGGTTGAAATAAACCCAGGTGCACAAGATATAAATGTTATGATAATTGTGGTAATTACTTAGAATGTTTCGAAAATTGATTATTTATATGTTTTACACTTTATTGCTCTCCGTATAATTACAAGATTGCATTATTATTGATATCAATTTGATTTTTTTTACATTCTTTAATACTTTTTATCATGTTATATTTCATGACTACGGCAGATAGTTTGGCAGACTTTGAATTAACTAAGAGAAATGTATAAAGTAGATATTTAGTATTTTCAGATTTTTTTCAAGATTGTATTTTAAACTGGAATACTGTTGTGTTAATTCTTTACTTTCGATTTAACGCAGAGCCCAAATCGCTTATATATATATATATATATATATATATATATATATATATATATATATATATATATACCTCTTGGGTGGCCCAGAGTCATTTGATCCACGGGACGGTTCTGGTCCGCTGCCCGGGGTTGTGAGACCACTGGTGTAAATTGCTACTACAGTATTTTTTAAAAGTGCAGTACTTACTACTACACAAGCTGTAAAGTACAGTAACTACTAGCATTGTTTAAGTTTGTTTACCTCCCCGATAGAATGATGCTGATTACTGGTAATTCCATTGTAGACACACATCGGAAACAACAATGAAAGTTCACAACTGATATAACAAAATAAATGAAAACATTTAATTAAAAGTATGTTTAATTAGATATTTCATCAACTGTACATTGTTAGTTGCCGTTGGTAAACTTAAGTATTCCTAGTCATGTTTACAATTTACATTTCTGTCCCCAACGGGTACGGCTAGCTTATACAGGGGTGCACAGCGACATATAATTTTCAATGAATACAACCAAAAATATGAGGGATAGAGACAGACATACTTTCTTGCCCTTTGGAGTACAGTTGCATAAAAGGTTGAAGACCGCGGGTAGAGATAGACATACTTTAGTAGAATAGATGTGAACCGAAGGTAGAGATAGACATACTTTAGTAGAATAGATGTGAACCGAGGGTAGAGATAGACATACTTTAGTAGAATAGATGTGAACCGAGGGTAGAGATAGACATACTTTAGTAGAATAGATGTGAACCGAAGGTAGAGATAGATATACTTTAGTAGAATAGATGTGAACCGAGGGTAGAGATAGATATACTTTAGTAGAATAGAAAATAAAGAGACATTGGAGAAATTAAAATCATGAAAAAAATACAAAAACTAAAAATATCTTAGTTCGTACTGATCCCATTTGATACATTGATGAACACGTACTTTGATGAACACATACATTGATGAACACGTACAGTGATGAACACGTACACTGATGAACACGTACACTGATGAACACGTACTTTGATGAACACGTACATTGATGAACACGTACACTGATGAACACGTACTTTGATGAATACGTACAGTGACGAACACGTACACTGATGAACACGTACTTTGATGAACACGTACATTGATGAACACGTACTTTGATGAACACGTACTTTGATGAACACGTACACTGATGAACACATACAACAATATTACTTGTGTAGTTTCTAAGTTCACACATACCCTAAATGGCCTGTGCTAATACAGCCGATATTACAATGAATACATCAACAATGGAAGGGCTGAATGTCACGAGGTTATTAAATATTCTGACTCTACTACAGAGAGTTGGTTATTATGTCATACACTAACAGAACTTTGTCACAAGTTCAACACTCCGGAGATCTGTCTCCGTTGTTCAGCAATAAACCCGTTGTCAACGTGAACGTGTGACCATGGGGTGACTGGGGACTGTTAACGAGTGGACGCAGTGACACAGTTGGCATGACGTTAGTTACTGTCGTTGTGTTGGCATTGCCCTTACTGTCACAAACACGTGACTTGTAGACAACGTGTCACATTATCACTTCAGGAGAATACCATAAACTATCACATTATCCATTCAGGAGAATACCATAAACTGTCACATTATCCATCCAGGAGAATACCATAAACTGTCACATTATCCAATCAGGAGAATACCATACTGTCACATTATCCACTCAGAAGAATACCATAAAGTGTCACATTATCCATTCAGGAGAATACCATAAACTGTCACATCGAACTGTTGGCGTAGTTCTTTTGCATATACATCCCAAGTACAAGGGTGTGTTGGTGTCTGTTGGTGAGAGAAGTATGTTGATGTGTGGGGTGTGTTTGAGTCAGTGGTGAGTTGGTGTGAGCGGTGTTTTTGTGTAAGCGGTTTGCTTGTGTGAGGGTTGTGTTTGTGTGAGTGGTGTGTTTGTGTGAGGGTTGTGTTTGTGTGAGTAGTGTGTTTGTGTGAGGCTGTATTAAGGTGGGTAGTATGTTCGTTTGAGGCTGTGTTAAGGTGGGTAGTGTGTTTGTTTGAGGCTGTGTTAAGGTGGGTAGTGTGTTTGTGTGAGGATGTGTTAAGGTGGGTAGTGTGTTTGTGTGAGGCTGTGTTTGTGTGAGGCTGTGTTTGTGTGAGGCTGTGTTTGTGTGGGTAGTGAGTTTGTGTGAGGCTGTATTAAGGTGGGTAGTATGTTTGTTTGAGGCTGTGTTAAGGTGGGTAGTGTGTTTGTTTGAGGCTGTGTTAAGGTGGGTAGTGTGTTTGTGTGAGGATGTGTTAAGGTGGGTAGTGTGTTTGTGTGAGGCTGTGTTTGTGTGAGGCTGTGTTTGTGTGAGGCTGTGTTTGTGTGAGGCTGTGTTTGTGTGGGTAGTGAGTTTGTGTGAGGCTGTATTAAGGTGGGTAGTGTGTTTGTTTGAGGCTGTGTTAAGGTGGGTAGTGTGTTTGTGTGAGGCTGTGTTAAGTGGGTAGTGTGTTTGTGTGAGGCTGTGTTTGTGTGAGGCTGTGTTTGTGTGAGGCTGTGTTTGTGTGAGGCTGTGTTTGCGTGAGGCTGTGTTTGTGTGAGGCTGTGTTTGTGTGAGGCTGTGTTTTTGTGAGGCTGTGTTTGTGTGAGTAGTGTGTTTGTGTGAGGCTGTGTTTGTTTGAGGCTGTGTTTGCGTGAGTAGTGTTTTTGTGTGATGCTGTGTTAAGGTGGGTAGTGTGTTTGTGTGAGACTGTGTTTGTGTGAGGCTGTGTTTGCGTGAGTAGTTTGTTTGTGTGAGGCTGTGTTTGTGTGAGGCTGTGTTTGTGTGAGTAGTGTGTTTGTGTGAGGCCTTGTTAAGGTGGGTAGTGTGTTTGTGTGATTGTGTAGAGGTCTTTGAACTACGATGATGGGTCAGCTCTCATGATTCATTATGACAGTTAGAAACACGTTAAATATTTAACAATACTCTAGCTTTAATTTAATGGTGATTTAGGCGGATTATTGCTGAATAAAATATGTTTAATCTTTTAATGTGAACATTTTTTATCATGAACATTATTACAAGATGAAAGTCTCTGCTGTTTGCCATTGACGGAGTAAAAGAATCAAAAAGCTTGCTAATTATCTCTGATGTAATTGTTTATTTTGTCTTCACCTACAGTCGAAAAAAAACATTGGATTAAAGGTGACGGGTGGAGAAATGTCGGGTGGAGGAATGTATAGAGATTTTGGCTGGATAACTGAACTATAATAAATAGGCTTGACTATTAAATAGAGGGTTCGAAACACGACGATTCAAAATTCCTCTGTTGGTATATGGGGGTCGAGTGTCATAGTTTTAAGATTTATGTTGAATTATTTTGATTTTATTTATTTCAAAATAAAACTCTCATTTTCATTTGTTTATCACGTGACCTGTCATGGTGAATTATATCTAGACTAGTTTTAAGAAGTTGCTGTAAAATTATAGGCTACATTTGAATTTATTAATTACATTTGTGTGTGATATGAGCTGGAAGGGATGAATGTTAGAATACACACACTGATTTTTGTGCATGTGTGTGTGTGTGTGCATATATCCATGTAGGCTATACTTGAGTGGGTGTCTGTGTCTGCATAGTTCCATATACACGTGTGTGTGTGTGTGCATAGATCCATATAGACGTGTGCGTGTGTGTGTGTGTGTGTATAGATCAATTTGACACATGTGCGGGTAGGTGTTTTCTCTCCAATTTCTTTTCCCTGATTCAAGTTTTGTTCAAACTTCCAGTACGTTACATTTATCTGATGTCTGTCTGATGTGGAACACAACGAAGTGAGTTAATCTCAGATGTGAGCACTCTTAGATCATCAGGTCTAGGTTAGCCGAGAGTTTGGTAGATATACTGTTTATGTATTTCTGTAAAGTTAGCCGAGTTTGGTAGAAATATACTGTTTATGTATTTCTGTAGAGTTAGCCGAGTTTGGTAGAAATATACTGTTTATGTATTTCTGTAGAGTAAGCCGAGAGTTTGGTAGAAATATACTGTTTATGTATTTCTGTAGAGTAAGCCGAGAGTTTGGTAGAAATATACTGTTTATGTATTTCTGTAGAGTTGAACAGGGAAATAATAATAATGTATTCAATTTAGTTCAACAGAATTAGTTTATTTTCTCTTTATCATAAATATCTGTATTTTCAAATGCATTTTTAACTAATTCATACATCTAAAGAACAATACAAGCCATTTGTTTATATATTTATAGGCTATCCGCAAATACCATTTAATTCAAGAAAGTGTTTTTTGAATAATATCTACGATTGATAAACTATACTCTTGTTATTGATAAACTATACTCTTGTTATTGATAAACTATACTCTTGTTATTGATAAACTATACTCTTGTTATTGATAAACTATACTCTTGTTATTGATAAACTATACTCTTGGTATTGATAAACTATACTCTTGTTATTGATAAACTATACTCTTGTTATTCATAGTATACAATACATACATGCAATAAATAAATATATCTATGTATAAACTAAAGTTAAAGAAGATAGTCATAAACAGTCTTGCTAATATACTAGGTATAGTTCAATAGGAGAGTAACGGACATGTATTCAGTGAGATGACATCACCTTGGTGATAAATTAGTTAGTAAGTACGCTTAAGACGATTGGTCCGAGCAGCGGGGCCCAGCTCAGATGGGTGGCCCTCGGCCGTCTAATCCTGTTGACTAAAGGATCAAAGTAAAACATGGGCGCCATAATGGATACATAAATCTGGCAAAGATGGCTCTTACAGTGAGTTTCATGGTCCGTTCTCGTTCTGACTATTTTTTATAAAACTTTTATATCACAAATATAAAAAAAACAAGATATGGTAGGTCTCTTGGTCTATTCAAGATATGGTCAGTCTATTGGTCTATGCAAGATATGGTCAGTCTAATGGTCTATTCAGGATATGGTCAGTCTATTGGTCTATGCAAGATATGGTTAATGGTCTATGCAAGATATGGTCTGTCTATTGGTCTATGCAAGATATGGTTAGTCAGTCTATTGGTCTTTGCAAGATATGGTTAGTCTATTGGTCTATGCACGATATGGTCAGTCTATTGGTATATGCAGATATATTTATATTTCAGGAATTTAAATCATACTTTGCTTTGGACTTAAAAAAAAAAATTGTTTTTGAGTCAATCATATATATATATATCGTCGTCACATTTGTACCATCCCAATGTAATTGTCTTATGCCATGTGATATCCTAATAAACGAAGTAAATAACATTTTATGGAAATAATGTTTTTCTTTTTTTATCATTTTAGAGAATTTTTTTGCTGAGATCATGAAAATGAATCGGAGAGTTGGGGGGCGTGGGGTGGGGAGGGGAGGGGTAAAATTTTGAATTTCAGATGAGGTGATCGTGGCTTGGAGAGAAATTCTCCCTGAACATTTCTATTGCCCTACTTAAAAATTTAATGAAGCAGATTGGGACATGGAAAAAAGCCCTTAACAGACTGGATTTAAAAAATTGAAAAAAATATGTCCTCTTTATTGTTTTAAGATTTGTGTTGATTTTTTTGTTTGTTTTTACAACAGCTGACACATGTTCATGATTTAGTTATGCAACCATTTCTTCCATTAAGTTTGTGTGTATTCTATTTGATTAACTAGATGTTATACAATGAATCATTTAATGCATTTTAAATAATTAATTACATTTTCAAATTTTAACACAAAATGAGAGGTGAGATAATTTATTTTTTTACATCTTATTGTGAATATTTTTCTTTGATGTCAGGCGTTTGTATTTCATTATGAACATTTTCATTTTAATGTCAGGCGTTTGTATTTCATTGTGAATATTTTCTATTTGATGTCAGGCGTTTGTATTTCATTCTGAACATTTTCAGTTTGATGTCAGGCGTTTGTATTTCATTGTGAACATTTTAAGTTTGATGTCAGGCGTTTGTATTTCATTCTGAACATTTTCACTTTGATGTCAGCGTTTGTATTTCAATGTGAACATTTTAAGTTTGATTTCAGGCGTTTTAATCGAAATAATTTTTCATAAATCACTCCACGTTAATCGCCATCAATTTCAACTGTATGATACACTCGGTTAAACTCTATTACTAATACGGTTCAACTGTATTACCCAATCGGTTAAACTGTATGAGCCAATCTGACAAACTGTTTTACATAAGTTGAACTGTATTACCCAATAGTTCAGCTATATTACCCAATCTGTTCAACTGTATTACATTTGTTCAACTGTATTACACAATCTGCTCAACTGTGTATTACACAATCTGTTCAACTGTATTACACAATCTGTTCAACTGTATTACACAATCTGTTCAACTGTATTACACAATCTGCTCAACTGTATTACACAATCTGTTCAACTGTATTACACAATCTGTTCAACTGTATTACACAATCTGTTCAATTGTATTACACAATCTGTTCAGCTGTATTACACAATCTGTTCAACTGTATTACACAATCTGTTCAGCTGTATTACACAATAACTACATACACAAGACATATTATTGACTGTGGTGTACATAACTACATACACATGTTTTATCATTGACTTTGCGGCGTACATACACAAGACATATCATGCTCCTTACTACCATCATAACAATTCAATATTTTCAAAACTTAAAGAAATGTTAAAAGTTAACGTTTTTTTTTATTACTAATTGATGTTTACATTCACACACACACTGAAACACACACACACACTGACACACACACACTGACACACACACTGACATACACACGAACACTGACACACACACACACACTGACACACACATACCATGGCAACGACATATCAACAAAGCTTACGGTGTAAGTTGCTGTGGTGGTGTTAAAAAAGTTGTGGTATCACCACCTCATTCCTCAATGGTATCGAATGGAATAGAAATATTTACTTTAAATTGAAATTCTTTCATTTTCTCGTCCAACTCATTTCTTTTATTAGAAATGAAATGGGATCTTGTATGTTATGAGCTTTACAAAATGATGGTGCTTTCCGAGTCCAGTCATCAGATACTTTCAGCAGACGAGTCGTATACTCGATACCGCCCTTATCAGGACTTCCGCCGCCTTTCCCGTTCAATTCATTTGACATGAAAAAGTAGAATCGATACTGCTAGTGTCAGTTCCTGGTTATACGAATTGTTGAAAATTTTGGATGGAAAAAAGGCTTTGCAAAGGATGACACGGGTGAATTGTTTAATCTCTTGATTAGATGATGTCATCTATCAATTTATCTATCAATTTATCTCTATCTATCTATCTATCTATCTATCTATCTATCTATCTATCTATCTATCTATCTATCTATCTATCTATCTATCTATCTATCTATCTATCTATCTATCTATCTATCTATCTATCTATCTATCTATCTATCTATCTATCTATCTATCTAATTAACTATTTATCCATCTATCAATTTATCTATCTATCTAATTATCCATCTATCTAACTTATCTATCCATCCCCCAACCTACCCAAGCATTAGAAATGTTTTAAGTGCCAAGTGACACTCTCTAACTTCCCGCCCAACGCCGGGTACAATGCTAAAACATGTATGTATGTATACCTGTATAAATCATATCGAAAAATATAAGAAAAGATTCCCGTATAACGACAATCAAGTCATACAAAGTTTTATTGTCTTCATCAACACACGGCGTACTATGGGATTGTGTGGTTTGACCGGGACCCTCAATGTCATTAATTATGACCTTTACCAAGCGTCCCACTGAGTTTAGTTTATCAAAGAATGAAACAAATGGCCCTGGCCCAGTAAATCAGGCCATAATAATAAAACATATGCTGGAGTCCCCTTACAGGGCCCCATTGTGAAGTGTAGAAATAACAATCTACAATAGTCCTGATAACTGTGGTTTGATACACAATCTACAATAGTCCTGATAACTGTAGTTTGATACACAATATACAATAGTCTTGATAACTGTGGTTTGATACACAATATACAATAGTCCTGATAACTGTGGTTGAAAACACTATGACATTGACAGCGACGTGGTAGAATAATTCATTGTCACAGTAGTGTCTGACATTAGCATCACGATGTTCGTTAACAGTGTATTGTTTTTTGTTCTTTTTCAAATAATTATGTATACATTGAAAAGTTTAAAATGTACAATTTGAGTCGACACTGCTAAGAGTATCATACTAAGTTGTATTATTACATGACGTCACAACGGACAGTACCAAACTAAGTTCTATGAGTACATGACGTCACAAGTTTTATTATAACATGACGTCATAACGGACAGTACCATATACAACCAGTGTTTTCTCTAAGCTGACATATCTCGACGAGCACGTGCACACATAGTGCACAAAATGGAGTGCACAAAATGAGTGCACTGAAGTTTCGTGTTAACCAAAATAACCCTGATGATGCGTACACTTTTTTAATTTCCAAATTTATTTTGTCGGTCACAAAATTTTAGGGAACTTTGTCCACAATATGTTGGTACCTGACAATAACTGACTTTGTCCACAATATGTTGTTACTTGACAACAACTTTGTCCACAATATGTTGTTACCTGACAACTACTGACTTTGT
Organism: Bulinus truncatus; assembly: GCA_021962125.1. Classification (NCBI taxonomy): domain Eukaryota; kingdom Metazoa; phylum Mollusca; class Gastropoda; family Planorbidae; genus Bulinus; species Bulinus truncatus. Next base: position 3,285,673 of record JAGDYQ010000009.1, on the reverse strand, counting down.
CCACAATATGTTGTTACTTGACAACAACTTTGTCCACAATATGTTGTTACCTGACAACTACTGACTTTGTCCACAATATGTTGGTACCTGACAATAACTGACTTTGTCCACAATATGTTGGTACCTGACAATAACTGACTTAGCAATTAAGATTTTCACCTTATACAGTTTGCAGTATGTAAACATTAACAAAAATTTATTAGCATTATACATTAGAAATTTATTTGACCAACTCTTTGACCCTTATTGAGCGCTTTAGTTTTACAACGGGCAGTAACCTAAGCTTGACCAAACAGTCTTGTTAGCAGAAGTGTGTTGTATTCAATCTGTTTTCTATAACAGTTCAATAGTAGCCTAGGGTCAACAAATCAATACATTTGAATTAAAAGTGATTGAAATGGAACATCGGTAGAGGTAGGAAGCCATTAAATAATTTCACGCCCAGTCGAGGATGGAACTTACACAGTTCTGGAAATTTAATTTATTTGTAGATCTAATACACATGTCGACATTGTTCTAATTTGGTAGATCTAATACATATGTTGTCATTATTATTTTAGACTAGACTCAATGCATTTGTCGACATTCTTATATTATAAATGTTTATGTTAAAATATTTTGGTATCGCATGAAGGAAATTATTGAAAACATTAATAAGATTGAATTTTTTTTTAAATGCCGCCCTATTTCAGAATTAAACAAATTCTGAAATCTGTAAGGTATAGATCGTTAGATACCTCATCATGTTATTACATATTGACAATGTCATATGGGAACTATTCCTATATATTCTTTATATGTATATAAATGACGATTTATTATCAATCAATGAATACTTTGTTGATATTATTAGATCGACCTGAGAATAAGGCCGTTAAAAATCACCGATACGTTTTGAGATACTAAATGTGAAACTAACTCGTGGGTGAAATATGATCATTACTATCAAGAGAAAGAGTTGTAAAACTTTATGCTCTCGTACGGTATGGTGTCATTACTCATGAACTTAATGTTTACAAATAGTTCAATTGATATTTTATTGAGTGAACAAAAAATGAACCAAAAAAATACAGTTTGGCTGTTAGATATTTATCTAGATGTAAAATATTGATATTTAGTCGCCGACTTTGATAATGTACCATGATATGACAGACTTGAACAATGAAGTACGTTTTTATTGGCTGGTGGAGTCATTCATCTGGATGTATTCATTCACCCATCGCATGATATGTTCTTCCGACATGGGGCATTTATAGTCACGTGATCTAGATGCTTGCTCTATTAGCCAATGATTTGACCTCGTTATCAACTAAGACCATTTCTTCAAACTACATTTTACTAGATGACTTGTTAATTGAAGTGGTTCTCACATTGTGGACTATATTCTCATCAGAACCATCAGAACCATCAGAACACTTCAGACACCTCAGACAAATGTATATAAGGGTGGACCTAGGAAACATGGGGGGGGGGGGTAGTCAATGATACCTTACCTCTGAGGGCCCTGGGCAGAAATACTGCATACCTTGCGCCCGTACTAACATTTGACAACTTGAGCCTTTCGGACACCTCCCTCCCCCATGTCAGCCCCTGGCTCCTGATTACAGTGAATTCTTTCAAACTTTATAGAACAAAACAACATCTCTTGAGTACCAAGCCAAGATGGTTCAAAGTATGTGTACTTGTACTTAACAAAACATTAAACTTATACTTTCTTTTGGGTTAGAACAAATTAAAAGTCCAAGTAGGGCGCATAGGTGACCCCCACACCCTCCGAATTTACCTGTAAATAAGAAAAGTTTAACTGTCATGCATTCACTTTGATATTTTAGGTATTAAAAAAAAAGTATGTACAGAAAAAAAGACTTGGCTATATGTAATACAATGCTACTACTAGGAAATATTTCAAATGATGCTACAATTGCTACATCGATAATAATAGGCGTTGCACTAGTGTATATGTAGTAAATTGCTTTATCAATGGACCATTCACACAATGAACAGAGCAAAATAAGCACACATTTACCCCCAATTCCCTATTATAATAATACTGAACAAAATCAGATCTTTCCCCACTTCTTTGCAAGACGATTTCCTGATTTTATTTCATGCATAGTGTTATACAACAGACATCAGCTACCCCCACCTAACTTTCCCGTGTAGCGGATTATAACAAGACCTGACTCACCCGCATGTGTTATACTAATATCGCCTGTTACCTCCGTTCATTTGATAGAAATGTCCACCAGGTGTGTGTGTGGAGTGTGTGCTGTGTGTGTGTGTGTGTGTGTGTGTGTGGTGTGTGTGTGTTAGTAAAACGATGAACACAGTTAGACGTCATTCGTTAAAGACAACAAAACTTGCAGCTGCGTGTCGCCATCTATCTACTTGCGACACAGGCCAGAATAATTTTTCAAATCAAATTTACTTACATGTTTTTATTTAGCGTGCCATGTCTGGATGGGTATTTTGAAATCAATATAAAACTAACTACTCAAACTGCTCGAATGGAAATTTTGAACACTGTGTTCTCTCGTCGATAACATAAAAAAGTTCGAGTCATTCAGCTAAAATAGGTCGAGTCATTTAGCTAAAATAAGTCGAGTCGTTTAGCTAAAATAGGTAGAGTCATTTAGCTAAAATCATAGGGAGTCTAAAGCTAATTATTTCTTTCAAAAATGGTAAAATAGTTTTGTAAATGATAATTATTGTATTACTAGCTGTACCCTGCAAAACCTTTGCATAGAGTTATATCCCCTTAGGCTTGATCGATAGGCTAGGTTATTTTGGGTTTCGGGCAGATCCGATTTTTTCATGATTGTATTTTAAACTGGAATACTGTTGTATTAATTCATAATTTTCCATTTAAGTAGAGTGTGCATTACAATTTGGCTATTTTTTTCATGTTTTTGCCCAAAATTCATCAAAATTTTTTTTTCTCAAAAATGGCTTAAAATAATTGGAAGAAATAAATATTTTCTTTATAAGAGTATTGCCCTGTACATAAGGGTAGGAAAATTAGTCATATAATACTATATCAATTCACTACTTTAGGCTAATCTTATGTCTGTAGTACATAATCTACTCAAGTCTGTAGTACGCAATCTACTCAAGTCTGTAGTACATAATCTACTCAAGTCTGTAATACACAATTTACTCAAGTCTGTAGTACACAATCTACTCAAGTCTGTAGTATACTATCTACTTTAGTCTGTAGTACACTTTGATGCTAATATTTGAACAATTTTCTCAAAGTGTTCGCTAAACTATTCAGAAAACTATCATGGTCAATGTCTGTGTAAGACAAATTGATATGGTCAATGTCTGTGTAAGACAAATTGATATGGTCAATGTCTGTGTAAGACAAATTGATATGGTCAATGTCTGTGTAAGACAAATTGATATGGTAAATGTCTGTGTAAGACAAATTGATATGGTAAATGTCTGTGTAAGACAAATTGATATGGTCAATGTCTGTGTAAGACAAATTGATATGTCAAAGTCTGTGTAAGACAAATTGATATGGTCAAAGTCTGTGTGAGACAAATTGATATGTCACAGTGGATGAGTTCTGTCACACAGTTGATGTGTTTTGTTACGCCTTGAATGTGTTCTGTCACACACAGTTCTTTCACTACAAAGAAGTCTCCAAGAAGAGAATGTTAGGTCACCTAGGTAAATGTTAGCGTGACATTCCAGGTTCAAGTTGGTATAAACTAACGTGACATCCCAGGTTCAAGTTGGCATAAACTAACGTGACATCCCAGGTTCAAGTTGGTATAAACTAACGTGACATTCCAGGTTCAAGTTGGTATAAACTAACGTGACATTCCAGGTTCAAGTTGGTATAAACTAACGTGACATTCCAGGTTCAAGTTGGCATAAACTAACGTGACATTCCAGGTTCAAGTTGGTATAAACTAACGTGACATTCCAGGTTCAAGTTGGTATAAACTAACGTGACATTCCAGGTTCAAGTTGGTATAAACTAACGTGACATTCCAGGTTCAAGTTGGTATAAACTAACGTGACATTCCAGGTTCAAGTTGGTATAAACTAACGTGACATTCCAGGTTCAAGTTGGCATAAACTAACGTGACATTCCAGGTTCAAGTTGGTATAAACTAACGTGACATTCCAGGTTCAAGTTGGTATAAACTAACGTGACATTCCAGGTTCAAGTTGGTATAAACTAACGTGACATTCCAGGTTCAAGTTGGTATAAACTAACAAGAGAGCAGAAATTAGGTCATCAACTTCCATCCCCACCTCCCCTACCATGAGACATGATTCTGGAGAAAAGTACAATCACATCATTAGTACCAACCCTACACATCATTAGTACCAACCCTACACATCATTAGTACCAACCCGACACATTGAACTGCTGTAAACGAGGGAGTGGATGGGGTAGGTTATCTTTTTTACCAAAACCTAAATTTACACCAATAGACAACATGGCTGTAAATCGAAACAAATAAATAAGTTAATATGGATAGGAACTCTCGAATGTTAACCATGACAGACTTTATTATGTGATGTGGATTGTGTACTGGTTGTGTATGTATGACAGACTTTGTTATGTGATGTGGATTATGTACTGGCTGTGTATTATGACAGACTTTATTATGTGATGTGGATTATGTACTGGCTGTGTATTATGAGAGACTTTTACTTGATGTTAGTTATGTTATGCTCGGTATACATGGTCGTCATTTGGATAGGCAAGCCATGTAAACGCTTTGTGTCCCAGTGCCGCATTTGCCCCTTCCAGTATCCATTTCTATAAAATCTTTGCTAGAAGGCCCCTGATGTTTCTGCACACATCCGCTGCCACCAATGTCATTTAAAGCTAGTCGGGCGGATCTCTTTTGTGTTGTCATTGTGACAACTGAAATCTTACAGTCAACAAATAAAATACCCTGTGTCGTATAATATATCTTTGATACTCTTTATAAAACATCATCAAATAACTAACATCTTTCATCTCAACACTTACACTGGACTGAACTCAGCAACTAACAAAAAAAAAAAAACCTGTATGGTCTCCCAAACAGCTAACCTCTTTTACAGTTTATGATCAACTGCCTCTTTGAAAACTGACAACTAACTCACCTTACGTGTCAAATGACATGTTAAATAACAAACACACTTTACTTGCGTCACTGAGCACATCTTTCTGAATACTCAGTAGAGCTACAGGATTACAGCTTACATATACAACACACCCTGACTTCATCCAATATACATCCATGACATCCATGACATCCAAAACATCCAAAACATCCATACAAGATCGACTCTGGTCTTATGTAAAGGTATGCCGTCACTTTACATATGTGTATGTTTTTTTTCACGCCCCCACTCACAAACACATTAAATTTAACACAGTCTCACTATGTCCCATTATCTGTATGTCGTACCTACATATCCTTAGATCAATCAAGAAAGATTTCATATTTTGTCTGTTTTGTCATAATTGATTGTCTCTTGACCTTACTGTCACATGACAAGTTCTTGAGATACTGTGATATCGATACAGCAATATTCTCTGAGCATTCATTGTAACACAACATTTTGGAATTTACAAACATCTCGCTAAAAGGTCACAATACATACCTTCAAGTAAACTCTTCATTCAAGTTGAGTCTGTGAGACAGTCAACATAAACATATTACATAAACATAGATTCTACATCCGAAAATATAGTTCAGTATAACATAACCATTATTGATACATGTAGTGAACATTAGAAATATAACTGTATCAGACTGAAGTATTTCAAAACGTTTGAGATCATTATGTACATAAACAAAAATAAAGTAATGTTAAACATAATACTCATCTTGAAGACATAACAATTTTTTCATCTCATTAACTTGATTTATTAAATTTTAAATTAACACATAAATGACAAACATTTCATTTCTTTTATATATATATATATATATATATATATATATATATATATATATTTATATATATATCATCCGATAATTAATATCACATGTTAAAAGACGAATGTCATATTTCTCGCGTGACACATAAAAAATGTTCGACCAGGCAAGTTTCCTACGCCTCTGGCCTACCTACATCTTGTAATCGATGTTTTTATCAGTTTCATTTACATTACTCGCCTATTTATCATAGTAACATTTTTAGATTTCTAAATGGAGATTGTGGGTCAACCAATAGATTTACTCCAATTGTTAGATTTCTAAATGGAGATCATGGATGAACCAATAGATTTACTCGACGGTAGTTTTTTTCCATTTGAATTTCACTGAGATTATTTTAAACCTGAAATATAATGATACAAAAACTGAGATAATGTAATTTTACTTTCAAAATATACGCCAGTAACATTAAAAAGTAAATATCACAAGTTATGTATAAATACAGCTGCTGAAAGGCTTGCAGAATTGGTTGAATCTGCTGAGATTTGATCTCTTGGCGTTCATATTGTTGGTCTGGAAGTGCAGCCGCACGACCATCGTTTGAAAAAGAGTAACTGTACGTAAATTACATTTCCTTTATTTTCTGTTCTATTCTGGAACGTGACTTATATGGCGGGATTCAAGGCCGGATACAGGTTACTTATCGGGATCTATAATAAATGTATATTGAGAACATATAGAGAGAATGACGTGAAACACATGACGGAACATAACAATTGTGTGTAGAGAGTACATACACTTGTGTGTAGAGAAGCACATGACGTAATAGCCGAATAGAGAGTATATTATTGTGCGTACAAAGCATGTGAATCAAATGACGGGATATTAAATTGTGTGTAGAGAACATATAGATAGAGAGACATGATGTGAAAAACATGGCGATCGATGTCTGAATGCTATGGACCCTTCTAGAGTTCCTCGACTCACATACTTGTGTGCCAGTTTGCCCTGAGCTAAACGGAAACGGTACATCACCGCCTGGCTGGTTAGTGTGACATCTCAGCCACTCGCCGATCTTGTCACACGTCTCAGATATTATCTGTGTGATGTCACTTTACCGGGGTATCTGGATGTTTGTGAGTGACGTCTGTTTACGGAGATATTTCGACTGTGTGACGTCATTTTGCGGGTGGTTATGGACTATGGGATGTTTTTATATGAAAGTTTCGGATTGTGCGACATTTAGTAGGGGTACTCTGATTGGCTGACTTATTTTAGTGGATGTAGTCACATAGTGTAACATTTTATGATGGAGAGTATTTATACTGTTTAACGGTGTTTCGGGGTATTAGTATTGGTGGACACCATTGGGAATGTAAGAAATAGCTTATTGAGAGCTACAAGAGAACCTTATATATAGTGTATATATATATATATAGATATAGAGATAGATAGATAGATAGATAGATAGATGGGTGGATGGATGGATGGATGGATGGATGGATGGATGGATGGATGGATGGATGGATGGATAGATAGATAGATAGATAGATAGATAGATAGATAGATAGATAGATAGAAATATATACTACCGTAGCTAGATATTTGGGCGTGCTATGTGAGACGTGCTAAAAGGTAAACAATGAAACATTTTTAACTCCACATTTCAGTTTTAATTTGGGTTAAGATCGATAATTCCGTCATCAATAGCCCGTCATCAATAGCCCGTCATCAAAAGCCCGTCATCAATAGCCCGTCATCAATAGCTCGTCATCAAAAGCCCGTCATCAATAGCCCGTCATCATTATCCCGTCCTCATTGGCCCGTCATCAATAGCCCGTCATCAATAGCCCGTCATCAATAGCCCGTCATCAATAGCCCATCATCAATAGCCCGTCATCAATAGTCCGTCATCAATAGCCCGTCATCAATAGCCCATCATCAATAGCCCGTCATCAATAGCCCGTCATCAATAGCCCGTCATCAATAGCCCGTCATCAATAGCCCGTCATCAATAGTCCGTCATCAATAGCCCGTCATCAATAGCCCGTCATCAATAGCCCGTCATCAATATCCCGTCATCAATATCCTGTCATCAATATTCTGTCATCAATATCCTGTCATCAATATCCTGTCATCAATATCCTGTCATCAACATCCTGCCATCAATATCCTGTCATCATTATCCTGCCATCAATATCCTGCCATCAATATCCTGCCATCAATAACCTGTCATCAATATCCTGTCATCAATATCCTGTCATCAATATCCTGTCATCAATATCCTGCCATCAATATCCTGTCATCAATATCCTGTCATCAATATCCTGTCATCAATATCCTGTCATCAATAGCCTGTTCTGATGGAAGTGTCCTCACATCCATAGTTTATCATTGTCTGTAACACTAGCCATGATTTCATTACAGCATTTTGTATGCTATGGAGGGTTTCTTATAGACCTCCAAGTATCATAGCTGTCGTGTCATTAGATCAGTCCTTACTTTTCAGTCACTTGCTGACTTAATCACACATCAATCATAACTTTTACCCCAATTTCAGCAAACCCAAAAAAATTAATTAATTGATGGTGCTTTTAAAATAGGCTGCTTCATATCTAGCATCAACAATTATTTGCATTTTTTTCAAGAATAATATTTTGGCGCCCCATCCAGCTAGGCTGCACGAGCGGCACTACTGTCATACGCTAGTATATATATATATATATATATATATATATATATATATATATATATATTGTCAGTGCTGTACCAATAATCAGCCAAATAGCTGCAAAAAGAATTTTGCCCCGTAAAACAATAACGAAAAAAAAAAAACAAGCAAAAATTAAGCCTGTAAAAACAGGACGTTTTTAGAGCATTTTCATCTATAGAGAGGGAAGTAAGTCATGTTTAATAACTGTTACAAAAATAAATAATGATTACGCCCCTTTGTTTAGCTTATAATCTATATATAATATATAAGACCCTTAGGAGCCCTGAAGCCCGGCCCTGAGAGGTCCTATCGCAAAATGAACTTTTGATGTACACATGGCAGGCCAAGACCTACAAAATGATATATACATAATGGGTCTAGGACTTATGGTTGTTGAAATCTAGGGTGATGACGGACAGACAGACAGACAGACAGACTAAACTATTTTTATTTGAAATTAATAACAAAATAAAAAGCGAAAAAACTTCATTGTGATGGTTAAAATAATTTGAGTCACTAATTATTTCTATTTTCGGTTATAAGAGCTACGTTTAAAAAAAACATTCAAAGGGAATAGAAAAATACAGAATGATATTCAATATTAGAAACATAGTTTAGGAAATTTCGTTGTAGAATATTAATCCCTGTTATTTATAAAGCTGAAAAAGACACAAAGTCACTTTGACCTAGGGCCCGAAACGTTTCTAGAAATCTGTGCCAGCCCATTGCCCTAGAAACATATCTGTAGCCACGCCCAACAAATACACAAGAACCGTTCTGTTGTTTGGTGATCATGGAAATTGTTACAGTTTTACTTTTCAGATGTGACATACTGTTAGATTAAATATTGTTGTAATTATGTATGTTTAGATTCTTCATCTAGTAATAATAAATGTAAATTTCTGTCTCGATCAAACTAAAACTCGCCAGTGGATCGCGACTCACATGTTGATAACCAATGCTGTAATCAATAAAAACATTTAGTTTGAGATCATGGGCAGCAGCAAGTTGTTTATCCTTCGATAACCTCTGTCAATCTCTAAACAGCAAGTTGTTTATCCTTCGATAACCTCTGTCAATCTCTAAACAGCAAGTTGTTTATCCTTCGATAACCTCAGTCAATCTCTAAACAGCAAGTTGTTTATCCTTCGATAACCTCAGTCAACCTCTAAACAGCAAGTTGTTTATCCTTCGATAACCTCAGTCAATCTCTAAACAGCAAGTTGTTTATCCTTCGATAACCTCTGTCAACCTCTAAACAGCAAGTTGTTTATCCTTCGATAACCTCTGTCAATCTCTAAACAGCTCTTTATACCTTTTAATTTCCAAATCATTTTACTGCACATTGTGACAATCACGGTTGTGTTTAAACCCTCAGAGTCCCTGGCAAGAGTTCAGTTTCCCTCTACAGGCAGGCCAGTTGGCAGTGTTAGTAAAATGCGTGAAACTATGAATTTGACCAAATTTCTGGTAAATATTTTAAGCCCCGCAGTAAGCTTTTAGTCGACACCATAATATCTGTAATTGATTCTATTTCACTACAGAAATTACCCCTTAAATCTTTCTCATATTCGTTAGTTTGTTTTATTTTGTTTTTTTACAAACTTTTATTTTATGATCATATTTTGTTGTGATTGGTCAAAGTCTACACAACACATTTGTTTGCGAAGATATTTTAAATGTTTATCTAAAAGTAGTGTCCATGGATGAGAAATACACGTACATTTTTAAAGTTTTAAGTGTTTTTAACCGTCGTGGACTCTATTTCACCCAGTTCAAGAGAGCCGACTAGGCCAAATATAGAATTCCATCAAACTATAGTAAGGCATTATAGAAATCACTTCACTCCATTTCTATTTTTGAGAAGAAAGCGAATTGCAAGTGTGAGATGATGTAATGTTTGTTGAAATATTTCAAACATTTCTTTGCTCTATTTTAAATACGTTTTCTAAAAAAAAAATCAAATCCAGCCAGTAAATCAATAGAATGAATTGTTGTATGTATTGTTGTGGTGTGTTGTACAGATCTGTACTAGCCGAGAATTAAATACTCTCTAGCGAGGGCACCCATTACCAATTGAATGCAAAAGTTCCAGGGCCAACGAAGAACTAAAGACGGCCCTAGCAACAATACACTTTTGGACAAATCACGTCATAAAAGTGAAATAAAATAATTTACACCTGTGTCTGGTCTCCTATGACAATTGAATCTAACCCACTCATTAATAAATCATCATCTCCACTAACAGTCGTCTCTACTGGTTTCCACTGGCACAATACTCTCTCCCACTCAAGTTGAAGCGGGTAGGCGTTGCAAACATTGTACTAATAACCGTAACTCCTGCTATCCAAAGATCCAAGAGTTATCTGTAATTTCTTTCACCCCATGAATGATTGATAGCTGGGAGTAAAGAAGCAGTTTAAGCAACATTTACCTAATAATTTAACAGATTCTTAAATGATTTATATAATGTGACACATGTACAGTTGTACACTGTATGTAAATATTAAAATGAAATTGGTGTGACATGTTTAATTTTTCAATTTTTGGGTATTATACATAAAATCTATGGACATAATTTATTCTTGATTTCAGTGGCTGATTTTGTTACTTTTTTACAATTTAGATTTTTTTTTTAAAATGCAAAAGTCCTAATTTTTATGTATTTTCAGGGTTGTTGGTTGGGTTTTGGGGAGATTCATAAATAATAGTGGCATATGTAGTGAAAACAGTCCATCAGAGACTAAACAGTCTTGGGAATAAAAAAGAGTAAAGGCGGATCATGGTATTCTACATAGTTTTACTATGATTTCTTTCCTGTGATAATGAGATACTGGCAGAATTTTAGCTCCTTCACTTTTCTCAGAAAATCCTGTAAGATTTTCAAGATTCATTTTTGAGTTACTATACTAGATGTGTTAATCAGTGATGAAATTAAATTTCATTTTTCTATTACAACTAGGACAGCAGATTATTTTCTAGTTTGTATATCTAAATATAGCTTTTGATATACTTTTCCTTCCGATTTGAAGATTTATATTTTCAGAAAAAAAAAATGATAAGTATATTTGGTGGTTTTTTCTTTTTGTGGGCTTTTAGAGATTGTAGAGCTTAATGAAAAAATGTAAAATAAGCTATTAATTACTTTTTCCATTAAGTCATTCCAAAATATTTTTTTTAAATTTGGTATATCCTATAAGCAAACTCAGAAGGCACACAGGAGTGAATTGGATAAGATTCAAAGGTGCAACTGTGTTAATTTCATCAAAATATTATATAATGTACATTAATAATGTTTATGATCACATAACATCACCGATTTAGTGATAATCTATATTTGTTCTTCTCGGTTAAAATTTTTACATAATACTTAATATTTAAAATACTCTTACCTTCTCTCTTAAATGGATATTTAGACTGAAACAATAAATAGAAAATTTTAATTTCTAATTGCTTAAAGATAGATGTAAACATATTTTTGAATAGTAATAAATACTCTGAAGTATCTTTTTTATCGGTGACCAACCGCCCTCCTTTTTGTTGGTATAAATTTTGTAAGATATTGGAAACATTGGCTCTCTTTACTATCTGAAACAATACAGACCCAAGTTAGACTAACATATGAGGGTTTAGCTAGCCATTCTTGTTTATGTAAGAAAAACCATTTTACCAGTCCAGTGTGGTGTACCCCTGCCTAGGACTTTTTGTTAAGTAAATATTATTAGTGGAAGTATCTGGAAGTATCCTTCTCTATAACGGTCATTCTCAACCAGTTCAAAGGATACATGAAAAAAAAAAGAAAGAAATTGGTGAGTGTGTTTTTCCCACTTAAATTTCATCTTTATTACACCAACCCACTTTTTGATTTCAAAAAGCTTTGACATCTATGCTGTAAAGCTGTATATGTCTTGTGGAAAAAAAAGTAAAAATTGAGTGTACCTGAAACTTCAAAAAGATTGATATCCTCTGGTCTAAAGTACTAGTGAACACTAAATCATTAATGCTAAACTATGTATTGCACATAATATTCAACAAATTTCTTTGTTCATTGAAGTGGAACAAAACCCAATGATATGGAGTCAGACAGCCCACTATAAAGCCAACATAATTTATTTAGAAACTAATTTCTAGCTTGAAAATTTTTCTTCATTATTATTATTGAATTATATTTTCATTCAATTTGTCAATTATTATTGTTTACTTAAATATATATAAATATATTATATATAATTTTTGTTGCTCTTTTAATTACCTTTCTTTTGATACCAAGTTCAACAAAATGGTTCAGATTTAACAAAACTGTCTTAGTTTATGTTTCAAAATGTGGAAAATTCTGACACAGTTTTTCTTCTTAGACTAGATGTCACTCATAGACTTAGAAAGTTAGACTTAGTCTATCTTTGTAACAAATTTGAGTAATGTAAACTTCTGTAACTTTTACAAGAAATGTCTGATCCTAAAGTGTTTTACACCATCGAGTCCATTGGAAAGCTCTTGTTATACTCTTTCAAATGATGTATAATACATGCAGTTTATTAGACATTGAAATGTTCATGTCGCATACCTAGTTAATGTAATAATATAATATAATAATAATGTAGGTAATTGGAAATCCGTCATTTTATGACACTGATTTTCTTTCCAGACACTGATTTTCTTTCCTACACTAGTGACCATGTTTTTTGGAAAAAAACATAGTGTAGTTGTCTTTGTAAACACATTTAGTGCATATTTGGATAGATAATACTGTAATGTGATATATATGATAAAGTACATTAATCACTTAGAATCAGAAGCTTTTTATATAATTTCTTAAAGCTGTTTTCATAAAAGTTTCCAAAAGTATATGTGACAAATGATGAAGTTTTCCATTGTTTTTTTTTAAAACTCAATTGGCCATTAGAGGGACCATTCATATGCATGCTTGCCAAGTTTCATTGAAAAATATTCATTTCCAAGGGGAACATTTTTATTGTTAAAAAGGTATATGATAGCCGCCATTATCACAATACTGACACAGGTAGGATAAACAACAAGGGGAGACAACCCATACTGAACAGATTCACTTGTAAGGATTCTTTTTTTTGTTTGAAAGGTACACTTTTATGAGTTCCACTACTATGCTACTAATTTTTCAAAAAATAAAATGATGTTTATTGATATTTTTAAAAAAAACATCTGACCTGATATAATGATTAAAGTCTATGACCATGTCTATGTGAATTTGATGATAATTTTTGTCATTCATTATGATATTATTTCATTTTTGACATGATTATTCACTTGTACCATCACTATATTTCCTTTTTTAAAAAAGAAAACGGCACTATATCCTTTACCCTATGACTATGTTACATAAAGAAATCAACTGACATTTAATTACACCACTCATCACCTGTTTATTAGCCATTATCTAATCATGCAAATAAAAGTAAAGCACAGACTATGGCTAACTTAGAGGATGAAATGATAAATGACACAAAAAGAAGATTTAACAAACGTTAAGGATATGTTAACTGATGATAAGGGGGAGTATGCACAGTCTACTAGGATGGTTGTGGATAATATGTTAGTACCCAATGTGCCTATCAGAACTAGTAAACCCCATTAGCTAGAAAAAATTTAGCCAGTATAAATTCTTTATGAATGTTGTTCTTGCATGAAATTATTTTGCATGTCATTATTTTCATTTTGTTCATCATAAGATTGTTCCAAAATTATCCCAAAGATGCATAATAAGATTATTTTTTTTACTATGATATACTTTGTATGTATAAAAATTAGAGCTGCTGTTCGATTAAAAATATTGATCGAAATTAACGCATGATTAAAAATTTTAATAGCAAATAAACACACATTTTAATCGACACAATACAATACAATTATTTGTATTCAAACTAATATGTCATAATATCAAAGCATAACATTGGCATAATAAACAAGTCATTTTAATTTACGAAAGAGGTTTAATGAATTATAACATATTTATTAAGCATTAGCATATATGTCTATTGAATTAATTATTGAGACCAGTTTATGGATATGTATCAATCACGTCAATGATGCGAATTGTTTTCTTTTTATTTAACAACAATGTCTAGCCTTTTTTCGTACCATAATTTCCAATTTAATGACGTGTGTCAGCCCCTCTTCCCTCCCTCCCTGTCTTATTTTGCTTCACTTCGCCCACACGTAAGTCTGTTTACCCTACCCTCCACTTCCCATTCCAAAAAAAAAAAAATACACACGTCATTTATATCTCAAATGTAACTTTTCTTTCATAAAATAATAGCATAGCCAGTAAGTTGTGGCTCACTTATTATTAACGCATTTTTTTTTCTTTATTTCCCCCCCCCTTTCCCCACTAAGTCACATTTTTAACACACTCTCTCTCCACTTAAAGATGTCCCAAAAAACATGTTGACACCAGTACCATTGTTTCAAACTAGGAGCACGCGTCAGAAATGACAACCACAGTCACCGAGTTGAAGGACCAATTTTACTTTTAATCTTCTTTTGAAGTTTTTGCTTTGCGCGTCGATGTCTATAAATGTTACTCTTATATTCTTTCATTCATTTACTTTCATAATATCAACTATTTGTTCAATGTTTTAGTGAACAACAGAAAAGAAAATTTTATTTTTTTATCTGTGTCAGTTATATTAATAAAAAAATATCTTGTAAAATGACACTCTTTAATGTTACCGTTTCAAACGTTCAAAGCAAAATTTTGATAGGTCGGCTTTCATTTTTCATCTTCTGTTATTCTTTCGTGTGTCAACATTAAAAATTCTTTCTTTCGTTCCATTTTGGTTATAGCAACAGTTGTATCAGAGTGTTTGTTGGTCTAACTCTTAGAGAAAAATCTATTGATGTTTTTATTGCTATATATATATGCCTTTCTTTCCATCATATTGACACCACTAGTTTCAGAACGTTAATTAATATAAATTATTAAATTTAGCTCAGTATCACAAATAATTCTGAAAAATACATACACTGTCTCGTGTACTGATGTTTGCATAGTGTAAGAATAGCTTTAGATAGATCCATACAATTTTAGAACCACTGGTTAATTGGTTAAGTCAACATGGAAAGTTCATGGGTCCATGATACAGTCATATGTTTTGATAAATAGAATTCCAGCGGTTGATCTTTGTTTAGGGTAAAATTGGTTGTCATCACAGGTCTATGACCCCCAGAGATAGGTGACGATAGATGTAATTAGGCAGACAAAGGAATACTAGACCAGAGTGAGTTTTTTAGCCGCACCAATCCCTAGGCTGGAATAAGAGTCATTAATATGTAGATGAGTTAGAAAGGGTGTTAGGGAGCCAATCAGAAGTTCTGGGCGTTTGGGGCACGTGATAATTCACCAACGCATAAATAAGAGATGTAACTGAAATTTCGGGAGACCTACGAGAGACATCGACAGACTGACAGATCGACAATAGAGACATCAGGACACCATTTGTAGAGATAGTTGGAGGAGAAGTTAGTGGAGAAATAATAGAGGCACAAGCTATCAAGTTATTGCATTTTACAGTACACAGTCAAAGTCTATTTTATTGAAATATCTCTGGATAATCCTTTCGGGGACCCAGGATACTAAGTGTCAAAGTATGTCTGTATAATCCTTTCGGGGACACTAGATATTAAGTGAGTGTAAGAAGCATTTTTGTGAATACTGCTGCAACAAGTTCAGACTACATGTTTTCTTATTGTTTAATAAATATAATTGAATCGTGGAACTTTGCCTCATTGATTGGTGTGTTGTTTGAGAGTGCATTGAGACTGAGCGCTACTTAAGTTTATAAACCAGTTATAATATTGGCAGCTACATAAAACCAGTATAAGTATCTGTAGCAGCAGTGAGGAACACACAGTGTTACCTTGGAGCAGCATTACATCAACAATCCATTGGAGCATCATTACATCAATAAGCACATAACGTTCATAAAAATAAATAATGTTACATTTGGTGGAACAACGATAGTACCATAACGTTGACAATTCCAACGTTAAATTGGTGTCTACAACAGTATCCATCACATCCATAACATTATATACAAAAATATAGTGTTACACATAGCATAGTCTAAACCATGTCTAGACATTGATTTCAAGTGTCATGAAACTGTCAGTGCAGCTGATGCAAGACGCTGTATTTTCAAATGCGATAAAAAATTGGGCGCAAAAAATAGGGATACAAAATTTCTAACATCTCGTTATTTTGACCTAATTATAACAGAATTCACCAAACACTTGTCGTTCTTTTACCTCCACCAGTACACTAGAATAGCTTCACCAATACACTACAGTATATAATGTAAACTAGTGAATGAAACTTTTTTAGAGCATTGTCCCCGTTTGTCTGTCTGTCCGCCATCACCCTAGATCTCAACAACCATAAGTCCTAGACCCATGATGTATATATCATTTTGTAGGTCTTGGCCTGCCATGTGTGCAGCAAAAGTTCATTTCGCGATCTGACCTCTGAGGGCCGTAAAAGGGGGCTTATAAAGTACCCTTTTTTACTATATAAGCTATATTAACAAAGGAGCGCCATATATCTCAGCAACCATAAGTCCTAGACCCATGATGTATATATCATTTTGTAGGTCTTGGCCTGCCAAGTGTACATCAAAAGTTCATTTCGCGATCAGATCTCTGAGGGCAGTAAAAGGGGGCTTATAAAGTACCGTTTTTTGCTTTATAAGCTATATTAATAAAGGAGCGCCCTATATCTCAGCAACCATAAGTCCTAGACCCATGATGTATATATCATTTTGTAGGTCTTGGCCTGCCATGTGTACATCAAAAGTTCATTTCACGATAGGACCTCTGAGGGCCGGGCTTCAGGGCGCCGAAGGGGCTTATATATTATATATACACATTGTACGTTCAATAACCCATTCATTTGGTGCGAAATACTGCAGCACGTAGTTTCACCAAGATTTATTAAGAAACTCATCAAATGAAATAGTAAGCTTGTGTTCTGAGTTTAATTGAAAGTATCAGAGCTATGCAACAATTGACGGAGTTTTCGGACGATTAAATGACTACAATTTCGAATGTTTTCAATTATGAGTCCTATTTCAGTAACCACAAACCACTTGTAGTTAGATTTAAGAGAAAATAATTTTTTTTCAAATATAAAGAAACGTCTTTATAATACTTTTTTTTACAGATATATGCATTACACAATTGAATTTATAAATATTTCCAAAATTTACAAATATTTACTGAAAGCTAACAAACGTACTGATACATAACATGAAAATGCGCTAACACGTCCTGTGTCCAGAATGAAACAGGCTTAATTGCTTGTTCTTTTCATATCGACCGGGAAGGGAGCAGGAGGTTCACTTGTTGAAGGGCTATATAACAAAACATCATCATTTTATATTACTATTGGGTCTTTTTGTTGACGTACCTTGGGGTGAGGGTGTGTGTGAATAGTGAAAGGGTGGGGGTGGTAGATCTACTTAATAAGTGAACGGACTTTAACTTCAAATATTGCGATAAATTCCGTTATTTATCGATTTGATGAACTTTCAGCATTTTGGTCAAATTAACGCATTTAGGTGTTGCGTTAAAAATTTTAATCATAAATTTTTTTGCCGCATTAATCTCAGATTAACGCAGTTTAATCAGCAGCCCTAATAAAATATAATATACTTTGTATATCTTAGAGTCAGCCAGAAACCCAACTTTAATACCAGCAATATATTATTATACTCAAAAATGTAATTTTGTTTTTTTTTTTCTTTTTTAATTATCATATAGTTGGCCCAATTTTAGCCCAAAAACCTGGCCAAATAAATCATAATTATTTTTTACCATAATACATATCATTTTGTTGATCTTTCAATTACCTTTCTTTTTATACCAAGTTTAATAAAATTGGATCAGATTTAACAAAACTATTAGTTTATGTTTCAGAATGTGGAAAATCCTGACAGTTTTTCCTCTATGTCTATTGTAACAGATTTGAGTAACTTAAACTTCTGTAACTTTTAGAATAATGGTTTGATCCTAAAGTGTATTATATCATTGGAAAGCTCTTGTTATTCTCTTTCAAATGATGTATAATACATGCAGATTACATGACATTGAAATTTTTATGTCACATACCTATAGTTAGGTAGCTTTTGAGTCTAGCTCAATTAGGTTGTTGCCAGCTAAATAAATACACAGCCACTAGTATGTCCAAAATGTGAACATATGAGTAATCAAACAATATAAAATCCAGACTAAAACTTATACACAACTTTCAAAATAATTTTCTATTTCTTCCACAACTTTATCCAAAACACTTCTCTGTCTAGTTCATAAATTTCTTAATAAATATGTATCACTGATATGAAGATATGGAATAAATTATGATGTCCCCTTGTAGAATTTACTCCAACCTATACCACCACCACCACCCCTCTTTTTCCTCAGTTAATACTTTCATCACACCTCCCCCATCCCAACTGTCCATTCCTTGCTAATTCAGGACTATCAGGTTATGCAACTCAAGTTCATCACTGGGTCAAGTCAAGTTTCCAACATATAATACAGTACTTTACAGGACTATTTTTGGTTGCCGCCTGCATACCAAGTTTGATAGCTCCCCCTCTCCCCAAGAACTTAATATTTCCAAGATGCTAAAGGCCATTAGATTGAAAGTCTAGGGGACAGGCAGATATATAAATAGTAGGTTTAATTGTCAGTGTACAAATCTGCAAGTCAAACCAAAACTTCTGTGTATGTTTATTGTCTAATCTCAAGTGAATATACTACATGCATAAACTTTTTATGCTAGCCTGACATCACCAAGATTGACTGTCTGACTTTTAACCTGATCTTATGGTAACCTGTGCTTGTAGCAAGGGAGCTTCACTTATTATGTAACATCTTAGGGATGCAAAGTGTAAAGACAGTGAAAGTAGGTCAGGACTGATGCTTGATACCAGCAGCTGAAGAGTTAGATATTATGTAATTAAAGGGGGGGAGTGGAAGGAGGGGAGATGGAGACAGTGTTAGTTTTAGCAGACAAGGTTAGATACAGGGCACACAGAAGGGGGGGGGGGGGGTAATGGACTTTTGTTAAGTTTGACAAAGGTAGTAGATTAGAAATAAACAAGAAGTGTGTGGTTGTTTTACAGTAATTGATATTCTGTAAATATATTTGTGAAGCTGTTGATCTATAGTGTTGATTTAACTTTTGTTAAGTGCTTATAGTAAATAAAGTGATAGTGGATAATCATATTTAAATCAAATAGGCTTTTAATATTTTATTGGAAGTATTTGTGAGATATAGTGTGTTGTGAGAGATAGGTTAAATAATAGACCACTCCCAGCCCTGACACAAATCAAACTGGGAAGGGAGGGAAAGGGTGCTTTACATAAATATAATGAATGGCCCTAGCTGACTAATACTCATACTAATAGTGTCCAACAATTAATTAGCTTTTCTAATCTAATGTCAAACAAAAAAAAAAGTATCATTCATGACATTCATGTATCTAAAAAATTTTAGTAGACAAGGCTTAAAAATCATATTTTTTTCAGATTAATTACTTAATAAATAAAAGAGATAAATACAAAACATGTTATTTTTCATGTAAATAAAAGCATTAAGTTTATTTTCGTAAAAGTCCGAAATTAGTAATCTCCCAGTAGTTACCTCCCTTTTATTCTAACCTATGTTATTATAAGGGCATTCATCAAAAAATTTTTGGTCTGAACCATAAAATATCTTAATGAAACTTGGCAGGTAAATAGATTAATGGTTTCTTTATATGCTTATTAAATATTTTCATTGCTTAATGAATACTTTTTTTGTGGTCACATATTCTTTGGGGACGTATTTTTCACAAGCAAATTTTTGTATCAATCGTATGAAAACAGCTAACAAAAAATGCAAAAAAAAATACTTAAGAAACTATTTCGCTATTAAACTACAGCAAATATGTCACATCTCATAAATATCTTTAAAAAACTGCACTAAGTATACTACCCTCAAACATTTTTCAGAAAACACGGTCACAACAATGTCGTAAAATGTTGGATTTCCACATACCTACTATAATAATGGAAGGTGATGGACAGATATATTATGATATAATCAAAATAATGTGAAATAAAATATATAAGAAACCTACGACTGTTATGCATGCTATGAAAGGGTTTAATTTAAGTGATAATTAATATAATCTTACCATTTTTTGCTTTAAATTATCCACAAGCGTGACAACTAGTGACAAGAGAACTAAGAAGAGTTTACAAAGGGTGTGACTCAGACATCTGAGACCTGAGTGACGTCATAAACCGGAAGTGTGTAGGAAGTCTTATAAAAAGTCTATTTGTAGCAAACCACAAATAGCGGCTCAGGCTATTTGTAGTTCGCGCATGCGCAGTTAAGGTATGGATACACCAAGACGAAATTCCGGTATCTAAGGGCATTGCGAATTCCGTCTCTGTTTCGCTGCAATGATATTCTAATGAGAACATGTACACCGGTCAGGAACTCCGTTGCGGAACAGCGAAAGTTTTCAGTTTCGCTGCTTGCAGAGTTTTTTCCGGAGAGCTACATTTTCCGTCATGATAAACAAACAAAATGGCTGCTTAGAAACGTCGATTCGAATAGAAAAAATGATTCACATTAGTGTATATTCATTAAAAACAACAACAACAAAGTGAATTTTGACAGAAAAACATGAATTACTATAAGTTTTGGCCGGCAACAGTCTTTGTATATGAATTTCTTACCTACCCCCCCCCCCGAAAAATTAACTTTTTTGAGAAAAAGTTGCATTTGGGGGGGGGGGGGGGGGGTAGGTAAGAAAAAAAATTATAAAAAAAATTGTATTTAATATTTCCAAAAAAAAAATTGGACGTTTGTTTGAAACACACTCATTAACCTTAGACACACACATATATATATATTATATATATATATATATATATATATATATATATATATACTCCTCACTAGCTCACTCACTCGCTAACTCATGTACTCACTCACTCTCCCACACATGTGCTCAATCATCTATCAAGTGCTCAAATGTAGGAACTTCAGTTGCTATGTTGTGCCCTGCTAAGAAATTTGGTACTTTTTCAGTTTCCTTTTTTTTTTTTTTTTGAAAAGCAAAATGGTGGCTCTCTATTTTAGCAAAATGAGTATGAATTACAAAGAAATTTTAGAAAATAAAGTAAAAAAATCGATAGAAAAGTTAATTTTGCTTGTACATCATTATCTATAAACATTTAGCCAGTATAACTTTATTTTCTTTAAAATGACATTTCAAAAGTAGTTGCACGTCATTTTTTTTCATTTTGTTTATCCAATGGTTGTTAAAAAATTAGGTCGAAGAAGCATAATAAGACTTTTTTTTACTATGATATACTTTGTATATACTTAGTAATAGTCAGCCAGAAACCACACTGTAATACCAGCAATATATTATTATCCTCAAAAATTTATTTTTCACTTGAATTTTTTTTTCCTTTTTAAATTGTCATACAATGGTCCAAATTTTAGCCTAAAAACATAGCCAAGAAATCATAGTTTATTATTTTTTACTTTCAGACATATCATTTTGTTACTCTTTCAATATTACCTTTCTTTTGATACCAAGTTTAACAAAACTGGTTAAGATTTAACAAAACTATTAGTTTATGTTTCATAATGTGGAAAATTCTGACACAGTTTTTATTCTTTGTCTATTGTAACAGATTTGAGTAGCTTAAACTTCTGTAACTTTTACGAGAATGGTCTGATCCTTAAGTGTTTTATACCATTGGGATGCTCTTGTTATGCTCTTTTCAACGATGTATATACTACATTAGGTGATTCATCATTGCAATGGGTCACAAATTTTCCCCGATTCTAAAGCATTGTGGTTCATTTTTTTCCTTACGGCAATGAAATCAACAATGATTAAACTTTTTGAAAAAATGACCACTTTAAGAGGTCGCTCAAGCGACCCGAAGTTTCACATTCACAGTATGAGATAATGTTGCAATTCTGATGTGTCGCTTGCTTTTGGTATAGAGCAAATTTGGTTCATTGTAAAATTAAAAGTATCTATATCTATATTATATATTTCTCTTCTTCGCCCAACCTTGATAGACAACGGCGGCCTGCGAGAATTCCCGAATAATTCCCGAATACGTCACAGAAAGCAAGACGCGTTTAACAACGTTCGACAACTTGCGTTGTTTTCTAATTTCTTTTGTAAAACCGGATTATTTTAGTTTCTCATTTATTCCCAGTCGCGGTAAATTCTGTAGCCGTTTAACCGCGGAAAATGAGGGAATGCTGTACATAAAATAGAATCTGTCAACTGATTATTGTAAAAAAATAAATTAAAAAAAAAGTAAAAACACATTTAATAGTACAATTATGTGTGAAGCCTAAAGTAATATTGAACTAATTTCCAATTTTAGAATTCAAAAAATGGTGTATAAATATAGATAAGATGTGAAAATGCTGTGGCTGGGCCCGGCGCTAACATTAGGCTAAAAGTGGGTCAAGAGAACACATTCAACGCTGAAGTGTAGACAATAAAATATTAGATAATATAATTACTGTAATTATATTTTTAAATAAGCAATCAAACAAAATAACAGGCTGACCCTCAATCCTTCCCTTTCCCCAGCACATTATAGTGTTATTTTTTTAAGACTTGCTCAACCCAGTATTACCTTCATCATACAGTACCTACACTATTCAGTGCAGATAGATGTTGTGTAATGCGTACATATTCTGAAACAGTTACCATTTGCAGGGTTGTTAGTATCGAAGTATCGGTATCGGCCAATACAGTATCGGCGATACTTGTTCAGTATTGGTTGCTGTATTGCCGATCCTTTCTGTATCAAGTATTGATTTGTGTATCGCCGATACATTTTAAACGAAAAATTTCGATACTCGATACCAATACTTTTCTGTTGCCACTATTAGCTATTTGCAGAAATACAATAGCAATTTTAATACATTGTTTTAAAAGTAATCTTCATAAATTCAATCACTACTTGTAATCATAGCCATCAACCCTACCAATATTAATACCACCCACCTCCCCATCAAGACAACTTGGATCACAAGGCTGAAGTTGTACAAACCTTAAAACGTGTTTGCAGTACACTGAGTGAGTTTCCACTCAACTTACTCGGCAGTATGATGCAGCTTCACTACCGTCAGCAGTGCAGTTTTACTGCACGGCGGCAGAACCAGCTTAATAGTAAAAGTTCTGCTGAAGTATACAGATATCTTGAAGATAACTCATCAGAAATGCTGTCATTAGCACCCTACCCAACCTACCCAAGCATTAAGAAACTATATTGCTGAGTTGATCGGCTAATGCTGAGTTGAGCGCCTGTTTTCATTAGGTGGGCGTATTTTTATGCCATTACGTTCTATGCTAAGCAATGATCGTTTTGAAATGATGGTCTTCTTACCTGCTGCCAAGTGATGAAATAATAAAGTTCCATTAGCCCTGACGGGCCATCGGAGATTTATCTATTACTATAACCTCGGCATATGAAGTGATTGTGTGGTTAGCATAACGCCCAGCCGCCTTTACTTCCACCGGTTTAAAGTCGGGTACCTATTTAAAGCTGGGTGAACTTGTGGAAAAATTCCCATTGTTCTAACCGAGGATCGAACAGTCGAGTATCTACACCACTTGGCCATCCGTCAAGTGGTGAAGTGATTAGCATTAAAATTGTGCTTTGACATTGTATTTTATTGTTTTTACTTTTTTTTTTAAACTTGAAAAACGTGCACTCATTATATTTTAAATAAAAATATTTTGTTGTTCTCAAAAGTATTGGTATTGTATTGGTATCGATTTTGGCAATACATTTTTACTTGAATATTTGTATTGGTATTGGCGATACTATTTTCATGAAGTATTGGTATCGGTATTGACGATACAATTTAAAAGTATTGTTAACAACCTTGACCATTTGTGTCTGCCTCAATCCACCCCTTCCACCAGCACACTATAGTGTGCTCAACCCAACTTACGTTTCTTTTAGTATAACCTTCATCCTACAGTACCTACACTATTCAGTACAGATAGATGTTGTGTAATGCGTACATATTCTGAAACAGTTACCATGTGTGTCTGCCTCAATCCACCCCTTCCCCTAGCACACTATAGTGTGCTCAACCCAGCTTACGTTTCTTTTAGAATAACCTTCATCCTACAGTACCAACACTATTCAGTACAGATAAATGTTGTGTAATGCGTACATATTCTGAAACCGTTACCATTTGTTTGTAATCTATATTAATTAGGGCTGCTGATTAAACTGCGTTAATTTGCGATTAACGCGTCAAAAAAGTTTGCGATTAAAATTTTTAACGCAACACCTAAATGCGTTAATTTGACCAAAATGCTGAAAGTTCATCAAATTGATAAATAACGGAATTTCACGCAACAATTTGAAGTTAATGCCCGTTCACTTATTAGGTAGATCTACCACCCCCACCCTGTCATTATTTCCACACACCCTCACCCCTAGGTACGTCGACAAAAGCCCCAACTGTAATATAAAATGATGATGTTTTGTTATATAGCCCTTCGACAAGTGAACCTCCTGCTCCCTCCCGGTCGATATGAAAAGAAAAAAAGTTTCATTCACTAGTTTACATTATATACTGTAGTGTATTGGTGAAGCTATTGTAGTGTACTGGTGGAGGTAACAGAACGACAAGTGTTTGGTGAACTCTGTTATAATTAGGTCAAAATAACGAGATGTTAGAAATTTTGTATCACCATTTTTTTGCGCCCAATTTTTTATCGCATTAGAAAATACAGCGTCTTGCATCAGCTGCACTAACAGTTTCATGACACTTGAAATCAATGTCTAGACATGGTCTAGACTATGCTATGCAAACATCAGTACACGAGACAGTGTATGTATTTTTCAGAATTATTTGTGATACTGAGCTAAATTTAATAATTTATATTAATTAACGTTCTGAAACTAGCGGTGTCGATATGATAGGAAGAAAGGCATATTTTCGTTTGTGCTTTGTATATAGCAATAAAAACATCAATAGATTTTTCTCTAAAAGTTAGACCGGCAAACACTCTGATACAACTGTTGCTATAACCAAAATAAAACGAAAGAAAGAATTTTTAATGTTGACACACGAAAGAATAACAGAATATCAATCAAAATTTTGCTTTGAACGTTTGAAACGGTAACATTAAAGAGTGTCATTTCACAAGATATTTTTTTATTAATATAAATGACAGACAGATAAAAAAATAAAATTTTCTTTTCTGTTGTTCACTAAAACATTGAACAAATAGTTTATAGTATGAAAGTAAATGAATGAAAGAATATAAGAGTAACATTTATAGACATCGACGCGCAAAGCAAAAACTTCAAAAGAAGATTAAAAGTAAAATTTGTCCTTCAACTTGGCGACTGTGGTTGTCATTTCTGACGCGTGCTCCCAGTTTGAAACAATGGAACCGGTGTCAACATGTTTTTGGGACATCTTTAAGTGGAGAGAGAGTGTGTTAAAAATGTGACTTTGTGGGGAAAGGGGGGGGGAGAGAATAAAGAAAAAAATGTTAATAATAAGTGAGCGACAACTTTCTGACTATACTATTATTTTATGAAAGAAAAGTTACATTTGAGATATAAATGACGTGTGTATTTTTTTGGAATGGGAAATGGATGGTAGGGTAAACAGACTTACGTGTGGGCGAAGTGAAGCAAAATATGACAGGGAGGGAGGGAAGATGGGTTGACATACGTCATTAGTTCGGAAACTATGGTACGAAAAAAAGGTTAGACATTGTTGTTAAATAAAAAGAAAACAATTCGCATCATTGACGTGATTGATACATGTCCATAAACTGGTCTCAATAACTAATAGACATATATGCTAATGCTTAATAAATATGTTATAATTCATTAAACCTCTTTTGTAAATTAAAATGACTTGTTTATTATGCCAATGTTTCGCTTTGATATTATTACACATTAGTTTGAATACAAACAATTGTATTATATTGTGTCGATTAAAATGTGCGTTAATTTGCTATTAAATTTTTTAATTATGCATTAATTTCGATCAATTTTTTTAATCGAACAGCAGCTCTAATATAAATATATTATTTTTTTTCTCAAATTGGAAATAGTTCAATATTACTTTATTCTTCACACATAATTGTATTAGTAAATGTGTTTTTTGATGTTTTTTTTTTTTACAATAATCAGTTGACATTATAATGTTATTTTATGTACAGCATTCCTTCATTCCCGCGGTTAAACGGATATAGAATTTACCGCAACGGGTGATAAATGAAATAGTTTCGTATTTAGAGCACAAAAAAATTGATTACTACCAATTAATACTGTTTTAAAAATTACTGGAGCCGTCTAGACATGAAATAATATTATACAACCACCATCGTGCTCATATTGCTTAGTATATTTCACTAAATAAAATGACAAAACGTCATATACGAAATTAAAATAATCTAGTTTTATAAAAGAAATAAAAAAAACGCGCTTGCTGTGTAATTCCACAAATCTATAAATAGTCTTGCAGGCTGGTGAAACAATGCGAGTTGTCGAGCGTGGTTGAAAGTGTCTTGCTTGCTGTGATGTATTCGGGAATACCACAATCTATAAATAGTCCTGCGTGTTCTCGAACAACACGCTTGCTGTGATCCAGCCCCCCTCCCTCCGTCTCCACACTATAGCGTTTTTTTTTCGGCTCGCGAGATGTCGTCTGTGATCGGGAATTCCAAAATCTATAAACTATAAACAGTCCTGCATCTTGCGTGGTCTCGAATTGTGTTTTATATATATAGAAAGATGGTGAAGTCTTTTGTTTTGATATCTTTGTGCTGCTGTTTTAGGCGAAAATCCCGATTAAGTAAATTATAAATATGTATGACGCATTACAAACAAATATTAACTGTTTCAGAATATGTACGCATTACAAACAAATATTAACTAACATCTATCTGTACTGAATATTGTAGGATGAAGGTTTTATTAAAATAATCTTAAGCTGTGTTGAGCAAGTTTTAAAAAAATACACAAACATGTAATATGGAGACTGACATGGCCTGAATAAAAAAAATCTTACATCAAATTAACACTATAATGTGCCGTTGGAAGGGGTGGATTGAGGCAGACATAAAGTAAACCAAAAATTAAAAGCAATGCAAATTAAAACACCCACCACCGGAAATATGTTTATTAGAATCTGAATGAAAAAATTCTGATCTTAAAAAAGGCATTAAAATATATCAAGCCAATAAAGAGAAAATTAAGTCTGGCAGCTCATCGACAATCAAGGCATCCAAAGAATTAACTAAAAATCTGTAAACAATAAAATAAAAAACAAGTTGCTGGAAAGTACCACTTAGTGACCATAAAGTCTGCAAATGATAGGTCAAAGTTCAACTTTGCATAGTATGTATTTTCTCCGAGTATGTCAGCCTGTTATTTTGCTTGATTGCTTATTTAAAAAAAAATATTAACAGTAATTATATTGACTGATAAGGCGGCGTATGCTACGCCGCGGGACGACTAGTACCGTAATATTTGAATTTTAGATTATAATTCATTTTATTATTCAAGTTTGCTGGATAATAAAGTAGTTTTTGACGACCTACAAATTATTGAATTGATATGGTATCCACATCAAGTGGTAATTCGCAAAGTGTATTGACAAGACGTATAACTGAAGTTTGGTTGATGGGACAAATGGATTCTTATCTGCATAGCAATGTCTTACTAATCTGGGGTCATGCTATAAAGATGGTTTTCTATAATCACAAGCAGGCCCCCTCAGCTTATTTGTTCTACTTAGTAAAATGTATTACCTGCCCCCCCTGCTATTGCCTGGCCCCTGCTGTAGAATGCCTGGCCCCTGCTGTAGAATGCCTGGCCCCTGCTGTAGAATGCCTGGCCCCTGCTGTAGAATTTTCACGCTACGGGGCTATTTACAAGGTACTGAAAAAGACAATATCCGAAAGCATTAAGATAAATGTTAACGATCTTTAAAAAGAAAACCAATCGAAGAAAATCGAATTGTTGAAGACAAAAGAAGACACAAGAATGCTACTGTTACTACTTGGTCTACAAGCAACAGCGAAAGTGAGGATGAAGGCAAAGATGATGACGATTTTGATATTGCTGTTTACTACAAGAAGCTTCTGTCAGAGGGATCGATCCCAGAGAAGAAATCTGAAATCAAAATTTCAATTTAGAAGTAAATGCCCATTGGTCATTCGCTGGGACGGAAAGATAATGGGGGAAACTACAGATTATCCAGAGCTGCAGTCACACGTAGGCAGATTAGCTGTAGTTGTAACCAGTGCTCGATTTACCGCCGGGGATAACCCCGGCACTGAGGACTGTCATTCCCGGCTCTGATTTAATTAATTTCATCCCTGCCGGGGATGACATTTATCCCCGGCTCTGCAAAAAATTTTTTCATCCCCGACACTGATTTTTTCTTAAGGCTAGCCTAATGTAGGGAATTGATTTTATAGTATAACTACAAATTTTAGATGAAAAATACAAACCAAATCAGCTGATTTGAACTACGCAAAACTATTTCTGCTAAAAACTCCGGAAATAACACTCGTCCGGTTGTTGGCAGATAGTTTTATGTAAAGCAAACTGGCCAAAAAAATTCTGAAGAACTTATGCTGTATGGAGATCGTGAAATTATAGAACTTCGCAATTTTTTTTAAAATTAAGCATGTCAGTACATAGTACACCAATTTTGCATGACAAAGGATGGCCATGGCGCTGACACAGAACTGAATGATTTTTATAAGCGATTAGATGTTCTGCCCATATCTAGCGCAGAATGCGAGAGAGGATTCAGTGCAATGAATTTAACACACATCTCTTCGCAATGCATTAGAAGTCGAAACCATCAAACACTTGCTGTTTATTAAAATTAATGGTCCACCACTTCAATATTTTGATGCAAAGTTGTATGCCACAATGTGGTTAAAAGACGGAAGGCATTCTGCCTGCGATGTACCACCTGGCAACCCAACAAAAGAATTAGTTATGGAGCTGCGTCATAATTTGTTTAAATAACTGAGACAATTATGAATAATGGAATATTTGATTTCAACAAACAGAGAATAAATAAAAAATGTGCATTTTTTTGTTAATAATAAATTCATTACTTGTCCTATTAATGTGCCGCTTCAAATTTGTTTGAACCAACGTGAACTATGTTAATTATTAAGATTCCCCAAATTTTATATTATTTTTGTTGGTTTTATCTATATAAGATGCAAATCGAAGACCTTATGAAAATAAATTAGTTACTTGTCCATTAGGGCGCATCACCAAAAAAAAAATTTTAATAATTGATCTGTCTGCTATTTAAATTTGTTTCATTGATCAAAAAAAGCATTGTGTAAAAAAATAAAAAATATTTAACAATATTTAGAGGTCCCCCGGACTTCAACAAAGTTTGCATAATTAAGCGAAAACTAGATGAAACCATCCTTCTTGTAAAGTCTTACAGACTTACATACAAAAAGTGAAGCGCTATATAAATTGTTTTATAGTCTTTGGTTTTATAATGTTTGGTATCTATGAATGATTTTGATAAGCAGTTGTGCTAGAAATATAAATTTAAAATTCACATTTTATTAGCAAAAACAACACTTTTCCTTACCGCTCATTGATGACCAAGGCAAGCATTTTAATTTCTTTATTTATATTATTTTAATTTCTGATACACACGATCTATAAAATCAGAACATGGAAATGATATGAAAAACAACAATAAAATGTTTACACCTTCTAAGTAAATGCTGGCTGACCGTGGCATCACTTCAACAGTTGCATATCCAGTTATTACTGCGTCTCCTGCCTCGCGAACAAAGAAACCACAAACTCTTCTGAAAACTGAATTGTTTGGCATTGGCCCTGCAATCTGTGTCCAATGGTGACAGAGAGGAGAGCTTGTGAGAAGATTGTTCAGCTTCTTGATGAATACAATTCCGTTCAATTGATAAAAGTCGCCGAAACACACCAGCCACCAAACGTAAACTGGAACAAATGAAATCTATGTTGGCAACAACTTTTCAACTGTGGCCACCAAATGTCGAGACTATTATCAAGAATGCAGCAGATCTAGCATTCTTGAGGTCTATGAAAGGAGACAGGTCTTCCAGCTTTGGATCATTTGACAAAACACTTGCAAAAAAAGTCGCTCGACGCCATTCACGAGATGTCGCAACATTGGAACGTCAGAAACGCGAAAGAGAAGAAATTGCAGCATGTTCAACGATATCAGTACCTTCCAGCGAGGGTAACAGTGACGAACCCGATGATTCTACTTCTAAATCTGAAGATAATATGGAGTTTGTTGATAACTGTTTGGATGATATAATGCCATTGCAAAAGCGAAGAAAGCCAACAGGAGCTTTGGTATTTGTACCTCCAGATGTTTTAAGCCGACCAAATCTTGTGTCACTAGCGACAAGATTAAAGATTACACCAACACAGCAGGCAGCTTTCACACAGGGCCTTATTATCGAGTCTGGGGTGATGTATCAATGGTGGCTTCTTCCTATGCCACTGCAGATCGTTCACGTCGCAAAGTTGTAAGTGAGATATCTACAAAGATCCACGACTCCTGGGAACCACCCAAACTCTGCACTCTCCACTGGGATGGCAAACTGACACCTTCTCTAAAAAATCATCGTGTCACTGAAGAACGCATAACAGTTGTTGTCGGTGATGCAAAGCAATTGAAACTTCTAGGAGTGCCAAATTATGCCAAGGCAACAAAGAAACCCGTTGGTGAAATAATTGCAGAATTAACCATGAAGCTAATGACAGAATGGCACTGTAATGATTGTATCGTTAATATGACATTCGACACAAGATCAAACACTGGTCATCAGACTGCTGCCTGCATTGACATACAACATATGCTGCAACGTGCTCTTCTGTGGTCAGGTTGTCGCCATCACATTGGTGAAGTTATCCTCTCGCATGTGTTTGCAGACATGAAAATAGAAGTTTCCAAATCCCCGGATATAACTTTGTTCACCAAGCTGCGAAGTAATTGGGAGTTGGTGCCACATGATTGGTCTCTCGTTTGTAGTTAGTTTACGTTAGCTGGTGGTGATGCACCCTATTGTCTATGGTTTGTAAATTGAAGATCCTAAAAAAATTGTTGGCACCTCGCCGCCGCTGGGGATGCTGTGGATATCCCCGGTACTGAGAATCGTCATCCCCTGCTCTGCTTCATATTTTTTCATCCCCGCCGGGGATGACATTAATCCCCGGCTCTGCAGAAATTTTTTTTCATCCCCGGCACTGGTTTTTTCTTAAATCGAGCACTGGTTGTTACTGGGAAGAAGTTGAGAAGGTTTTAGGTTTAGCTAAAATACAAACAGGAACTGGTATGGCGCAAGTCAGTGCAACAATACAGGCTATGGGAGGTATCTGATGAGATTATTGGTTTGTGTTTTGACACAAATCCGTCAACACTGATGTTACTAAGGGGACATGTAAATTGTTGCAAGAGGAGCTGTTACATTTTGCCTGCCGACATCATGTGCATGAACTGATCATTGGAGTTGTTGTTTCTCTATGGCTCCACAAACAGCCCTAACATTCCACTGTTCAAACGATTTTGGCCTAAGGTTGATCAGCATCTGCATAGTCCGCTAGAGGATTCGAGATTAGATGATCCGTTTATGGTGGAACACAAACACAGGGTTGTGTCATTCCTGCAAGACATTCTGTCAAGTGCCTCAAGTTACATACCGCGTGAAATGTACATGTTGATAGTTGGCATCAATGCTAGCAAGCAACCGTACCACTTTCATTCACTAGTGACTAGGCCCTTACCATATGGCTCGCTGGATGGCGAAAGTGATAGACTGCTTTATGATCTACTTCTTTAGAAATCAGTTCTAGCTCACACCTTCAGAGGTAAAGATTTTGCGAGAATTTATTCACATTTACGTCAAAGCTTGGATCTCATGTCCTGTGAGTCGTGATGCCCCGTTTAACGATCTTTTGTTATTCAAGCAGATCTCACAAAATTCTGTCATATACAAAACGTTGTCTGATGCTGCGAAAAGGAAATTTGAAAACCATCTTTGGTATAGTAGTCCATAGGTGATTTTTCTTGCGTTGTTTTCTGAAAAAGTTTCTGCAGATGAAAACCGCAGTATTGCTGAAGCGGTGCTGAAGACTGGCGAAGATTGGATGGATCGAGTGTTTAAAGTGAAGGATTGCACTAACTTGGGGACAAAAGAACTGCATCACTTTGTAGGTACCTCATCACCATGGGCGTATTCAAGGGGGTGGCAAGGGGGGCATTTGTCCCACCCTTACATTTTGGAAATATGTCATAAAGTTGTCACAATAAAACTGTACTGAATTTCCTTAAAGTTTATTACATTGAAGACAATATACATATATCAAACATAAAAAAAATTATATCTGCAAGTATAACTGATTACATTATTGTAATTTTTAAAATAATGGTTTCAGTGTCGAACAGTTAATATACTAATAAAATAAAGTATAAAATTATAAATTACACTGATACAGAAAAAATATTGTAATTTTAAACTATTTATTCTGGAACAAAAATTGTAAACGTCTAGGTATTTGTTCAAATCGATCAATAACATCTTTAAATTGTTGATACTCATCATACATGGACCAGATAAAAGATCAGTACCAGTTGTTGAGCGTAGCCACGTTTTTACTCGTCTTAGAGTGCTCAATGATCTCTCGATTGTGCAAGTTGTTACTGGAAGAGCCAGGGGGGTGGATGGTCGTGTGATAAAGCACTCGACTGTCGACCTGAGGGTCCCTGGTTCGATCTCCGGTGAGGACCAATGGGTATTTCAGGTCATGGCTATATAGTCCCCGCTATATCTCTATCTATATGGTTTAAAGGATCTAAGAGATTTCATCTCATCCTTAGAGGGACTTCATACACTGGAAGAGCCAATTCTGTCAAAAAAGCCATATTAATCATGGGGAAAAAATTGGTTCGTCTAAAACCTCACACAGAGTCATTGTTTCTGTTTTTTCCCCTTTACTACTTTTACATTTCGATATATCAAACCAGATTTCACTCTCCTCGATTGAATTGTCAAATCAGCAATAGCCCTTGGCTTGATCCTTAAAGAGCGAGTTTCTAGTTTTGTCATCAAAAAGGGATTCAAAACTAAAAGGGAAAATACTGGTTTATTTTCTTCACAAAAATGAGTTTCCAGTGGATATAACAGAATCAAGGTAGGGTGTAAAAACAGTTATTCTAAATTAACCCTCAGGCAAATCAACTTTTGGATTTTCCCTGTTCATTTGTCTTCCAGCTTGTCGTGGAGGTTGAATGTCGACACCAGTGTCATCTGCAACACCTTTTGTAACTCTAAAAATGTCCTTATACCTCTCATCACAATTCTGTCGATCAACAGCCAATGTAGTCAACAATTCTTCAATGTATGTTTGTACTGCCAGTAAAACTAAATGCACTGACTGCAATTTTTGGGTCACAACTTCTAGCTTTGATGAATATTTTTAAATAATAACATAACAAACAACAAATATAGGAATACAGCCGAGGAAATCTTCTGTGAGCACCATTTTCCCATTTTGTTGTTTGACAAATCTAACATTAAGTGACATCTGCTCAATGCCTGAAATGTCAGTGGTCTCGTTGGCAAGTGTAGAAAATGCAACTGAATTATTTGCTTCACGACTAATGTCTTCGCGCAAGAGACACACAAATTTCGATTATAGTGTTTTGCGTAGTTGTCGAGATATACTTAGCACTACAAGAACAATTGACAAATGATTACTAAGAACCAGGTCATAAAAATTACCAGAATTTGATTTTTGCCACGAAGTGCTAAATCATGCATGCCACAAAATAGGATTGTAGAAATGATGGGACCCAGTTAGTTACGATTTTCTTGAAATTATCTTCTAAATGATGAGTTCAACTGCTCATCTATAGAAACTGCTTTGGATTCCAATCATGCAACAAAATTGCTTGCTGTTGCGTGCTGGTTTAAGTGCCACTTCGGCTGTGTATTTAGTATATTGCCAGCCTAGGATTCTTTCAGTCGGTATCCAATCTTTCTATTATAGATATGTCTAAGTGCAAACGCTTTCAAACTCCGTACAGTAGTATTTATAACAGAGGCACTGTGATTCTGTGTATATGGTAATATTTATTATAAACACAAGGTACATCACATGCAATATGGTCCAACATCAATTTCACTAAGTACAATAACATTAATATATACTGGTAATCTACTTGTGACCACTCTCGGCTCTATCTAGAAATCTACTGCCCTAATCTATCCCACGTCCCGTTTCTTCAAGCTTTTTTTCATCAGGCTTAGTGCCCCACCCACTTGTTGGATTGGCTAATTAAAAAAAACTCATTAAAAGGTTAGCGCCCTTTGCCACCTTCGGTAGTGTTCGGTGATATATCTGTTTGTCAAGAATGTCAGTTGACTCTCTCCCTACTCTCGGAACAAAGGCTAAGGTATCATATGTCAAGTCCCTAACCCAGGTCGCTAGAAAATGTAATGATTCTACCCCCAAATATTTAACCTCTCAAAGATTTACTTTATATATTATTCTACATTCTAACCAATATGTGAGAACCATGTTCTCCACACTTGCATTTTCATGAGTCTTAGTGTCATGTGCTTGGCATCTGGCTAATTGCATCTTCGTTGAAATCTTTAAATTTTGTGCATGGTTTGATGACAAATGCCCCCGATGTTCTCGAATTACTTTTCTGCGGAAACAACACGCAATATTTGCAAAATGCACCTTTTAACATACAAGCCACGGTGTATGGTCTGATAATCGTGCATATCTAAAAACTCTGTTTCCATCATTGTCAGCTCTAAAATCATACTTTTTATCAGGGGTCTGAATTAATTTAGCATAAATTAAAAAATTCACTCAGTGGAAGAAGATTATAAACCAAAGAGTTGCCAGATTTAAAAAAGCTGAATGCCAAGAGCATTTTTGAAGGCCTAATCCTACTTTATAAATAAACGGCCAAAATTAAAAAAAAATATATATTAAAATCGTAACCTTCTTGTGTTTGTTGTCAAAATGTTTGAATTTTCAAATGCATTTATTTATGTCAATATAAAAAATTAATGTTACTCTTAACTTAAATTTAATTGAAAAATGAACCTGTTGTCAGTTAAATTTAAAAAATGTGTATTTGTGCCCCCCCCCGGAAAATGTATTTATCTATTTTAAACAAGCATAACAAAAATGAGCCTCATAACTCTAATGGTTATGGAGTTATAGTATTTTAAAGTCATGAAGCAGAGTGAAAAAAAGAAATGGAGAAAAACCAAAAAAATTACAACTTTGATACATTACATAAAAACTATAAGTAAATATACAATTCTAAAGCTATCATTTGAAAGATCATTCAATTTCCTATTAGAAAAATAAGAAAACACATAGCTAGATAAATATTTGATAGATAGACTTTAAAGTATATGATGATGTAAAAATGAAAAAAAAAAAAATCTGCATAAGATAAACTTCAAATGAGCTTAAAATGTAAACAAAACTAATATAGTAATAACTACAGCAAACATAAACATACTTTTAATAAGCATACCAAACATGAGTAACTTATCTCAAAGGGTAATGAAGTTACAGGATTTTTTATTCAAGTCGATCACAGAAAAAAAAAATGAAGTAGAGTAAAAAAGAAAAAAAAATTAAAACTATCATATGTTGTATAAAAGCCCTAGTAAAACAAAGTTTGTAATTTTAAATACATACTGATTTGGAAGAGAATTTAAATTGATTTAGAAAAATCAAGTGATTTGTTTGTGATTATATAATAAATAAATACATGTATTATGAGATTAGAATATGACCAGTCTTACTATAAAAAAAGAAAATCTATAAAAGAGCATACTGTTTTTTTTTACATTTTTTCTATAATCAGAACAGATAATAAATCATATATTTAAGATAATTATGTTTAATCAAATTTGGTGATTAAGTAGCATAGCCAATAAAAATTTCATAAGTGTTTAATAGCATACAGTCTAATGTAAATAAAAATACATTCTTCAGAATATGGGTATGAGAACTGGAGTGCTAAATAAAATATCAGGGACATTAAATGAACATGCACACATAAAATTAGTAAAAAAAAGTTTTAAAGATATGGTTATGAGATAGCAAAAAACTTTCACAGAATAATAATTTAAAAAAAAACCAGTTCCAAGCTCACTATAAAACAAAAACATCTCCAGTTTTCTCATATCTTCTTGCTATATCAATTTGAGAGCAATTACTTCCATTACTTTGAAGAAAAGGTATCTACTGTCACAAAATGACTTCAATATATATCCATTTCTTTTAAAAATGTATAAAGTGTCATTGGGTTTCTTTTTAAAAAAAGATACATAGAGGGTATGTTGCTGCTTGGCGAATCTTTTACTTTATGTTGAAAAATTCCGAATAGTTAATAGTCTTTGCTGATACGATACAAGCTAATATCCTCTTGTGGACTAGGATTTTACTTGTTGATTAATGCTGTACGATAAAGCTTAACAGATGCCAATGTTAGGCAGCTTACTGACATGTTGATCTGTGAAGTCTCTCTTTCAAGGAACACCCTCATGTTGTCAACCCAAATATAAGGAGAGCAAATTCTATCTTGTCTGAATAGTCTTGCTGAAACGGCACAAGCTAATATCCTCTTGTGGACTATGATTTTGCTTGTTGATTAATGCTGTATGATACAGCTTAACAGATGCCATTGTTAGGCAGCTTACTGACATGTTGATCTGTGAAGTCTCTCTCACAACCTCATGTTGTCAACCCAAGCATAATGAGAGCAAATTCTGCCTTGTCTCCTACTGCAAGTTTTCTCTAGGTTCAGCTTACACATCTGTTAAAAAATTTAAGAATTCTTTTTAGAAAAGACAAATTAAATAAAGCTATATGAAGTAAAATATAATACTTCAGAGTATCAACATCAAGTAAGAATAATTATGAGATTAAGTATAAAAATTAAATTAAATCCATACAATTAGTGTACAACCTTAACATGAAAAATAAATATTGCAAAACATTAGGCCATATAACCAATACTACAAATATAAATATGTATAAAAATATTTACTGACATGTTATTAGTGATATCTTCCTGCTTTCTGGGAACAATCTGATATCATCAAGCCCATCATAAGGACAGCAAATTCTGTATGTGTCGTCAAATGCTAGCTTTCTCCAGATAGAGCACAACCATCTGAAAAAAATGCAAATTACATTAATTATTTATAGTTTTAAAGTTTTGAAGTTATAATTGTGCTGGAAAAAACAATGTAAACGATTAATACAAAAGCAAATCATAAATATGAAGATACAAAAAAAATTGTATGTTGAATAGTTCTTACTAAATTTTAAGACTGATTACCGAAATTGCAAACGTATATTTTGAACTTCTTTAGAGATAAATAAATTGAAACAAAGTAGTCAAAGAATTAAAATGTGACGAAATACTTACCGCAAATTATTTTTGTCATTATATGATCCTAACTTGAAAGGCTACAGCATCACATGTTTGCTTGTCATTACAAACACAATCAAAATGCAAGTTTGATGCAAATATGATTCATTGTAATAACATTTCTGATCATTTGAAACCAGAAAAAATAAAATCGACCTATAAATATAGTCCAACTGTAAATTCAGTGAAGTTTATCAAGCATGGCACCATGGCATGGTGTGTCAATGTTCAGAAAGATGATCCAGCATGTACATCCATCGATAATTTTTTACTAGAAGCGAAAGACATTGATGCATTTTTGTACAAAATATATTATTGTTTAGGTCATAAGAAGATTATACGTATGTTACATACGAATGTGTGGGCGCTTGTTACGGGACCAACCGTTTGGTCTCGTTAATAGGTACTAGGTACGGGACCAAACGTTTATTTTTTTTGTCCGTTTCCGGGGTCAGGATTTTCGTGTAAAACCATAGATATATAAGACTAGATCGCTTATGGGCTATGCATAGATATATATTGTGCGGACCATAACTTTAAAAAGAGAAGAGTACAATTCTGTATAACATATATTTTTACAAATTCTTTGCAACTATGATGACGTAGTACGCATAGAAACCTTAAGTAACCGAAATAAATAGCAGAAGACATTTGCATTGTTTTCCTTGACAAATTTTCAAAAAACTTTTTTTTTCAATTAACTTTGAATAAAATGCCTTCGTGTTGTGTACCCGAATGTTTGATTATATTATTACTAACCGTCAAATATTATTTTTTCGGACACATCATTGGATTTTAAAAGCGCCAACCTCTAGCATGAATGGGGAATTTTTTTTTAATTTAAAGGAAGGAAATCTTTTTCGGTAAAAAATAAAGAACTGTACAGAATTGTACTCTTCTCTTTTTAAAGTAGGGGTCTCGAATACAACACTTTTTCGGTCTCTATTAAATAAGCATAAGCGATCTAGTCTTATATATATGTGTAAAACGATTGTTTATAATCCGCCATCTTGAATTCAGGACAGCACGCTCGACAAATAACGCTTCGGATTGGTTGATTTTGTCTGACCTCGCCGATTATACTTACGAAGCATTCACGATGCTTTACGGTGGTGTCGGAAACGTATGATAATGGAAAAACCCAATTTTGTCACTTTTTTAACCTTGCGATTATGGTAAAATTCAAATTTCGCTCTTTTGATTGATATATAACAGTACTGATAAAAATTATAAACTAGGTGCGTAGCTAACTAGCTACCCAATAAACATGCACCGAGAGGACTCCCGTTGTCAAGCACCTATCGGACATCGTTAGGCAGTTTCCTATAGGGCGGTCACGAACACGTGACCAAAATCACGTGATAGAGTACAAATCGCCATTTTGTGGAACCAAGGCTACATTCCCTCGATAGCTACCGATAATAGTAACTTAATAAACGGAACAGTACTAATGACATTAGTAATGTACTGTAAAAAAAATTCCTGCTTTAAATTACTTTTTAGTGTAGACACCATAGAGGGGATTAAATTTATATGCTACGATTGATTTGGTCCAATATAAAATAAACTAATTTTGACCGAAAAAGAATATAACTGCAATGCACGATCATTCCCATGCCATAGATAGTGTCAATGGCCTTGCTAGAAAAAACAAACTTTTATTTTGAGTGTTCATAATATTTCTTGTTTCAAGTTTTCAGTAATTTTTTTTGTTTTATATTACATTACCAAACCAAATGCTATTTAAGTTACTAAGACGTCTCATACTTATTACTTGTATGGACATAATAAGAGAATACCAGCAATATTAATAAAATTAAAACTGACAAAAAAAAAGGAGTAATGGTAGATCTTTCAATTTTTTATTGACATTTATTTCACATTTTTAAGTAATTAAAAAAAATAATAAAGATATTAGTTGAAAGTTAAACATAACTATTTGATTAGTAGCTATGCCTATGATTATTAAAACTTAAGTTGAAGTCATGGTAGTTAAAGATGCAAGACAAATTGATAAAATTAACTGTGATATGAAAAATTAATTTAAAAACATAACACATGTATCATACAACTAGTTTAGTGGATGCTAAAATGTGGGTTTTGAACAAATCTTTTGTGAGTTTCTCTAATTTGTATAATTAAGAATAATTATAGTGAAATACATTTTTTTTTTAAATCATTATAAGAAAAATACACTTTAATAATACTAGTTATATGTTATATTCATTTTATTAATGTTATAACTAAAAATAATTGACATAACTGTCATAGCTAGTTTTTGTGTGTGTAGATTAGTATATCAGTTGTATGTAATATATTTATTATTTTTCGTGGTACTTCTGTTTCTTGGTAGGTGTAAAATCTATTTCAGTCTCTTCGTGGTGTATATGATTCAACTAACTTGACTTGGTGTATATTAAATTATATTTAAAAGACGAACTACATATAAAAAGCACTGAGTAGACTTCTATGTATGCATGTACATATATTTATTTGCATATGAAGGAACTTCTTATTTGACATTGTACAATAAAAATGATGTGATAAAATATATTCTTACACTAACAAGGTCTCAGGTCGTCGTATCAATTATCGTCTGCTCTAAACTATATATTTTCACTTCCGCTAAGCTAAGTGGCCAGATAATTAAAACCATCTCCGTGCCAACTGTAAATTCTCTAGCCTAAACTGATTATTACAACATCCCCCTTTCCTTTAAAAAACAAATGTTATACATTTAGTTTTTTAGTCTGTCGTTTTTCTGTCTTTAACTTAATAAAATTTACTTTTGTCAAAATAAAAATAATAATTTTTTGTTGTATCACTCACATCAATAGAAATCTATACAAAAAATATCAATGTATATACAAAATGTCAAACAAAATGGTTATGATACCAAATATCCATTAATAAAAATATTCTTGTCAATACTATATCTCATTTTCAATTTTTAAACGCATTTATAGCATAATATCATAATATTGACATAAAAATTTATTCAATTTTCAAAAATATTATTATCAATCAAGTTTTAAAACAAAAAAAATTTACAATGATTAATTGATTGTTTATCTTCTCAGCTGGTATCAAGTACCATAACTTCATAAGTTTTAAGTGCATTTTTAATTATCATTATTATCTCCCCCTTTTTTTTTCTCCAGTACTGCACTTTTTTTTTTTATAGTGATTATTTTCTATACCCTTATGACTTAATTGTCATTTCTTTGTGCATATTCACTTAATGAATTTATTTTCAATATTCAACACTTTCATATTTTTCTTCACATCATTATCATTCTTTTCTTTTGTATGAGAGCATTTTATTTCAGTACAATATATTTTTCATGTTGTCTTTTGACAAACTTCTTCTGTTGCAACAATTTTTTGTTCAACTTATTATTTACCTTGCTTTATCTAGCAAGTCATTTTTCTTCTTATGAAGACCTTTTTTTTTGTCTTCTGTCAATAACACTTTCCTTAGTGATTTGACAATATTCACTTTGCACTCATCAATTATATAAGACATTTTTCTTATGTCTTTCTCATCATTTTATATAGTGTGAATATATTAGCTTTGCACTTTTTCGTGTCAATTTATCTTGACATATTTAATATTATCACCATGTACAATTCATTATGTCTTCTGACATATAAAATATTTAAATATCATTTTAATAAAATTTATATATTATTACAATCTTCATACCTTTGACTTCTTTAGTCAATAATTGTTCAAGTTACATATTTGAGACTAATAAGTCTTCTTGACAATAATCAATGTCATAATCAATAATCCTTTGATTGGATTTTTAAAAAATTTAACTTTTTGAAAAGTTTTATAAAAATTTGAATAATTAACTTCAAACAATGAACAAATTCAATAAAATATACATTAATAATCAGTGCTTAATAATGTATTTTGTGTTAAATGAGTAGTCTTGTAATAACAAAGACCAGCGTGTTAGTTTAGCATTATTTATGCTTTTGGTATTCAGGTTAGCTAAAGGTTTGTGATCTATTAACACAGTGAACTCATTGCCTAGCAAGTATTTGCTTAATTTAGTTATTGTCCAAACTAAAGCTAAACATTCTAGTTCTATTACTGAATATCTACTTTCAGTGTCTGACAGTTTTCTACTCAATTAAAGTATTGGTTTATTGATATTATCCTGCTCTTGATATAGGCATCCACCGATTGATGTCTTGCTAGCGTGTGTGCCTACAATAAATTTTTTTGTCATATCTGTTGAACTTAAAATTGGTTTTTCTTCAAAACGTTGTTTTATTCTCTTTAATGCATGGTTACATTCTTAATTCCATTCAACTTTTTGTTGCATCTTTTTCTTAGTTAATTTCACTAAAGGTTCAATTAAGTTTGCAAAGTTAGGAATAAATTTTCTATAAAAATTGCATAATCCTATAATAGATCTAACTTCTTTTTTCTTTTCTGGAATGCGAATATCAAAAATTCTTTTAAGAATATTGTTTGTTGGTGTGACTAATCCTTGACCAATATGATATCCAAGAAAATCTATGTTTTTAAAACCTATTTTTATTTTTTCAGGTGAAACTGTTAAATTATTAATTTGAAGAATTTCTAGTAATTTATTCAAACTGTTTATATGGTCTGACCAGTTTTTGGTGTAAATACATATGTCATCCACATAGTATCTAATGTTTTCAATGTTTCTTAATAACTTATCATCTTAGTGAACGTTACAGTGCTGTTCACTAGACCAAAAGGCATAACATTCCACTCATAAAATCCTTCATGAGTTTTAAATGCTGTATATTGTTTAGAATCTTCCTGAACTTCTATCTGCCAAAAGCCTCTAGTCAAATCTAGGTGTGTGAAAATATTGGCATTTGACATTTCCTGAACTAAGTCTTCTATGTTTGGTAAAGGTTGTTTATCTATCACTGTAATTGAATTTAAGCTTCTGTAATCACAACATAAACGAATTTTTCCATTATTTTTCTTTACTACCACTATTGGAAAACAATAGCTGGAATCTGATTCTCTTATTAATCCACTATTTAGTAATTGTTCTATTTCTTTTTGAACTTCATTTCTGTATTTAAATGGAATGTCATAGTATTTAGGTTTAATTGGTTCTTCAGTTTTTAATTTGATTGAATGTTTAATTATGTTTGTCTTTCCTGGTTTGTTAGAAATTACATTTTGAAAGGAATTTAATGTTTCTATTAGTTGTTTCTTAATATCTGCTGGTATGTCTGGTGCAAAATTAATCTTATTCATGTCATCCTGTTGATCTAAACTTATTACTGGAA
Source organism: Bulinus truncatus (assembly GCA_021962125.1). Taxonomy (NCBI): domain Eukaryota; kingdom Metazoa; phylum Mollusca; class Gastropoda; family Planorbidae; genus Bulinus; species Bulinus truncatus. Next base: position 3,242,193 of record JAGDYQ010000009.1, on the reverse strand, counting down.
TCTGATCAGTGTCATTAATATTATTTTCTAAACTATAAGTGTTGTCTTCTCCGATTAAACAATTTAAAGATTGAATCTGTTGTACAATGGTTTCTACTTCTGTAGGAGGATCTAAACTATCTCTCAATCTATCAACATGAAATGTTCTACCCTCTCTATTTATTTCTACTGAATAGTCCACATTTCCTATTTTGTTTATTATTTTATATGGACCTCTCCATCCAATTTCATTATCTTTGGGTATCAATACATAAACTAGATCTCCAACTTTAAATTCTCTTAAGTACCTGTTTTTGTTTTTAAGATCCCTATGGTATTTGTTTTTCTTTATGAGATTTTCTTTGCATATTTGTTTGAATACAGTATGTTATTTCTGGTTTTGTCTACCAATTCAAATGGACTAATATGTTCCTTTTCTGTATTAATTATATTTTCACTGAATAATTGTAATGGTCCTCTAGGATTTGAACCGAACATGAGTTCAAATGGTGTAAAACCTGTTGTTTCATGAGGTATTTCTCTATAAGCAAATAAAATTAAAGGTAAGAATGTGTCCCAATCCTGTCCATGATCACTAATTATTTTTCTTAACATGGTCTTTATGGTTTGATTTGCCCTCTCTATGGAACCATTTGATTGAGGTCTGTACCTGGCTGTAAATACCTGTGTAATGTTAAGCATATGAGTAAATGCCTGAGTAAGATGTGATTTAAATTGGGTACCATTGTCTGATAATATAGTGTTAGGAAAACCAAAAGTTGTAAAAATAGACAATAATGCTTTGCAAATTGTTTCTGCAGTTATATCTACTAATGGAATTGCCTCAATCCAGCGTGTTGCTAAGTCTATCATTGTTAAAATATATCTATGTCTTTTATTGGACATTACTGAAATAGGTCCAATTATGTCTATGGCAATTTTATAAAAAGGAATGTTTGTTGTGTCACTTTCTTGTATGGGAGCTCTGTGTTTTGGTCCTATGTGATTATATTGTTGACATTTCTTACATGCCTTAACAAATCTTTTTACATCTCCTATGACACCTGGCCAGTAACAACATCTTCTTATTCTATCTAGTGTTTTCTTAGCACCCAAATGACCCGCTAAGTAGCAATCATGAGCTGCTTTTAGTATATTATTTCTTAAAACTGTAGGAATCATTATTTGTTTAAATGACCTGTTATGCCTAGTGTATTTTCTTATTAAAATGTAATTTTCTACCTTGTATATTATGTTTTTATTTTCATTTTCCACTCTATTGAAATAAATTTTTAAACTTTCATCCTGTTCTTGTAATATTTTAAGTTTATCCCTATCAATATCCAAAATGTTTTGTCTACTAGATTCAGGCTATTGTTTTGTACTGTTTTTTTTATTAGCTTGTGCTCTAGTCATTGCATTTAATTTTTTAGTTAGGTTGTAACTATGTTTTTGTTTTATGTGTTTATTTAATCTTCTTAATGATCTGCATTTTCTACTGCAATTAATGCATTCATGATCAGATTTATTTACTGTATTTGTATTCTTTATAGTATTTTCTTTTCCAACTTCAACTGAATTACTGTCATTATTTAATTTATTTATTAGTTCATTTTTTAATACTGTATAATTGTCTTGGTTGTTTAGAACTGTTATTTTATCTTCTTCTTTAACATTGTTCTGTGTGGCTACTGTGTCTACTCTCTCTAAAAAATTTACAATGTTCTCAGTACCATTCCAATTTTGTATGCTTTTGAATAGTGTACATATGTTTTTATCTGTATCTGTCTCTAAGGGTTCCTCTATAATTGTTTCTAATTCTCTATTTTCTAACCATTTCATATAAATTTCAGTTTAGGCTAGAGAATTTACAATAACCCATAATAGATAATTAGATTAACCCAATTCTTTTCTGATTAAATTACAGCCGACTAATAACTTTAAAAACAGTCCTCAAATAAGCCATAAATATATTTAAATTTTTAGTGGTATGATAAAGACAATGCTGTTTTCTATGTGGACACCTAGAGCTAAAAATTTAAACCCAATGTCTTAGAGGCATAATCCATATTTCTTGCACCCAGTTTGACTAATAATTTTAAATACACTGTCATAGTAAAAAAATAAAGCCATTAGAAATGCATGTTTAGTCACTTGATTGGTTATACATATGATATGTGTTGATAGAATGGTCTTTAGCAATAGATTTGGGTGAATTTATAAATGCTGACTAGGTAAAAACATATTTAACTTTCTATGTGATAAAATCTATAAAGCTTTAAAACAGGCACAATTAAGTAAAAGTAGTTGATTTTTTAAAATGTGATTTAACAATGTAATACTTGATAAATTTAACCTTTAAAGTTCATTTAAGAATCATCATTCAGTTCCAGACTTGTCAGTAGCACATCATTTTTCTAAATATTAAGTTCCAAAGTGATATTACAGTGATGTTATATCCAGAGAATTCGTCACATAAAGCCCCTGCTAGGTATATTCAGTGTTTCGATGCAAATCAACCAAATATATTTTATTATTGGATTGATTGACGTAGAGCCTCCAGTACATTTGAGTACATAGAAGCCTGTAAAGTTGGGATAGGTTATTTCTGTATGTCTATATTCCATCTAAATCTGTTACCATCCATACATGTCACTGATTTTGAACTTTCAGCAATGTCAAATTTAACTTAACAGCTTAATGATACTATTTTTGTGTCATTTATTTTACAATGGGTACAGTTGTTTACGCTGTTCTGAAGGTAATAAGTTTCTGGCTTAATAGGGTGAGCTTTGAAAATTTCACCAACATCAGGATAATTTCACATCAGGGCGCTAATGCTGACAGCCCATTACTTATATTGTCTTTGGCTGACATCAATGTGCTTTGTAGAGAAACCAGACTCTGTGCAGATATTTTCTTCTGTACACTGCTCATATTTCTTAAATGAGAAGCTTTAACATGAGGCAGATTAATATTGTTATGATCTAGTAACAAAATAGGTAACAAGTCAGCATCTTTAGTACCAGCTAGTAACAAAGTGTAGATGCTCAGCCAACATTTGTAGTACCAGTATCTTGTAAATGAGCAGGTCCACCTAAAATAAAAAAAAAAAAAACAATATATAGGATTTTTAAGATAGGTTTTTCTTATTTTTTATTAATCTTTCCATTAATATGCTGTAAAATATTTAATCTTTACCATTAATATGCTGTAAAATATTTAATCTTTACCATCAATATGTTGAAAAATATTTAATCTTTCCCATTAATATGCTTTAAAATATTTAATTTAATGACATTCACCAATAAATCTATATTGTAATGTCCATAGTTTTAATAAAAAGTTACAAACAAGAATAATAGTTTTGTAATTTATAGTTATTGCTAATATTGGCAATGCAATGATTAATATTATACAATTATTCATATACTTTTTTTAATAAAATCTGCTAATTGGTGTTTAATATAATAAGAATTGCCCATTAAGGTCAAATACTAGCTTTGAAATGTTTAAAATTCTTACCTGAAACAAAATGTCCAGCCCAAAGCCGCATGTTATCAATCATCATTTTACTATCATTCCATCGATAAAAATTGGCGAGAAACTGACATCCTCTGTGTTCAGTAAATTGTTTATTTATTTCATTCTGGTGTTTTTTTTTACTTTTAGTATCCTAAATTGACACTGCAAGTTTCACAGCCTTTTACCTAGCTGATCGTTATTTTAAAACAAATCTGAAAATCATCATTGGTGCCACAAAATGGCGACTGTTTACAATCTCGCGACTGTATGACATCACACGTGACCGCCCTATAGGACCCCTCGGCTGGATCGAAGAGGCAAGCCCCTGAGTGACCCATATTGGATGGCGCATGCGCTCTAAGCCTCTAACAGAATCGGGAAGCGGCCATCTTTACAGTTCGATCGCGCTGATATTATTTCGTTGAATGGTTCATTTCAAATTCATTTGATTTGTGTTGCATTTCGTTGAAAGGTCGGTTGATTTTAATTAAATATTACTTTAAAAACATTCTAATTTCAAGTTGTTACAAAATGCTCCTGTAATGGAAATATGTATTAAGTGGTATCAATCTATGTACTGTTCTATATTATAGTATAATATAAATGTATATATATGCCATTAATATCGATTTTTACCCAAATACTGCTAAGAATTTCTAATTAAGATTATATTAATATTAAAATTACTTATATGTAATTATGTATTAATTATGTATATTACTTAACATAATATGATTATTTTATCAATTTTACCATTTATATAATACCATGCTATCTCAGACTATCTGTCATTGTAACTGTTTTTTTCCAAAATTAAGATTTAAAAAAAAGGGTGATAGTAAACATAGTTTTGCCTACCAATGAAATTTTCTATTGTGTAATTGGTGTATGCATATTAACTTTATCTTGTCGTTAACCCTAAATAATTATTTTTATTTAATTTGCGTTTTATTTCATTTAAAATTTCACTAAAAGTCAAACATAAATTATACACAAACTTTGTAGGTAGGCAGAACCATTTACTTTTACCACAGGACCCACAATGTAAATCATCTTAGGGTTAAGGATATGATTATTGTTAGAGGTTTGGGTTAGTTAGGGTTAGTATTAGGAGTTAGGTATAGTTTTAGTTGGAGTTAATGTTAGGGGTTAGTATTAGATTAGGGTTAGTGTTTTTATATGTATCCATTGTCATCAGAGAAGATTGGAATAGTAAAATGTGGTCTCTCTGGGTCGAACTCTGAACTACTGCAGAAGGGGTGACATGCAGAGGAAATATTTTGTAATTCAGTACAAGAGTTCGAACATTGGTTTTTCTATCATACATACTTCCTTATAACAAGGTGAAATTTCTGCATATTACATTTATATTAATAATAATGGATTAATGGAACCTGATATTGTATTATTAAAGCCTGCCATAGTGTCTACATTCCATTCCTCCTGTGTTTCTCAAACATTGACTACTCTCTTATTATGTTGTATTTGGTATTTGCGATTTTCAATTAATTTTCAATGAACATAAATTTAATGAATCAATTGTTTCTTTAGAATGCAAGGACTGTTTGCAGTGGTTGTATTCATTGGTGATGGTGGAGAAAGACCTGAAAGTGTTGCAGTTGTAGCAGGAAATTGGTTAGATGGTGATGAATCATATTGGGCACCACATACTAACCGTCAGGATGACAGATTGGACACCACACCAGCTTCATCTGGAATAATCAGATGACCTGGAAATGCAAAGTCAGCTCCAAGATCTGATGCTGCAGAAAATGCAATCGCAACCAGTTTAGAAGTTGTTGGTAAGGCTGTTTTTATTACATTTCTGCCTCTAAATTCATGTCAATGCCAGATGTAGTTAGAATTACCAGGCTGACTGATTCTGACATTCATTCGTGACAAACTGACAAAAAAATGTATTAAAATTGCTGTAAATGAATTTTTTTTTTTCCTTTTTCATTCATAGCAGGTGATAAAAAAATTGAAATTCTGCTTTCCCTCATGCTGGAACTGAAATCAGAAATGAGGGTACTACATAATCAAATTAGTGAGGTAAAGGAGACGCTCCAAGACATGCAACAGAGTTCATCATCTGCCACATCTGGAGAAAATATATCTGTTGATTTGGGAACAAACATATGACTATGGCATTACTGCTGATAGACCTCTCAAAGCGATTTGACACTTCCAGCTAGGGCACCAGATCTTAATCTTCTCGATGATGATTGACAAGAAACAAGACAATGTTATCTTGAATTTCTTATGCCAGGTAACAATCATTTATAAATTAAATAGCCTACTAATAAATAGTAATAAATTACTAATAAATTCATTGGTGTGTATGTATTCTATATTATGGAAGAAAGGTAACTTTTACTAATTTGTTTAAGTTTTATATCATTAGAATTTCGACTATTACATGTATGGAGAAATTATGTAATACAAACTATATTGTACTTTTACATATATGAAAAAATCCCACTCAAAATTTACATTTTTTTTTACTTTTCTGCAGTAGCTTTTATCAAGTTGTTTTCTTCTGGAGTTATGGTACAAATAGGGAAATATACAAACAGCAATGGACAACACGAGAAAGACCTGAAAAGTTCCCTGTCGGAGTACTGGACTAAGTGACACCCAATGAGCTTTACATATTTATTGTTTTGTGCATGAGTATTTCACAAACACCAATTTAACGTTCATATTTCTCCACACATTCATATTTCTCCACCGATGTACCATTCCATAGACTTTGGACGAGATCATTCATATCTAAGCTCAGATTCAAACTAATTCATGGATTTTAAAATACAAAATTTCGAGCCAAGGTAAAATATGCATTATTTTTTCAGAAGAAAAAAGTGTATGAAATACTGCCAGGCTTGTGAAAATCTTAATATAGATGAAAGAATATACATTGGTAAATATAGTTTTAGACAATACATTAAAGCCAACTAAATGGGGGATGAATATTTGGGTTTTAGCTGATACATGTTGAAGAAATGTGCACAATGTTAAAATGTCTTTCACTTAATTTCAGGAAAATAATCTTTATTTTTTCGATAAAGAAATGTTCATGCATGTTTCACTGATTTTTTTAAATATATCTGTATATAAATATTTATGAATCTTTAGTATATTATGTATTTTTAGTGTAGATTTAATATGATCATAAGAATTACAGACATTGTTATAAAAAAAATTATTTCTACCTTTCTTTTTTTTTTTATTGTGAATAAAATTAAACACTGTCTTTTTTCTACATTTTACATAGCCTACCACAAAATCATTATAAAAATGTTGTCTAAAGTAATCTAGCAGATGATAAAACATTCTGCACTTTTGCTCTCACTAATGTATAATATACGGCATTTTATTCATTTTGAATTTTTTTTTTTGTTTTGGATATCTGATAATTTTGGCTTATAAAATGTGTGTTTTATATAAAATGTCATAACAATTTTATTTATTGTTAGATTTCATTAAATTTGATGTTGTAATATGTAATTTTGACTGAGGTTTATTATCAGAATAAAATTAACAGTATATCTCAAAAAGATTGTTTTTTCCTTCTTTATGTTAGATGTTTGTTTGTAATTTGTAAAAAAAAAATATAACTTAATGCAAAATTTCAACAAAAGTGGCACATTTTTAATGTTTGTACTTTCTGAATGAGGTGATATATTATAAGGGGTGAGCAATATTATCCAAGAAGGGCCAAAAAAGTTCTCTAGGTGATAATATGACCGTTAGAGGTCACCTAGTCGACTTCCGATCGGCATCCCCTAGGTGCCCCCTAAAAATTCCGGGGTGCAAATAAATAGGGGTCACCTATTTATGCCCCTAGGTGACCTCTATCTGTCCGTGGGGGTATTGTTAATTGGGATAAGGTGTAAACATCAGAGTTTTCTGAATTTTAACATAAATACATCGTTTAGTGATTATTTTCAAAGTCAAAATATACATATTTAGAAATTGAATTCACGATAGAAAGAATAAGGAAATGTATAAAGAATTGGATAAATAAACCAAATTTGAAATAAAAAAAATATTTTTTATCATTTCCCGACTGTTGTCTTGCCTTAAGTATAGGCTATATGACAATAGCTCACTCTGACAATTATTTGGGGGCCTACAAAAAAGTGGGGGCTCTAAGATATAACTTGTGTAGCTTATACGTAAATGAATAATAATTGCTTATTTTGAAGATCTGAACAATAATGTATATACTGAACAACAACAGTTCCACGCATATATTCACCACAAGTTTCGTGCATCAAAATCGGAAAACAACACGTTCAGTCATGCAGAATTTAGTAATATTTAAATGCAACATCGAGAGTGTTTTTCCATATGCAGAAATCGCCTTGCGCATATTTTTAACAGTAGATCGATCGACAATGAAACAAGAAAGGCTTGATTCCTTATCTCTGCTGACGATTGAGGCAGACTTGTTGCCACTGGCGGCGGAGCAGGGGGCAGGGGGTGGCGGCCGCCCCCCTCAAAATCTTCTTAAGGGGTGGTGGCCCCCCCCTTGAATTTCCAGTCTGCCCCCCCCCCCCTAAAATTTTAACTTTGTTTAACTTATTTAACTTTGTAATTCATTTTAGTTTATATGTTTAGTTTTCATAATTCATTTGATTTATTTCTTAAAAGTAATATTTGAAAGAAATTATAATTAATTTACATTTTACAGTAATCACATTATTGAGAGTTGTTGTGGCATATTTTAAAAAGTGTTGCCATCTACCGAATGACGGCAAATGTAATTTTTAAAGTAAATGCAATTTATTATTATATTTTCATAAATTACTTTTTGTTTATGAAGGTTCCGGTTTCAGTTTCGTGTTCATCTTCATTCATGATAATTATTTTCTGATCTAATTTCACTATTAAATTTGTAAACAAACTGACATTACGATACAAAAAATATTAAAAAGCAAGGTATGTGTCAACATTTTATGTGTATCATTCATAAAGTTAATAAAAATAGAATAATATTCAGTGGCGTAAATAGGGTGGGGGGAGCGGAGTCCAAATACAAGCGGGCCCCCACTTTTTATTTTGGCGCTAAATATTAAATACTAGCTGTACCCGCCACACGCTGTAACGAGCACGGTCGGTAATATGTTTTTGTAACACACTTTGGAAGGGCCGGAAATTATTACAATATGGGTCATGTTTAGAGAGAGTTTGTATTTTTGGGGACACATACCTGTTAATTTAGATGACCTAGTTAGGCTGGAATTAAAAGCAAGGCTAAGTGTCCATGTATTATCAAGAAACAAATGTTGTGATAAGCTAATTATCTACTGTCTGGTTTCGTGTGTGTGGCGCCAAACTTTCACATGGGCTTGATTAATGATACAAAGAATCAGTGTCCCAAAGTTTCTAGGTTGAGCATTGTATTTACAAGAATATAGGTCAAACATTGTATTTTCAAGAATGTGTCTTGTCCCCCCTTAAATGCCAAATATTTCGTTCCGCCGCCACTGCTTGTTGCGCAAAATTAACTTCGATGATGCACTCAAAAAATTTGCCAGACGTAAATCTAGAAAAATAATTAATATCTAAATGTGTACTCACTTTGATTTTCTTATCTATTAAAAAAAGTTACAGTATTTTTGTCTATTATTATTACAAATTTTAAAATCATAAATACCATAGGGGCCGTCCATAAAGTACGTCACGCTCCAAAGGGGGGGAGGGGGTGTAAGAAAGTGTGACAGTTTGTGACGGGGGGTGATCAGGTCAAGTGTGACGTCACATTTTTAAATATATTTTTTTATTTTATTTCTAATTTAAATTAATATTTTTTTTAGTAAAACTTAATAGTTTTAAAAATAATCAAAAATTGTGTGAAACTCTTGAATTAGTTTTATGTAAAAATAGCAAGAAATGCATATCTTTTCAATGTGTTGTTTACAATTCATCTTGTTAGTTAGGAGTTCATATTTCAACGTTTTACCTTCGAGATTCTTTCCTACTTCAATCCCAATCAACCAAACAACTGATGCAAAGCCGCTTTATCATTTATCAACTAGGCACAAAAGGCACTACTGTGCCTAGGACCTACGGACTTTTCAATGGCCAACGAAAGCCAGAACAAAAAGTGAAAACAAGTTAAGAATGCCAATAAAATCTAATAATGTTTGTATTAAAGTAACTATATATAACCGTGTGAGAGGAGCAGATCTGTAAATTACAGTATGTTAACTTTTCGGCTCTTTGTCTTAGCATATGACGTCCTCAAAAGTTTATTTAGATTTCAAATAGCAATTAGCAAAGAAGTGCGGGTGCAGTCTTGAAAAATATTTAAAATGAAGATGGGGAGGGCCTACGACTTTGAAAGTGCCTAGGGCCTACGATAACCTTAAAACGGCCCTGAACTGATGGACTCAGAGCTTCAGAAAGATGCCGATGCTCATAAATTTTCTTCATTGTTTGTGGCACAAACTCTCAAATTTGATGACATTATGCCAAGATCAACAGGAGTTTTAAAAGTACAACCATATGATCTTTATCGTCCATCTTTGCAGACCAGCTTACAATATATGATCGAATTTGCAAAGTGTGCCAGTTATACTTTGCTCACAAACAATGTTGAAGAAACATACAGAACAACACAGAGCTCGGGCGCAGGAAAATGTACCAACCCAAAATTGTCCAGAATCAACTCAGATAAAATGCCTCCGTCATTTGAGTATCGCTGCTAGAAGGCAAAGAGAACTCAAGGCAATTATTGGCAGAATAGAAAATGCACATCCAGAGGATGTTGAGTGGCTATATGAGGATGAAGTTGATCTGTCTGCAATTATTCTTCCAGGAAACTATGATTCATGATGGGAAAATATTTATGCCAGTGAACACTTCACTTCACCATGGATGGATGATGTCTAGTGAATATTTTTTTAATTATTCATAATTCACAGGTCCACTATAAACATATTCAATATAGCACAAGAGCTGCTCACATAATTTGTCAATCTAGTCCTTTTTTTTTTAGTTGCATTGTTTTGTTTCCATTGTTATTATTTAATCACTGGTTGAGGTCAAGTTTCGCTAATTTACTTCTTATTATGTCAATAGTTATCACTAAAATGACCTCACCCATTGTAAATGAAAAGGTAGCAGATAAATGATGTTTATTATATAATTGTCAAGTCTAATTTTTGCTATTTGTTTTTTCAAATTCAATTAATTGACTTACTTTTTCAAAGAATAACTGTGACAATTAGTTATTCTACTAGTTAAGTCATATAATAATCTGATAGTTCTTTTAATATTCATGTTTTAAGGCAGTTTAATAGTGAAGTGCAATTTAAGTTTTCGATTAAATTTTAATTAGTTTTTAATTAATTTTTTTTTTAAAGTGTGACGTACTTTTGGCCTTATGGGGGATGGGGTCCCGAGATTTGTGACACTTTGTGACAGGGGGGAGGGGGGGTCAAAAATAGCGTGACGTACTTTATGGACGGCCCCTTATTGAAGGTTTTTTAAGAGTGATAGTAATACAAACATACGTGTTAACAACTGTTATTCTTTGTTAGTTTTTTGGCATCATATTAAACCAGCCCCGTAGCGTGAAAATTCTACAGCAGGAGCCAGGCAATAGCGGGGATGGGGGCAGGTAACACATTTTACTAAGTAGAACAAATAAGCAGGGGCAGACAAAACGGGCCTGTATTAAACATACCAGCGGTTAGTGGAGGATTGGGGCAGAAGGGGGCAGCCCGAGTGGGTTTGACCTTTAGCATAGGGCACCAAGATGGCTTAATGCGGCCCTGGCCATAGGCTATTTGTAGTAAACTACACATACGTCACCGGGCAGACTACAAATAGCCACAGCCAATATATAATAAATTAGACTTTGTTCAGTTATATTTTATTACTTATTATTTATAACAGTCATTAAAATATTTAGAATATTCTTTATAAAAATTATCCAATCGTTCATTTCAAACACATTCCTATGACGTATACAAACGGAAGTGATAAATCAGGATAATTACATTATGGATTTTTAATATACCGTTAACATCATATATGTATATGAATGATTAAAACTCTGAAATAAAATCCAGTTTGTTGAATTTTTAGTAGTTTACTATTAACTTGATCAGTTATTTTGCAGGATGCCACATTTTGAAGTTCTCGGTATGGGTGAAGAGCCCAGAATTATAGTTCTTGATATTGGAAGAGCTTATACAAAGTTAGTTTTTTTTAATTTTAAACTTCTTGTTATACCAATGAAATTAATGATTAAGGTACTTTGAAACACATTTAAAAAAAAATTATTATTGCTTTGTTGGTACGTAAAATATGTGCATCAGATAGATCTATTTGCAAGCTTCTAAGTTTATGAATGTATCTTAATTTATCAATAGTGTCAATATCAAGAAAAGTTATGAAGTTTTTATTGTCCGTATTAATCAATTATACATTGGACTTTTTAAAAATCATACCTGAAATAAAAATTGGCTGATACCAGGAAATGTACGTGGCTTTAGCCTTTGATCAATCTACTAATTTCTACCTTTTGTTTTTTTGTTTTTGTTTTGTTATTAATACATATTTTATGAATAGGTCTAAACATTAAAGTTTAAAGAATTAGTCTATTAGCGCAGTAACATTCTATGATTGATATTTGCTCTATTGACAATTTTGAGTTTTTTTTTCAACCTGTATTGCCCCTTGCTCAATATTTTAAACTAATTTTTAGAAAATCTATCAGTGCAGTGTTTCCATTTCCTTTTAGCTTTTATGAAACATTTTTTTGTTGAATAAAGTCAATGTTGATTTAACGAATCAAAATGAATAGTTAATAACTAATTATGACAAAATAATTCCATGGTCAAATAATGACATGAATTTCTTCTTAAAAATCCTGTGACTAGTGTCTAGTGGGATAACATTAACATTTCATTAAAAAGGCATAAATTCATTTTTTATATTTATTGTCAAATTCAGTTCTATTGAAATAAAAATGATAAAAAACCAAAACATAATATGTGGCTATGCGTTAAAAGCCTATTTTAATTGCAGTCTGATGAAAGAACGTCTTCTTGAAGCAAATAAATAAACTTTGAGGATGACCGGTCCTGGCTAGCTTTTTTTTGTGGATATAGCCTTTTTACGATCTGCACAATAGCCACTGCAAATAAAATTTGTGATAGAAATCCTCAAATTTTCAAACTAAAAAATGTAACACTTATAAACCGTTTGAAATATTTTGATGTAATTTTCAGGGTGATTACATCTATCATTCCTCTTCAGGAATATCTAATATTTAATACAAGTAGTGTTACTTCATCTCTCTCTCTGTGTATATATATATTAGGGTGGGGCAAACTGCTGTTGTCACTGTCAGACAATTATAAATCGATGCTCCCTCATCCAGTGGTCAATTTCACAATTCATGTTCATATGTTATTTTGAAAAATACAGTTCTTATAGTACATTTTATGAATATTAACCCCTAAAGTGCCAATTAATATTAACGAAATGCATCTAGAATAGTTATCATATTTATGTTTGGTATATTTGTACAGCTAAATGATAACTGTTTATATTAATGTTGTTATGTAAGCTTTTTGAATTTTTTTTTTATTTTTACTATAAATATTTGTGGGTATTAAAATGTGCCGCTTCTAGGCCCCCGTAAAAAAAAATTTCTAATGACGGTAAAATTAATGAAAAAATATAAAAGACGAATGTTCACTTGTCATGATCTATTTAAAACACGATCAAATTAAATATACAAACTTTCCCTAAAAGAATCCATTAAAAATTAAATTAAATCATTTATATCCAAGACTGTTGACACCTGAAAATGCTTTGCATCCCAGCAAGCTGCGCCGTCAAAGAGATGTTTGGAGGAAGAAGTCAGTTCAGGATCACAAAAAGAAAGTGAAGGAATCGTTTGTCTTGGTTTTGATGGCAAGATTGATGTCACTCTTAAGCATACTGGGTCTACTTGTCGCAAAGTCAAAGAAGAGCACTATGTCTTAGTATCATTTCCTACCTGCAGCTATGTTGAAAATGTTGTTCCAGCTTCAGGAAAGTCCAAGGACATTTCCAGAGAAATTATGTCAGTGGTTACAAGCAGCAAGTCGGAACTAACTTTACAAGCAATTGTTTGTGATGGAACACCAATAAATACTGGTAAACATAATGGTGTAATCCGACAACTTGAACTTCAGCTACGAAGGCCACTTCAGTTGTTGGTTTGTTTACTGCATGCCAACGAATTGCCTTTAGGGAAGCTAATAGAAGTCGTTGATGGGAAGACCACTGGTCCAAAGACTTCAGAAGGACAGATTGCAAGAATGCTGGAATTTGATTCCCAGCAGAAATCAATCATCGAATTTTCTTCAGTTTCAGGCTCTTTTGCTGAGGTTGAAGACGAGGTGATAAAAGATCTAAGTACAGATCAGCAGTATTTACTGAAAATGTGTCTGCTTATTCAAAGTCGTTGCAGCGCTGGTCAGAGTTACATCTCATACTTAGAGACTGCCCAACCTGGGACAATGAGTCATGCCAGATGGTTAACTAAAGCTAACCGAATACTCAGGTTGTATGCCTCCGAACAAAGTCCTTCTGCTGACCTTCAACGAATTGTGAAATGCATATTGAATTTTTATGCTCCATCATGGTTTTGCATCAAATCTCATCCAAGCTGCCAGGATGGAGCCAAGAACTTCTTCTTCATGATTTCAATGTACCTAAAGCTTGACACAAATGATCAGGCTGTCGTGGCTCCATTGCTTTAAAGCAACAGCTACTTTTGTCATCCGGAAAATATCTTGTTGGCGACTGTTGGCGACAAAGACGAAAACATTAGAAAATAAAATTTGCATACGAAAAAGTGTTGCTGTCTCGAAGTACTCACTCAAGTGACACGTGTAAGATTCAGAATGCAAGAACAGAATTAAAATAAACTTTTCAGCTGAGCATTGTTAACTGGAAGTTGGTCGAGTTTGATTCACCTCCACTGCTGCAGGACATCACTGCCGAAGATATAGCCAGTTACGGCCAGGTGATTCTACCTCATTTTCCATGACATTCGCAAGATGTTGAAAGAAACATCAAGGATGTCACAGTAGTGTGGCAAAGTATACAGATATGATAGATGCCATGGTGCTATTATTCAAAAGAAGAAATCAAGATCGGACGTGCCAACAATAGAAACAAAGGCAGACTTTCTGCACTAATTTCACATTTGAAGTGCGGTACTGTTGCAAATAATTTTGTTAGAGCATTTTCGAAAAAAAATGCTCTATTGTCCCGGTTTTGTCTGTCTGTCTGTCTGTCCGTCATCACCCTAGATCTCAACAACCATAAGTCCTAGACCCATGATGTATATATCATTTTTTAGGTCTTGGCCTGCCAAGAAATGACTTTTTTCCATTTCGCGATCTGACCTCTCAGGGCCGTAAAAGGGGCCTTAGTACCGTTTTTTACTATATAAACTATATTAATAAAGGAGCGCTATATCTCAGCAACTATAAGTCCTAGACCCATGATGTATATATCATTTTGTAGGTCTTGGCCTGCCATGTGTACATCAAAAGTTCATTTCGCGATAGGACCTCTGAGGGCCGGGCTTCAGGGCTCCTAAGGGGCTTATATATTATATATACACCTTGTACGTTCAATAACCTGTTCATTTGGTGCGAAATACTGCAGCATGTAGTTTCACCAAGATTTATTAAGAAACTCATCAAATGAAATAGTAAGCTTGTGTTCTGAGTTTAATTGAAAGTATCAGAGCTATGCAACAATTGGCGGAGTTTTCGGACGATTAAATGACTACAATTTCGAATGTTTTCAATTATGAGTCCTATTTCAGTAACCACAAACCACTTGTAGTTAGATTTAAGAGAAAATAATTTTTTTTCAAATATAAAGAAACGTCTTTATAATATTTTTTTTACAGATATATGCATTACACAATTGAATTTATAAACATTTCCAAAATTTACAAATATTTACTGAAAGCTAACAAACGTACTGATACATAACATGAAAATGCGCTAACACGTCCTGTGTCCAGAATGGAACGGCTTAATTGCTTGTTTTTTTTATTTTACTAGAGATCGTTGTTGTTGAATATGTTGTGTTTGATCTTAAGAACCATTAACATTGTTTATAATTCACTCTGTTCAGCAGCGTTATATTTTCAGAACACATTTAATTGGGTTTTTTTAAAGACAGGGTTGCTAGAAAACGGTTTTACAGAAAATAAAACTGTTTTTGTCTACGCTTTTACTTTCATATGGATCACTGATTTTGGTTTGTCTGAGACCTTAACTCCAAAATTTTTCAGTTTTTGCCCCACCCTAATATATATATATATATATTAGGATTATGACTTTTTAACTTTTTGTAAAGAATTAATTTCCTGTGTCGTAAATCGATGAACTTTTGCTCAAAAGTAAATAAAATGAGTTTTATTCTGATTAATTTTCAAAAAAGATCACCCACAACACAAAATTTTTAAAATGGTATATAAGCAGTGATGGGCAACTAGTTAACTAATTAGTTAGAACTTCGACTTTCAACTTTGTGTTAATTCCCAGTTGATCTACTTAGTGCTGGATATACTTATGTAACTTAACTTACATATCAATTAATCGCTCATTGTTTTAAATGGAAATAATTTTATAGGCCACAGTCCGATCGCTGTGAGCAAAGCAGCAACCATTTCTCGACAGTTATCTCAAGATGGGATTGACATTCAGACACCTTCACAGTCTGGTATATTCAGATCAACATTTAAAGAAGCTGTTAAACTTAAAGAAAAATTGAAGAAAACACTACATTTAGATAGATGGTCACTGCACTTCAATGGTAACATATTAGTCACCAAGAATAAACACAGAGAAGTTAAGTTACAAGCACTAGATCTACCAGACAGAAAAGCAGATACTGTTGTTAAAGGTATAACAGCTATTCTCGATGAATACAATTTATGAAAGAGTATAAAGATGATTGTAGCTCACACACTATGAATGTAAACACTGGAAGAAGGAATGGGATTGTCAGTCAGTTACAAAGACCTTTTACTGAAAAGAAATTGGAAGAACCACAATTCATTGGTTGTCAACATCATGTTCTTGTCCGAGTCCTTCGCATAGTAGTGGATGAAGAATTTGGATGAAACAACTTGTTGTTCAATATCGAATATGATCGGAATATCTGTTTACCCTGGAACTTGTAAAGAACTACGAACAGCTCAGGAAGAATTTCAAGAATAGTAAAGAAGTGATTACTGAAACAGCAGGATGGTATAATGATATGAAATTTCTATTTCATTTAACTCGGTTATTCCGCTTTTTTTGAAGAAACTGGAATATTTCTCAAAGTGAAGTTTCAGAAAATACCTAAATTAAATAATGCAAGATGGAATTCCAGAGCAATACTAGCTCTTTTGGCATTTATTCTTCTACCAGAGAGAAGAGACTCACTACTCGACAATTGTAGATTCATCTCTTACAGATGGGCAGACCATTAGTTTACTGACCAAATGTACAATGCAGATGATTATCGGAAGCTATGGAGCAGCTTGCACGGTCACGAAAAAGTGTTAAACTCAGTGAAAAAGTTTTGTAATCAGGAACCATCGAGACTAGAAATTCCCAGAACAAATCAGTATGCAGAACGAGCAATCAAGTGTCTTAAAGATCTTTTTAACATCTGTCAAAAGAAAGAGAACCTCCAGCTTAGATTTATTTTGTCTAACAGAGCATAAGAGTTGTATATTACTCTATAATTAAGCTGAATACTACACAACATTTTGTCGATATATACAGTAGCTTTTCGTGCTTGTAGAATTGTTATTTAAGTTTGTAATTTTATATTTATTTGTAATTTAGAGTGTTATGATGTAACAATATACTGTTAAATTCTTAAAAACTACATAATAAGTATCTAATTTAAAAAATTAGAATTAAAAAATAACGATCATAAAATTGTTTGAAATTTTATCCATACTCATATGTGGTAAATTCGAATTGAAGTGAAAAAAATATTGTTAATTTTGGATAATGCACCAGGGCATCCTCCCTAATTTATCCGAACTATCTGAAGATGCCATGATTGAGTACCTTCCAAAAAATACAACAGCTCTGATCCAATTATTGGATAAGGGTGCAATATCACTTTTAAGGCACATTACCTACACAGAACTTTCCGAAAACTTAGCAGAAGGGAAACCGATGGTAAATCTTCAATTAAAAAATTTTGGAAAAAAACTATAAATCAAGGATACCGTTGACAGCATCAGCGAATAATGGAGGGAATTAAATTAACCACAATGAACCATGTATAGAAAAAATATGGCCAGAATGTGTAAAAAGTACTGATGCAGACAGAAGCGTACCTAGGGTGGGGGGAGGGGATCTAAATTAAAAATTCCCCCTGGCCTTAGCTTGAGGGGGGGGACAATTTTTTTACATTAAATATGAAGTACATTATCTCATGTCATGGTGTCGAATGTCTAAATACAGGGGCCTCCAAAGAGGGGCCTAAAAAATCCCTTGGCTCGGCACTGGATACAGAAGTTAATTTTCTTCATGAAATTAGGCCAAATATTTGGATCTGGTAGAAGATCTCGACTTGGAAGGTTTGAACGAACGTGATGTGCTTGATCTACTTGAAGCTGATAGGGAACCACTTTCATATGAGGAACTCATTTCGTAGCAAGCAGTACCAACGCGTGATGAAGAGGCAGAGCCTGTTGTATCCAAACAGCTAAAATCCAAAATTTGTTGAAAACTTTTTCTTATTTCGAACAAGAAATCCTCCTTGATAACGATCCTGACGTCAAACGTAGCGCTTAAGTTTCTCGGGGAATTAACTCAGCCATTAGCTGTTATAACTCATTGAAGAATGAAATAGACAAGAAAAGATAAACAATGTTGGACAATTGTTGTAAGCCAGGCCTGTCATTACCAGCGAAAAATGATGACGTCATTGATCTCCAGGTTACCATTTCTTCATCGTCTTCATTTAAAAAAAATATACATATTCATATTTTATGTAACATGAAATAGTTTCATTTTTGTTTATAGATTATTGTTGATTGTTAAAGTTTGTTATTCTTTTATGTACAAATGTATGTAGCTTTAATTTAAATGAAATAAAAAGAGAAAATACATTTTGAATGATAAACCATGTTACATATTTAAAAAAACTTGGAACCGATCTCGTTGAATTTGTATGGATTCGTACTGGAATAATTGATTCCTTATACGGATTTTCGCTTAGCGGCCAAATTTCGTGGAACGTATCTAGGCCGTAAAGCGAGGTATGGGTGTGTATGCGGCTCTTTCGATCTCAAGTTGTGACTCTTTCGATGTCACATTGCGGCCTTCCAGTTCAATACGCAAATAATTATAATGATATTATTTTATATAACTATTCCTAATCAAATACCATAATATTGAAATAACAATTTGAGTGGCCCTTTAAAAACTGAGAAAATTGTAAATTATAACTTTTGGCTCTTCCATCTTAAAAGGTTGCCCGATCCCTGCACTGAGGGAAGAGACTCTTTCTAGGTCAACCTCCTAGAATTAGCTAACCCCTCAAGTTGACTGCACAGCTTGTTATTCTCTTTCAATATTGAGAAGTTTTCTTTTTTAAGTTTTTTTTTATTAAAAGATTTTTTTGCGCAGCTCTTGGTTTATTCTGCTGAATTAGAAGCTCCTTAAAACTTTCACCTCCGCCTAAGCATTTTTTAGCTTTCCTTCAGACTAGCAGTGACCAACATTAGACAACGCCGCTGAAGGCAACAATGGGCACAATGCCTGGTTGGGGTTCCATTAGCTGGTTGATTACCAGGAGCTGCAGGTGAAGGTAGTTTAGTACAAGGAGCTACAGGTGATGCAATACAATTTTCTTTAATCTCAATTTTTGATTTATTAGCAGCCTGATTCTCTGGATATCTTTTTTCAGGCTGTCTTTTTTGGATGAAGCTGAAATCTTGATCCAAAAGAATTTTTATTTGGTGCCAGCTTCTTTTTATGTTGTGCTTAACTTTACCATATATGATATCCTGCGAAACACACAATCCTTTTTTCTTCCCAAGCTCCACCAACTTTTCACTACACCGAATAAGTGAAGCCACATGTTGGTTCATGTAAAGAACTGGACATACCCATTTTTAATAGTGAAAATATGACATAAATTAAGTATATTTTATATATATATATATATATCTCAGTGGCTACATCTTTAGATGTGCGCATTCACTGCAATGGCATTATTCTTTTTTTTTGGATTCCATCCAAGCCTTTTAAAGTCAGAAGTAAACAATTTCATTCAAATTACATAACCTATGTAACATATAAAACCAAAAATGTGTGGCAGTATCAATCTCCCCAGAAACCCTTTAAAATTTATGTAAATTGTCTCCTTAAAACTCAAAAATTCCTTCTTAACAATCTTAAAACGCCTCTTTAACACTCAGAAATATTCTCCCAAATAAAAATAAAATATCCCTAATAACTGAAAATGAAGAATTTTTTTAAAACAATTATCTAAAAAAATAAAATATCAACATCCAGACTAAAGATGAAGCCCTTATCCCAATATAGTACATTCCATCCGCTGGACACACTCCTTAACCACTGTACTAATAAGTAAATTTAAATATTAAATGCACGCTTACTATATTTCCTCCTTGAACTGCATATGCACTAGACGAAACCTGAAAAAAAAAGTTTCAGTCTAGTCGGACCATAGCCACTGGGTGTATATATACATATATATGTATATTAAATGAGAGTATTGCTTAATTTTGAAGTAAGCCTACATTTAAATCTAAAAAAAATATAGCTAGTGGTATTTATTATAAAGTCACATGCTTACAAGATTATATCACCAGTTTAATGTTAGAGATCGTTATCAGCAAGTACTTTAAAAATAGCTGATAAATCGTGTGTTTGATGAAAGACATTCTAACATCTAAATAAAATAACATTAAATGTGCATAATAATAAAAATTAACAATTGATGTGTTCATATTAAGTGCAATGAGTTACAATACAAATTATAGAAATAAACAATCCACACAAAAAATACAGGGTCTAAGAGGGTCCCATGTGCGTAAATGTGTTGTGTTTGTTGTGACACTTTCAGACATTCTCTAACAATCAAATTCTCTTCTGGTCGAGGGGAGGAGGAATGGTAGAGGGATAGTTTAATGACTTGTACCCTACCCTCTGCACTGTTTTCTTTTCGCAGTAGTAAAAAACAACACACTGTGAGGATGATTTTGTCTTTGTGACGTACAACAAAAGAAAACTTTGATTTTTTGAGTAAATCTTATATTTATTTTCTGGAAATGAGAAATTTAAGGCTTGAAATATATACTTTTAAAATAAAGCTTACAAATAGCAGCGTATGTCTGAAAAAATTAGATGTTCACCATTTTGATAAAATATGCCCCTTCCTTAAAAAATGGTTGGAATATTCTTTTTTGTGACTAATTAAAATTGTCATAGTGCGTTCCAACCAAGTTTAATATCATTTAAATTTTATTAGAATGCAATGTGCTACATAATATTAAAAAGGAAAATTTTCATGAAAATCCGAACCATATATGTTACTACAATTAAGATCCTTTTACTACATTCATTTAAGTACAATATAATTTAACTTGAATGGACAATAAATAAATACAAAGGCATTAAAATAAAAAAATGAGAATCCGATCTGTATTAATAAATGCACCTTGTTAACTAATTTTATTTGTGCAGTAACTACTTTCTCCCTTTCTATCTCACTTTGTTTTTGTTGTGACATACTTAAGCTGTCTATTGTCTTTCATAGCCAACAAAAAGAGGATGGTGAAGTGGGGTTAAAATAAAACACACATGTGACCCTCTTTTTTTCCTCTAGTGTTGGTAAGGATTGTTTGTGTCAAACAGATCAAACAGAAAACATTATTTATTTTAACTACTTGTGAGCTCTTTAACAGGAAATATAATGATGAGAATTATTATTTTCTGTAAATGCCACTTAAAATTGCATCAAAAGTATGGCTGTTGATTAACTGCCATTAACACATGATTAATGCATAAAAAAATTATATTGTGCGATTATATTTTTTAACACCAACACCTATGTGCATTTATTTTGACCCAAATGATGTCCTTTCAGAATTGCGGGAAAAAATTAAGAAACATCATTAAATAACTCAAATCTATAAACAGAAATAAATCAGAAAAAAAGCAAGCAAAAAATACCAGAACCAGGAGCTGTCACGTTTACATAAAGTCATGGCAGCTATATGACCTTGAAACAATTGTCATTTCTTGATTCTTTTTTCTGACCCTGAATGATACAGTTAATGAACATCTGTCAATGCATGCCACTATTTTGATTAATAGGTCCCATGTGTTTGAATCAATGGAACTTTGTGTAATTTTTTTATGGGACAGAGGAGGGTATGGTGGTTGGGTAAGCCTTAAGTTACATGATCGACCTTAGTGGGGAGAGAGGCTGCAAAGTGTGTAAAAAATGTAACCGGTTAGGGAAAGGGGGTAAAAATAAAGATAAACCGTGTTAATAATAAGCTTTTAATAATAAGCGAGCGACAAGTTTCTGGATATACTATTATTTTAAGAATGAAAGGGAATATATGAGATAAAAAATGCTGTGTGTCTTTTTTATGGATGGGAAGTAGAGGGGCTGGTACGATAGTGTAGGGTAGGGTAACCAACACTTACATAGGGGTGAAGTGTAATTAAATATGACAGATGGAGGGGAGAGTGGTTGACATGTGTCATGAGGTTGGAACCTACACTCTGGGAAAAACACTTGTTTGTCATAGTTGTTGATAAAAAAAAAACTGGCATCACTTGACTTGATTAAAATATGTTAATAAACTGGTCTAAATAACTAACTCAATAGATTTATATACTAATGCTTAATAGATATGTTACAATTAACTACAGCTGTTTGAATATTAGTAAATGTATTATATTGTGTTGATTAAAATATGCGTTATTTTTTAATAACATTTTTAACTAAGTGTTAATTTCTATCAATTTTTTTAATCAAACAGCAGCTTTAATCCAAACTGATAAAATATGCCCTAAAAACATGCTTTTTGTGGCATTTTTGATGAAATATACCCTGATGTTGTAAAAAGGCTTAAATGGGCTTTTAGATGACAAATAAATACTGTTATATAGCGTTCAGAGTAACTGCAAAATCGGCTTAAATTGCTTAAGCAATAAATATTCCACAAAATGGAAAAAATATGATTTTTAATGAAAATCCGAGCTCAACTTACTATTTTTAACTCACTGTAAAGTTCCCAAAAGCCCCTAAGAGCTAGTTGGGGCAGATGAAGTGTTGAATTCGTCTATTTCAGTAACCTCTGCATGTAAAAGAATTGTGTGGTTAGCACAACGCCCTTTACTACCTCAACTAAGAAAACATTTTTTTGAAGTAATACTTTTCATATACCTTGTATGATTAAATCACATATTTTTAGGCCAATTTCAAAATGTTGGTATCAGAAATAACTAAATTTAAAATATTGTATTGTAGAAAATCTAATGACCTAAACTTTTCAGGTGTGGCTTAGCTGGGGATTCAGGGCCCCGATGTATTATACCGAGTCAAAGTAAAAATCAAAGAACTCAGCAGGTAAACATTTTATTTTTATGTTTAACTATTGCTTGTTCTTTTTCTCAGTTTGCATCAATCTTTTTATTGTCTGGATATTATAATAAAGATTTCAGATGATATATATTGCATAACATTGATAAATGTAACTACCATTTTTCTTGATTGTTTTATAATCATTTTAGTGTTTAAATTATTATAATAATTATAGTGTTGTGTATCAAATAAATGGCTTTGCTAGATTTTGAATAATGTAAAAGAATTATATTAAAAATGTAAAAGTGAATACATGTATATAAAATTGACATTTTTGTTAGTCTGCTATTATAATCCATAATTCATTTAAAAAAAAAATTACTTTAAATTTTTATCCTGTTGTTTTTATTATAGTATGCACCAACGTTACCTCTAAGCTGCGCAGCCTGCGCTAGCGTACGATTTTTCAGACCTCAGCGCACAACTTTTTGGCTTGGCGCACAAAATTTGTGATTAGAGAAAAAAAAAAATTACTTAAAATTTTGTCATAAAATTCCGCCGTGACTTGCGCTATATAAATGAGAAAAAAAAGAAAAAGTCAAAGCGAAAGGGCGACGATCAGGAGTTGAGTCATTCGGTGATATTGTGACGAGCTAGAGTAGATGTAGAGACAGAGACAATCCCCTTCGACGTTTTAAGATAAGAAGACATCTAAGGTGTGAAGACCGGGAGGCGATGTCGGACAGGCTAGGAGGGTTAACAATGACGACCAGGTGACGCTCCTAGAACTAACTATCTAGTTAGGACAATACTAAAGCTTAAGTTTTAAAAGAAATTCGAGATTCTTCTTTTCACACCCTCATTGTGGATGAAAGTAGACATTTCCATTTTGAAAATTCTGATATTGTATATTAAATTTAGAAATGCTCACAAACAGATTTATGAAACTGTTTTTGTTGGTATTAAACAACTAACAGCATGCGATAGCATTTCAATTGTTTCTGCAATTGTGAATTTTTATGAAGAAACTAATCTTGACTTAAATCGAATGATTATGTTCACGGATGGTGCATCTGTGATGCTTGGCAAGATTAATTGTGTTGCTGCCATATTACGCAAGTCTGTACCTCATCTTGTTGAACAACACTGTGTCGCTCATAGAGAAGATTTAGGATTAGATGATGCATGGAAAAAAATAAAATTAATGAAACAACTAGAAACTTTAATACGTACTGTCTATACATTGTTCAGCAGGTCAAGTGTAAAAAAGGCAAAATTGGCAGAAATTGCAGAAGCTGCAGATTGTGATATTGTTTCTTTCAGGCCATTAAATCAAGTATGATGGCTTTCTAGGCATTTTGCTGTTAGTGCTTTGATAAAGAATTATGATATTTTGGTTGAGTATTGCAGAGAGGAAGTAAACGAAGATAATGACCCAGTGCACAAATACTGTCTTGACAAATTAACAAAACCAGAGATTCGCGTTGCATTAACTATCCTTTGTAATGTTCTTGGCGAGTTAGCAGAATTATGTAAGACTCTCCAGAGGAGCAACCTCAATACAGTCGAGGCGTTTCAGTTTGCCAAAGCCAAAATAAGGAAACTAAGATCACAGAAACTTGGGGAAAGTATATATCTTGAGGAAGAAGTGAAAAATCTATTATCATCATATAATCATTCAGTCAACACAGATGATATTATTAAATTTATTAAAGAGACATGTGACCACATGGACAAAAGATTTCCAGATCAGGAATTACAGGACTGGTGTGTGTTTGATAAGGTGTTTTTTTTAATCCATCAAACTTGGACAATTTTCATTTTGGCACTGATCAACTTCGAAGACTAGCAATTCGTTATGGCACCTTTACTTCAGATCGACATCTTTTGCAAAGGAAGTTCAGAAGGAATATTCAGAGTTGAAGCTACTTTTAAATGAAAAAGAAAAATTTGGAACACTGAAAACATTTCAGGACATTGTAAATTGTGTGCAGGAAAATGAACAGTTTAGTGAACTTTGCCTTCTTATTCATATGTGTGGAACTTTTCAAGCTTCAAGTGCAGACTGTGAGAGAGGATTCAGCTTAATGAATGCAATTAAAACAAAAATACGAAAGAGGCTTGATATAGACCATTTGGAACATTTAATGAGAATTAAGTCATATTTATTAGCTGAAAATGTCATTAACACAGATCACGTATATGACTTTTGGAAAGCAGAAAAAGGAAGAAGGGAAAAGTTAATTATTACCAAATAAAATTAATTGACTTCAATTCTTGGGTTTTCTTTTTTATCTTGTTGTATTAAAACTTAGTTTAGTGTCTGTCTATCTCACGTAAACTTCCATTTATATTTATATCTAAAAACTTATCAGTTTATTTCTATTTTTTTTTTGGTTGCATATTCGTCTTTTTTAAATTTTATTTCTTCTACTTAACCATATTTACTGCAATCATTTTTTTTTAATTTGAAAAGAATTTATTTACAAAAGCTTTATAAAAAATTTCCTACATGTAAATATATGTAAGCTTCCCATGTGGCTGACTCTATTATCTTATTATTTCTTTTCTTTTCAAATGACAGTAATTGTATTTTTAGTGCGCGTCGTGCCATTGGCGCACAATTTACACATCAATGAAATTTTGGCTCACAAATTTTTTTTTTGGCACACAAACCCCAAATCCTTAGAGGGAACATTGGGAACTTGTCTTAAATTAGTCACATAACTAAGTGTTTGCATAGATACAAAATTTTCCTTTTACAGGTCTTGAAACTTTGGGACTACACTAATGCAGATGAACTATATGAAAACTTAAAAGAACTTTTATATGTACTCATTAATAGGTAAGACAGAATGTGTTGTCTTTCTGAACATTGAGCATCATTTTTATAATACAAACTAGTATTTGATAGTTGTAGGAATTTAAAAAAAGCAACACTATTTGTCCACTGTGCTGTGTCTGTAAAGGGTATTTTTTATTTAAGTTTTTTTTATATTTAAACCCTGGTGATAATTCTGGTTTTTTAATCATATTTGTAAATAATGTTTATTTACAAGCTTGATGTTTTTTTTCTTTTCTGTACTAGATATCTCCTTGTGACACCTAAAGATAGGAGAGTAGTTGTTGTTGAATCCCTTCTCTGTCCAACTGATTTTAGAGACACCCTGGCTGCAGTTCTCTTTAAACATTATGAGGTACTAAAAATTGCAATACAGTCAAACTTATAGAATATATATTACTAGCCGTCCCGCGACGTAGCATATGCCGCCATATCAGTTAATATCTGGTACCTTCCAGCTACTTGTTTTTTTTTTTTTATTTTGTTGTTTACAGATTTTTAGTTAATTCTTTGAATGCCTTGATTCTCAATGAGCTGCCAGACTTCATTTTCTCTTTATTGGTTAGATATATTTTAATGCCTTTTTTAAGATCAGGATTATGCCCCCTCCTCCGTTACCACAAATTTAGGTAAGACATCATTAAATTATCGAAATATTTTTTTGTTCTAAGACGGGCGGACGTACTATAATTTTAACATTTCAGTTTTGGCCCCCCCCTCTCCCCATCAAAGTTGTCTAGATCCGCCCCTGAACATGATTACGACCAAACAATACTGTTTTAAAAATTACTGGAGCTGTCTAGACATGAAATAGTATTGTACAACCACCATTGCGCTCGAATTGCTTAAAATATTCCACTAAATAAAAGGACAAAACGTCATATAAGAAATTAATTCATCGTTGAATGAATTCTCTTGACCCACTTTAATTAAATAACTCGCTTGCTGTGAAAAGAAATGAGAAAAAAAAAACAGGCTTGCTGTGCGCCTCAATACACCTCTCCCTTCTGAACCCAGCTAGACATAGTCTTGCAGGCTGTGACGTATTCAAGCAACAATTCGCCATGTGTCTGTCTGGTGTTGGTGCCTGTGATCAGACCCCCCCCTCCTTTCTGAACCCAGCTATTCTATAAATAGTCCTGCGCGTCGTTCTTGAAGTTGCCTTTTATATATATATAGATTTAGAAAGCGAATCGCTTTTTTAAAAAATCATTTAACATTGACTAAAAAAAATGTCACCTTTACTAGTTTTCTAGCTATGTAGCACCTAATTATCAATATATAATAGCACTTGTATTAAAAAGAATGACTTCCTACATATAGTGTAATTAATTAATTAAAATCAAGGAATTCTGAAACAACTTCATCAATTTAAATGAATACCAAATTAAACACTGAATGAAAGAGTGCTAATTAAAATGTCGGCCCACTTTAGGAAAACTAAATTATATTCTTTTCATTGAATAAGAAATGTGGTATAAGAGGATGCACAATAAAGAATGATCCCGAAAAATCTTTTTAAGTCTCACTTAGTTCAATAAGAACCAATGTGGTATGATATCATTATCACCACTCATATTCAGTTTGATAGTAAATGTGCAGTTACAATTGGAATTGCTTTAAAGAAGAAAAAAGTTTCAGCTTTAGTATGGTTTTTATTTAGATCATAAAAATATTAGTACTAAAGATGAGAATATAAAGAGAAAGCTAAGAGCATTTTTCTGGCAAATAAATGCTTGTTTTTCTTGACAGAATTTATAATTTTATTTTCTTCTTATTGCACAAATCTCCGTTATCTGTTTTATTTAGCCCATTCATTTTTTGGAATGTAACTAATGTTTTTTTATATAGCATTGCAGGTTTTTCAGCTTTTCATTTAAAAATCTTTTTTTTGGTCAAATATTATAGGTAGCATCCATTCTGTTTGCCCCCAGTCATTTAGTGTCATTGTTAACTTTAGGAACTAGCACTGGATTGGTTCTGGATGTTGGCTATCAGGACAGTTTTGTTGTGCCTGTATCTTTTTTTTTTTTAAGTTACATTTGTGATTGCAATAATAGATTAGGGTGAGTTGAAAAAAATGCTAAATGTTTCAAAAATGTTGGTAATTAAACAGTTGTTCCACTTAAGTTGCATTATTAACTTAACTTACTTAAGGTTTATGAAGGTATCCCAATTATGAAAGGCTGGCAAAACATTCCATTAGCTGGTAAAGCCATTCATAGGTAAGTTTTAAATAAAGTTACTCTATGAATTACTACATGTATTATTATTATCTTTTTTTTTTTTAAAATTTCAAATTTATTATATTTGAACCCAATACTACATGTATAAATACTTTTAGTAGACTAGTAAATTGTTTATTCATCTTATGTTTAATTAACTAACATAATGTTGTTTATCACACTAAATATTTTTAGTCTTATCCGTTAACGTTAGTAAATTCAGTTGGCTGAAATTTTAAAAATTGCATATTATTTTTAACAGCCGGATTAAGTCTCAGCTTTTAGAGCATGGTACTGTGAGTACAGCAGATGTGAAACACCAGGCAGTAGCCAGTATGCCAGGTACATTTTAATGTTGCTTTGCAAAGAAATAAATTTAGCTTGTCTTTTTTTTTTAAAATCATTTATTTGTTTATCTTTCAGATACTTTAACTGATGAGTTGTTGGAAGATATTAAAGGTACTTTAAACTCCATCAGATCAACTTCTCAATTTGAGTTTCCATAGATGTAACATGTTGATAGATTATTTTAAAACTTTCAAATATTAACAGAATGTAAAATGTTAGCTCATAAATATCATTTTAGTAATAAAATAACTGTTAAGAAATGATCTCTATGAATTTCCAGTTTGTTGTTGTTTTGTAACGGAATACACACGAGGTCAGCAAATTCAAGAGGTCACAATGCGAGGGGGACATGCTAATAAGGTCTGTTTACTATAAAGTGAAATTTCTTACTAATGCCAGTGAAATGAATGTTTCAGTATTGCAAAAACATGTTTGGTTCCTTTGCCAAAGTAATATTTGTTTAAAAAAAACATCTTTTAGTGTGATAAAAAAATGCCTTTTGCTGATATATTTTTTAAAATGGTTTGCTGATAAATTTTTTTAAAATGGTTTTAAAAGATGGCTTGAGTTGAGCATGCAAACTACAGATAATGAGTGGGATAGATTAGGTGGGCAGATCTGATACAGTTACAGTCCATGCAATATGTGATAAATTGACCACACCTAACAGAGAGGACAATTTAGTACAGCAGGGAAAAAAAACTATTTACCATACTGATAGTGTTTGTGGGGAATGAAGAACAAAAAAATGTTATGTAATAAGTCAATGAGCCCAAAACTAAACTACATTACTTGCTAACCTTCGTGTAAAGTTGGAAGGGGAGGTTCAAGCCTTAAAATTACAGACATTACTAGCCAACTAATGTGACATACAGGGAGTGTTTTTGTGATGAACGGTTGTGGTATAGCTTCAGTAAAGTTTGATCGTATCTGTATTGGTTGGGGTTGGACATTTACATTTAGCATAGATGGTAATGAACATTATACAGTGAAATGTCGCTATAATGAAATTGACGGGGACTTGAAAATTCGTTGGTAATACTTAAAATTTGATAACTGAAATGGGGGGGGGGTCGACGACATTTTTTCTGTTCTTCATATGTAGATACAGCTCATTTGGGTATCAATGCAAATATATTGTGTCATTTTACTCAATTCTCCAAAGATATTTAGCTAAAGATATGTGTTAAATTTTCTTTCCGTTTATTGCTTATTAGTTTAGCTACTAATTTAGCTTTTAGCTTTCATTACTTACCGCTAACGGTCATTGAACTACGCAGTAACCTTCATCTTCGGTCTGGCAAGGGGTCTGCCTGTGGTCTTGGCGGGAAAGAATGATGTAATATGCGGGTGGGGGGGGGGTGAACTACCTATAAGAAGGGGAAGAGAAAACGGTCAGTGAGGCGGTGACCAGTAACAGTGCAGTGAAGAGTTATTTTTGTTAGAAAGTCGTGTTGTGAGTTATAAGTTATACAGAGTAGATACATGTGGAGTAATGTATTCGTACATATTATAATAAGTTTGGCATTTATTGGCTCATCTCCTCAAGTGTTTATACATTATTCAATTGGATTCTCATTTGTAAATATCATGTATTAAAGTTCAGTTGTTAATTCTCTTATAATACAAGGAGTTGTGTCGTCTTATTATGGTTGGAACGCAAGTGGGATACGACATTAGCATGCTTTAAATTTGATTGGACTGTGATTTCTCTTGTGTCGAGTTTAATTGATTTAGTTATAAGTTGAACTTTGCTGAACAATTTAGTATTCCTCTTTTTCTATTATCAAATTTGCGTTTTGTATATATTGTAGTGTTTTTTTTTATACAGTGTATGGGTGTTACTTGTCTATTTTTTGAGTTTTTTAAATAGATAGAAATAAGGACAGATAGATAAATAGGATAAATATCTATAAGTAAGATGGGCTGATATGATAAATAGATAAACTGGCTGATAGATAGCTAAATTGATTTATATATATTTATCAAATAAATATATTGATTGATGTAAGACAGTGACATTTACAAGTTTTAAG
Organism: Bulinus truncatus; assembly: GCA_021962125.1. Lineage (NCBI taxonomy): Eukaryota > Metazoa > Mollusca > Gastropoda > Planorbidae > Bulinus > Bulinus truncatus. The sequence continues at coordinate 3,211,618 of JAGDYQ010000009.1, read as the reverse complement.
ATAATGTATAACTGTGTTTGTATTTATATTCTTAGATCTTTATCAATGTTAAGTTTATACATGCTTCCTTGGGTAAAATATCGCTTAAGATTGTTCCAGGCATAAAAGTCCTTTCAGTTTAATCTCTGTGTGCTCTACTTTGCTGAGGATTGCTGGGCATGCCATCTGGTACATGTATATTAGCTGCACAGGGCTGTAATTTTCATCCAACCCCACTGTCACGGCATAGTTTGAACCACCCCCACCTTCTGTAGTAAATATCTGTTCCATCCCCACCCATACAAACCCCTACCTGCTGAAATAAATATAACCTCATGACCACATGTTTAAACTAGTTAAAAAACACTGACTATAAATTAAAATAATCAATTTATATAGAGACAAATGAACATTTATTTCAGAACAAATCAATTGGTTAATTAATCTAAAAAAAAGTCTTCAAATTTATATCTAAGTAAATAAAAAAAAACATAGAGTACAAATATACACATTTCATAAGTTCAGCCCATGTAATAAAAGGCTTTCAGCTGTATAAGTAGGTACCCCAAAATGACGAAAAACAGCGATTTTCGTACATGAAAATCATTTTATGCCTATTTTCAACTTAAGATTGTATAATGAAATACCAACATTATTCTATCATAAAATACATCATTAAAAAGCTTATTTAAGCACCTTCATTATATGATTGTTTTGTTTTGATTTTCGATATTTTAATAAAACAAAATCTTTAATTTACTGTACACACCATCTCTGTTTTTTGTTGCAGCCGACGCGTACATTTCCTACCCCCCTGTGATAAATTTGTGAGGCGAATTTGCCCCAATAATCCAAATATATAAAGATTTATATCATTTTTTTCAGGAATAACAGCTTTTTAAAACCATATCTATAAATTTATGTATATGTTTGTTTATTATTTTAACTTTTAAAACGTATTTTAAATATTTTTTACATAAATCTTTAATATGGATAAAATTTAAATCAATCATTAGAAAGCTGGACTTTTCCCCAATAAAATTGTTATAAATGTAATTGCGCCTGTTTATTGGCGCAAATTCGCAGCACCCTTTAAAACACCCTATAATTATACATTTTTTCCCCGACGTGATGGCCGAAGCGATGGATTTTCAGGTCCTTGACTACTCATAGTGCTTTAGAAAAAATTTTTTTTAAGTAAAATAGCATAACTATCAATATATTACAAAAAAATATGTTTCTGTTTATATTTCCTGTGATTTGTGAGTGAATCTCTTGAAGTCTGAAATCACCCCTACATACTTTGAACAATTATCCAATTTTTTCTTGCGGATGAAAAACGTTAATGTTTATTTTTTCAAATCTATAACATGTTAAAATGTATATAAAGTTATAAAAAAGGTGGGAAAACTATTTTATTAAAGTTATTTTGATTTTTCAAAAATGGTCGATAAATCGAAAGTAGAATTGTCTCGCAGGAAAAAAACTACTAAGACTAGTGAGACTAAGACTAACTTTGCCGTGTTTGAATTTAAATTATATTAATGAATGAACTATATAATTCGATTTACTGTTCATAATAAAATCTGAATGGGAATGTTTAATTACAATATATATATATATATATACTGATATGTTTAAATATAGATAATAATTATATTGTATATAAATATATATAAACAATATATAAAAAAAAGTTTTCTGTTTGACTACACTACAGATTTGGTATAGTAAATATAGATCTACAAAAATATAGGTTAGTAGTATAGTAGTCTAACATATATGTTATAAATACAACCCTAAAGTTTGCTTATTTGTGTATTCATATTTTTTTAAATATGTGTTTTATTTTTATTTTAGATGATGACCAGTTCAGTATTTTAGTGACATTATTTATAGCAGTAATATTTCTTACTCTAAAAATGATGCATAGTTCCACAAACTAATGGTAGACTGTACCCCATTTGTTAAGAACTGTAGGAGACATGTATCTAGTGGAAAGGGCAGGGGATCACTTTGTCAAACTATCACAGTCAATGCAAGATGTTCTGTTTCTCAGTGAAATTGTTGAATGCAGTTCAAATATTTCAATCAGTATTGTGTATTATACATATGGCAATACAGGACATAATATACTGTCCTCCAGTTAATTTTGCAACAGAACTCATGAAAATGTTATGATAATAAAATGATAATAGATTTTTTTTGTTGTTGTATGTGAAGAATTAAGATAGAATCATCACATAACTTAACAAATAATTTCAACATTTGTAATTTACACAACTGTTGATGTTATGTAAAAGTTCAAAAAGCTACCAAAATGAAAGCATAGATAGCATTATTACAAGGCATTTCCTGATATTGTTAATGTCAATTTAATAAATCATCTAATTCTTAAATAGAATCCTAATTGGCCCTAGCAAGAAATAATACTAATTAATAATTCAAAAATTTCTGTATCATTTCTCAGAATAAATCATACTTCAATTAAAAAAATATTAAAAAGATTTTGAAGTATAGAATACTTGAGACAATATCCACAAAGAAGTAAAGAACAGTAATTTTGTTAATTTGATATACATGTACACCCATACCTCGCTTTACGGCCTAGATATGTTCCACGAAATTTGGCTGCTAAGCAAAAAGCCGTATAAGGAATCAATTATTCTAGTACAAATCCATACAAATTCAACGGGATCGGTTCCAAATTTTAAAAATATGTAATGTGGTTTATCATTCAAAATGTATTTTCTCTCTTTATTTCATTTTTATTTCATTTAAATAAAATCTACACAACAAGTGCATACATTTGTACATAAAATAATAACAAACTCCAACAATCAACAATAATCTATAAACAAAAATGAAACAATTTCATGTTACCAAAAATATGAATATGTATAATTTTTTTTTTAAAATGAAGACGATGAAGAAATGGTAACCTGCAGATCACTGTCATCATTTTTCGCTGGTAAGGATGGGCCTGGCTTCAAAAAATTGTCCAACATTGTTTGTCTTGCCTTCATGTCTATTTCATTCTTCAATGAGTTATAACAGCTAATGGCTGAGTTAATTCCTCGAGAAACTTAAGCGCTACGTTTGACGTCAGGATCGTTATCAAGGATGATGTTTATTCCTTGTTTGAAATAAGAAAAAGTTTTCGACAAATTTTTTGATGTTAGCTGTTTGGATATAACAGGCTCTGCCTCTTCATCAAGTGCTGGTTCTGCTTGCAACTGAATGAGTTCCTAATATGAAAGGGGTTCCCTATCAGCTTCAAGTAGATCAAGCACATCGCTATCATTCAAACCTTCCAAGCTGATATCTTCTACTAGATTCAAAGTATTTTGCCTAATTTCAGGGAGAAAATTAACTTCTGTATCCAGTGCCGAACCTAGGGATTTGGGGGCCCCTCTTTGAAGCTCGCTGCATTTTGACATTCGACAACATGACATGAGATAATGTAATTAATATTTAATATTAAAAATTTTGGGGGCCCCCTGCAAGCTGAGGCCCGGGGGAACTTTTGAATTTGGCCCCGCCCTCCCCCCCAACCCTAGGTACGCTTCTGTCTGCATCAGTACTTTTAACACATTCTGGCCTTATTTTTTTCCATACATGGTTCATTGTTGTCAATTTTAATGCCTTCCATCATTCACTGATGCTGTCAACAGTATCCTTAATGTTATAGTTTTTCCAGAATGTTTTAATTGAAGATTCACCATCGGTTTCCCTTATGCTAAGTTGTCGGAAAGTTCGGCGAAGTTAATGTGCCTTAAAAGTGACTATTGCACCCTGATCCGTTGTTTGGATCAGACCTGTTGTATTTTTCGGAAGGTATTCAATCATGCAATCTTCTTATAGTTTGGATAAATTAGTAGGATGCCCTGGTGCATTATCCAAAATTAACAATATTTTTTTCACTTCTGTACAAAAACATTTTAGGCCATAAATCAAAAATGTGCCTTAATTGAAGAGGGCTGTTATAGTGAAATGCCGTATAAAGAGAGGCCGTATAGCGAGGTATGAGTGTACGGGTAAAATTATTTTAATATTATATATAGTGCTGTACTTGTTTATAATTGTTCAACTACTGTTATTAAAATTGTGTTGAGCACTCACAGGACCTATTTATTCTTATTTTTTGTGTGGAAAAAGATGATAAAATCATGCTGTAGTACAAATTTATAACCTACAGTTAAAGAAGATGTAAATTGAAAAAATTATTTATCTTTAGATGACATTCATATTAATTGTCAGTTGTGGTTTTGGCATTTATTTAAAAATGAGTGAATATATCTCTTTAAGTTTTTTAAAAATAAAAACACATTTGATCATTTTAAATAGTTCAATTATTATAGACAATTGAATTTGCTTCACATTTATACATGTATAAAGTTATTGATTTTAAAGATAAATTTGAATTTTGTATGATTTTTTTAGGATGGTGCATTTTTTGTTTTTTTTAGTTCATTGTTTTTTTTATTCTGAAGTATAATTTTTAAATAGTTACATTGTTCACAATTTACTCTTTAAAATGATACCGAAATAATTTTTATTTTTAAATATAAGCATTTAAAAAATGCCAGTTTTCATATTTTTTTACATCCCTTTTCAATTTTACAAAATCTGTGTTGTCCCATATTTGACCCCAAAAAACATAGCTTTCCAATTTGTAAAAGTTCTTGAAAAAAATTGAGTATGTTATTTACATACTAGTGTCTGATTTCCTTAAATATGGTCTTTCTGCGAGCAAAATCTTTTGGATTATTTACCCCCAAAGTGGGCATGTTGAAAATTATCTTAAAATCTGACAAGTTAAAAAAATTCATAACTTCCTTAAATTTTGGCAAATTTGGTATCACTGATCTTAGAATGACTCATATTTTGTAGCCAAAGTGTAATAAATTTAACTATTTGTAAAGGCAAAATCAGTTTGGGGTACCTAGTATTAGGAGCTAACGAACTGTATTAGGAGCTAACTGTGATTGTCTCCCTTCAAGAACACGTTCAGCTGAAGAAAATGTTCTTTTCACCTGTGCTGGTACTTGCTTACATTCCTCACTCCATTCAAATCCACCTGGTTACAATTCTTATCTACCAATAGTACCTTGACCTAATACCGGGAAGGGATCACATCATGTATGTTGTCACAAAGATTGTCATGCCTCTAGCTCATAGTCACTTTCTTTGTTGCAAATGGTCACTTATCTAATCAATTATATATCATCCGTAACAAAGGGTTAAGGATTGGTGTTTTCCTCCCTGCTGGTTTCCCGCTTAGTACAAACCCATCCCTATGGGAAACCGGCAGACTCCGTGCAGCTCTTTAATGTATATCCTGTTAGCATTTAATTTTTTAGTGTTTCCACTTTTTTTCTTTTATAGCTACCACCTCCACCACCAGATACAGATTATCAACTAGATGGAAGTAGTGTATTGAATATTAGTGGGCAAATAAGGTATGTGTTAATCTGGATTTATTAAGTTTACAGATGGTCACAATTTTTCTCCATTACCTAACCAGAAATACTTAGAATCTGAACAAAAGATATCCTCCATTATCTGAACAAGTTTTGGATATTGAACATCTCATTACTGTAGGTCAGTGGTGGGCAAACTACGGCCCGCTGGCTGCATGCAGCCCAAAGAGTAAATTATGCGGCCAATGTGCATGTTGTGATATTCTGTCGATGGAAATTTTCTTTGTTTAGAGTTTTCGCTGTATTTTTTACATTATATTCCAACTACTTGATTTGAATCTAGGGATATTAAATCGGTTTAATGGCTCGAGAATATTAGAACTGCGTGACCAACAACCATATTATGACCTGAAGGAGAAGTTTAAGTCTGTTCTTTTGCTGGATTTTTTAGCATGTTTGTGAGCAAGCCTTTCCTTGTCTGAAAGTAAACAGTTATAAGAACAGATCGACGTTGACTGCAATTTAAATGCGAATCACAACCAGTAAACTGGTTCCACATTTCACAAAAATTATCCAAAACTGTGAACAGTTACATACTTCTCATTAATTATAAATGTACACTGTGGTCAGCTTGGGTGTAAATTAATTATTATGACAGGTAACAATAAACTTTAGTTGAATTAATATGAATAGTAAAATCTTATTACCAAATTAGCATTGAACTGATTAAGTTCATATTTTTAAAATGTAATGTGCATGTGCAAGAGAGTGTGAATGTGAAATAAAATGACAAATGCATAGTTATTATCATTAATTCATATTTTCATACGTTGTAATTTGTAATTGAAGTAGACAAAATATATATGTGACCCGCCGATAACAATCAAGTTTTCAATGTGGCCCTCCGTAGAAAAAGTTTGCCCACCCCTACTTTAGGTGTTATTTTATGGTACATGGTTTAGCTTCATGGCACCTATACAATTTCTCATCTGTAGTAAAATCATATTATTTGATTGGCACAACCATTTTATGATTGTCATTTTTAAGATTTTCTTCCTGTTTGAAATACCAACTTTGCGTATATGTTATTCAAATATTCTACATTTTTCTTTAAAAATCAATTGTGGTTCTGGCAAAAAAAAAAATGAATGGATCAATTGATAAAAACAAACAATATAACTGTATATGAGAGAAATTCACTTATGAATTAAAACCATCTCTCTTGTTTACAAAAAAAATGTTCATTATACTATTTTTTCTTGCCATCAAGAGAGCATACTTGTGAAGTTTTATTTGAACAAGATAATGATGAAACATCCATTGCTACCCTGATTTTGGATGCTATTATTAAGGTGGGAAAATAAATCAAATGTTAGATTTCAGTAAATCGCTGTTATGCAAATAAAAAACCAATAGTATTTTTTTTAACCCTGTATTTCATTTTTACATGAAGAATAATCACATGCACTTTTTAAATTCTGGTTGTTTCTTACAGAATTAAAAAAAAATGAATAGCAGTCGATTAAAAAAAATTTAGGAGTTTTTCCTTTTTTAGGATCTTTTATTTAGTCTAACTTCTTTTTATAATAATTTTTTAACTTATTTTTCACCTTTTCTGATTTTGCTATAATGCTGAAAATTTTAACTTATAAATTCTTGAAGACCTCCAAAGTTAATTATTTTTTGAACGATACAGAAAGAGATTATGTTGTCAAAATGAGGTCAATATAAATGCATATTTTTTTAGTCATATACTTTTGCACTCCTTTGGTTTGAAAACAATATGAAAATTCAATTGTACAAAATTTATAAAAGAATGAAAATGTAATTAAAAATTAATCCTTAGATCAATATTTATAGTATATATTTATATTAAGTAATAAACCAATCAACGAATTGTAACGATCATTAATAGAAGTTTGGAAGGAATTGGTTTTGATTGTCTGCAAAAAAAAAAGATCTGAACTCTGCAAGATTTGTCAAGAAGCTATCTGTAGATGACTTTAACACTTTTGATATTTTTTAGTTATAAAATTGCTGTTTCAGCAGACATAGTGTCATTTAATATAGTAATTTTTATTTTTAGAGTCCTATAGACACAAGAAAAGCATTGGCAAGCAATGTTTTGGTAATAGGTGGCACAGCCATGATGCCAGGTTTTTACCATCGATTGCATCTAGAACTGAGCAACCTTTTGCAGAAACCCTTTTATGCACAACAATTAGGAATAAAGAAATTTCTCTTCCATAAAGCACCAGCTAAGGAAAATTATACAGCATGGTTAGGAGGTAAGCATTTTTATAAATTAATTTTGCAAAAGTTCTGTTTATTTTCTATAGAATTACCTTTTACTAAACCTTTCCTACTTACATACATATGTACGTATAACAAATAGACATATTATATATAGACCGGACAACGACGACTTTTACACAGGCATATAGGTGTAATTTGGTATTTTCGGGCAGCCATCTTATGCAGGACCAAGAAATGCCAGCACTTATCTTTTTTTTCAGTATTTCACAGTAAACTTAATCGTAGTTGGAATAAGCTATGCTCTACAAACAAATATTTGAAAATTAATAAAAAATTTTCAACAATAACATTTACTGTCCCAGATAGAAAAATAATCATATTTTATACAACATTCGCAATATTTCTTTTGAAAGAAATCTAAATATCTTGATAAATTTTCAAACAGCATTGCATATAAAGGGAAAAAAACCCCCCCAAAGAAATCATACTTACCAACGGCAACGTCCAACTGTAAAATAAATGTTTATACTAGTTTGATAATACTAGTTTGATAAGTTATGCTGCTTAGAAAAATTGTCAATTGATGGTTGTACAAAGTAAAAAAAAAACTTTATGCTAGACCTTCTCGTCATCCATGTATTCAATCAACATCATTTATTTATAATTTACTAAATTATTTTAAACATTCTCAGCACTAATTTTGCCTACGAAATTATTACAATGTTTGACTTTAAAAAATCAATGATGTTAGCACATTGACAAAATAGTACTTTCCCAAAAATAATGTCGGGTATCCATTTAAATTTAGACTACATGCTGGGTAGACAAGGGATCTTTCACCAAGTACAGAATACATTTTAGTGAATTTAATTCTTTATCATCTAAGACGTATAAAGTTAAAGCTTTAAGAAAGTTAGTAAATAATTATAATTAGGCTATTTCACATTAGTCAAATTATAACTTTATGTACTATAGTATTATATAGTTTATATTATTAGCTCTGTTTGTTATGTTTCCACTATACATGATTTATATCATATCTAATGATTTATAACAACTCTGATCCAAATGTTTATCTTTTAAACATTTTTTTACTTAAATATTACAATTCTAAAAAGATTTAAAAAAAAAACATTCAAACCTCGGTTTCTGAAAGTTTTACAAAATAAAATTAGCTTTGATATACCTGCAAAGTCTTACAATATTGCTTTAATTTTAAGGAAATAAAAATATCATACATAGAAATGGTATAAAACATTTTTACTTTTCTGGAAACATACATCCTAGTTGTTTCTAATAAAAAAATCTGCTTTGATACATGAGGGCTTTGGATTCCTTGAATACAAGGTTTGACTAATGTTTGTTTTGAAAAAATTTAATCAACTGATGCTAGACAACAAAACAAGTAATTTCTAAATTCAATAATTTCTTCATTAAAAAAAAAAAAAATTCATATTTTTTTCTTCAGAGCAAGTTGTACTTAAATTATTTTTTTATTAAAAAAAATGGAATGGAAGAATTTCTTTTTACAACTTACAAAATCGGGACAGATGGCAGAGTGGTATAGATACTCGACTATCGACCTGAGAGTCCGGAGTTCAATCCTAGGTGAGAACCATGGGAATATTTTGCAGGTGAAATTTGGTCTTCCCACATGTTAACCCAGCTGGGCATTGTGCTAACCATACAATCCCTTCGTATAACGAGGCTATAGAAACAGATAAATTAATTCTACACTTCATCCGCCCCGATAACCCGTCAGGACTAAAGGAACATTACTTTTTTTTAAATTGCAAAAATCAAATTTCTTACAAAGTCTTAACAGCTTTTATTATTAAGTTATTACAAGTATTTAATTTAAAATGTTAAAATACTAATAAAAAGAAAAGAATGTAAACTAAAATTTAATTAAAAAAAAACAACTGTATGTATTAGATACCGTGAAAAATATTTTTTGAAATAATTTCATTAAAGTAATGAACTTGTAAAGTTTATCTTTTTATAATGTTAAATGATGAAACAGAATGGACCTTTTAAGTCTAACTTAAATCAGCGAAAAAAAAAAACTGCTATAATTCACAAATTTTATTTTACCTCCTTCAGGATTTGTATTGCATTTAGACTAGATAATAATGAAATATCATTATCAATAATTCTGCGAGAGAAAAAGAAAAAAAATACAGCTCAAAACTTTGTAGTGCAAAAAGACAATTACAATTAAATCATTGACACACTGCATTAATCATTATATTTTGAGACAAAGAAAAAATACAATCATCAATCCAAATGACTAAGGACCACCAGGCAAAATTGTCCTTTCCTCAAATTTCATTAACATTTTTTACTAGCCTGGGACTGGAATCGAACCTGTCTAGCCAAATGATTCAATAAAATACATATTTAAAAAATGTTTATTTTTAAACAACTCCTCTTAAGTCTTAGTGAAATTACACTACATCTACAATACACAAATACCTCTTCTGATAATTGAAACTTGATCTCCCTCTCTCATTTCTGCTGCTATTCTTTTTCGGTCTTGATTAAAAGTATTTAATGATATACTACTATAACTAGCATTAACTGATGACATCAGTGATGTATTAGAGATTCTGTTTAGTCTCCTAAACATAACATTAGTTTTAAAATTATAATATAAAAAAGTAAAGTTCCCTTAGCTCTAGTGAGCCATCGGGGCAGATGAAGTGTTGAATTCATCTGTTTCTATAACCTCTGCATATGACGGGATTGTGTGGTTAGCACAACGCCCAGCCGCTTTACTTCCCCAACTTAAGTCAGGTACCCATTTAAAGCTGGGTGGACTTGTGGAGCAACTTTAACACAAATTACACCTGGAAAAATTCCCATGCTTCTCACACAGGATCAAACCCAAGACTCTCAGGTCGACATGCGAGTATCTACACCACTCGGCCATCTGTCCTACTTTTAAAATAATCATTGCAAATCTCAAATTATATGAAAAATGATCATAGTATTCATAGAAATATGTATTATGAATATATAATGAAATTACTAAGATTAATATGAAGACTTAATTTAATTAATATCTAAGATTCGTATTTTAAAAATAAATGTATATTATTTCATTAAAAATTGTAGACAAAGTCTATATTGTGTAATTCAATAATTACCTTTAATATATGTACGGGAAGATCAAATAACATGTCTGTCCTGTCAAAATCCATTCCATATGCTGATAATGTGTACTACTAAGAACAATTACAATGTCCCAATTTTTCGGCTACCAACCTTCATCTTTTCTTATGGCATTTATTCATTGTTGGTGCAGCTTTACATGAAACCTGTAATTTGCTAATAAATTGTACCAACACTCTAAATGCACAAATTAATATATTAAATCAATAGCTAAGTTACTGGAGTACATCACTTGGAATCTTGTTATTTGATAACACTTTAAAAGCACAATTTAATTCATCTATAGAAGAAAAAAAAATTACTTAAGAAATGTTATTCCGTTTTCTTTAGTCCGTTTGATATTACACAAGGCAAAGAACATTTTGCAGGCATCTTCTAAGAATAATAAATGAATGATTTCTAACATGCTTTCTGTTGACTCAGTGATGCCGACTGAAACCGGATTTTAAAAGGAAGTCCTGCATAAGATGGCCGACCAAATTTAAAAAAAAACAAGAAAAAAAACAGCTGTTTAGATATAGTATGTCTATGGTCTAACATTTCATGTCTTTTTTTGTTTAGGAGCTTTGATTGGTGCACTGGAAACATTGCCATCCAAATCTTTATCAAGAGATGTTTACTTACAAAAAGGAAAACTGCCAGATTGGTGCTGCATTGATTCTGACTTTATCATAGAAGACAAAACTCATAAATCTTAGTTGCCATTTATTTATTGACACTGAAATAATTATTATTTACTTTTAAAGGAACTAATTGCTACTTTTGTTTGTGTACAGATTTATATATTTTCTGACCCATTCATTTATTTGATGGTTGGATTTTAATCTTGTACATATTTGTAAGAGAATACTTTGCCCCCTCATTATACCTAATAGTACTGTTTTTTTTCCTCTTGATACATTTTGGTATTTAAAATTTATTTCCGTATTTAGTTGTATAAATTTAAATGATACCTGGTACAAATAAAAACTAAATAATTCATACATTTCTAATAATTTTTTTTAATATTACTTTTTAAAATTCCAGGCTTCCAAATAATTTCTTCATCATTCATTTTTAACAAGTTGTATGTGGAAGCTATTTTGTGCAGTATTACAAATTGAACATCTCTGATCATAACTGCATACTTTTTTAGTCATATTCTTATGTTTAAAGAAAGAAAAATGCAATTAAAAAAAAATCCTTAGATCAATATTTATAGTTTGTAATAAACCAAGAATTGCAAGTATCATTAATAGAGATTTGGCAGGAATTTGTTTTGATTGTGCAGTATTTGAAATTGAAAATTTCTGATGGCTTTTAATTTAGTATATTCTTTTAATTGTGCAAAAAATAAAAAAAAAAAGATTTACAGGCTAAAAGGCTCATTTTTGAACAATAATCACTGATAGTTTTCATTCACTTAGCCTGTCACAATTCATGAAAGAAATATGCCATTTTAAACTTCATTCAAAGTACTTTAATAATATAAATTTATTGAAGACTTTTCTTAAAGTCAAAGTTTTTTAAAATATATGCAAAAATAACATTTTCTTCATGATAGTTTGGTAAAATAGATAATAAATCAATTTAGAAATTTGACGTTACCATAAAGATTAAGCATTTTAGTGATACCGTTTTTTTATTATTCAGTTAATTTTTGGCAAATTTTTAAAAAGTCTTTTTTTTTAACTAATACAATGGATGCATAATAAACTTTGACAATTCAGTTAGGACTACCTAATTCATTCATAGATTGATTATCCATTTACCAATTTATCATTACTTCCACATTTTATTGTCTTGACAACTTTTTTTTTCACATTTTATAGAATTATAACTGACAATGTGCAATAAAATGAATGTAACAATGACACATGTGTTTGATTCTTATCAATATTTTTTAAATGCACATAAAATTTACATCAACTAGTACAATTTAGAAACCTAGGGATGTTAAACTTTTACAAAATGTATGGCTCTTATTATAGATATAAACAATAAGTACATAAATATAGGTTTATGTATAAAACATCTTAAAAATTTAAACAAATGTACACAATGCTAGATTATTTACACAAACAACAAACTGAAGCTTTTGAAAAATTTCTGCTGATAACATTTAGACTAGAAATTGTAGGATTATCAAACAGAAGATACACAAAGTTAAATGAAAAAAAAAATGCACAAAGTATGGTAATATTTAACAGAATCATCAACCAATACTGAAATGAAATATTTGCTTAAATGAATTATGACTAACATGCTAATAACACAAGGCAAGTATAATTATATTACTAGAGAAGTGATGCACATATGAAAAGTTTGAAAAAGTATACCTATTCTTCAAAAAATTCATTTTATAATTTGTTTGTAAGACTGCAACTGACCCTTGCTGAGATAACTGTATTTAATAAACAAACAAACAATTGTAATTTTTACAATGTTAAAAAGATACTTTAGTTAAATTGTAGGCTTAATATGAGTAATTATTGTAATGTAATTATTGTAATTATTAAAAAAATGGGTCAAACCCTATGTTTTTAATTCTTTGATTCTGAAATTCACAATTTTTGTAAAAAGCAAAAAAAAAAAAAAAAAAATCTCGATAAAAGACAGGCCCACAGAATCAAAGATTTTTTTCGATCTAAACTTATTTGGTTTGAAATGTTTCATGATTAAAACTACATAAATTTTTATTCTTAGTTCAGTTTTAAAGCCTGATATGTAAGTGCATAATTTTTGTGTGAATTTCTTGTCAAGATCCATGTTATAAGACAAGCAAGGAGAATATCCTTGAATTACTGATCTGTTTTCATAAGGAAATGTTTTTTCCTTCTGCTAAATTAGGCACATTTTTTCCCCCTTACAGCCTCTATCTCCTGTTCTTTCTTAATGCCTCTATCTCAAGTTCTTTCTTTTTCAACAGTTCTTTCAACCTCTCAATTTTGCTATTCTTGTAAGCTGGTCTCTGTCTCTCTGTTGATTGACTGCAGTCACTGACATAGCTCAGCAAACTGGCTTGACTTAGTACACTTGACACTGGTGTGTCAGCTGATAGTTCTGTTAGGTGTGTCTGATCATCTGGGTATTTTGAAACAAGGCATGGCAACATAGGTTGTAATAAGGGGGGTGTTTCATCTTCATCGTCTATTAAGCTAGCATCATCTTGTGTTGAGGGTGTCACATACAACGCAGGTGGCCCATCAACATCAGTAACAGTCAATTGATCATCCATAAATTTATCACATCGATTTGACACACAGTTTCTGTTCAGTTTACCTTCTGTGTTGCCACTACGATGTTCTCTGGACATTTCTACCTCACTACTTGCTGATGGGCTTGAAGTAGGAATAGTAGTCAGGAATTCCGAAGTCACAGCCCAGTTATCATCTATTTGATAAACATTTTGGTCATCAGGTTCAGATTTTATTATTACTCCAGGTGGTAGAGGATATTTAACTTCCAGCCTTGCCCTCTTGGCTCTCTTATCTTCATTAGTCAACTTAGTATTCACTTTTCTTTTCTGTGGCAGAAGAGATGCAGTTAATGGCAGATGAGCTAAATCAATTTTAATAGCTAAGTGAGGGTTATGAAGACTATCCAATGTCTTTTTCAGATTTGATTCCTGTACCATTGTAGGTTGAGTCTGTTCAGAACAGGTCTGGTCACCAGGTCTGTTTCGATTGATACGAGCCATAAGTGTGGCACTGCGTTGAGACTGGGGTAGGATAGTTGTTACAGGGGATGGCTGCTTCATCAACTGGCTCTTAAGTCCAAAACTCAGTGAACTAGCTGCTGGTTTAGGTTGTATTGGAATGAGTTTTGTTGAAGGTACCACTGAAGTGGCAACTGTGGTAATATTCTGATTCAATGGAAAATCCTGAGGTATCTTAACAAGGACATGTTTGTCATCAATTTTCAACAGAAAATATTTGTTGTTGTCAGAAGTGACTTTAGTGCCAGTAGCTAACAGATATTTTGTTAATGATGACATAGCCGCCTTTATTTTCTCTACAGGAATCTGGCTGCTGGGGCCTCCAGCAGTTAAACTACTGGATGGCAATGACTGGCTAGAGGAAACAACAAATGGTTTTGATGCTAATGGTCTCATACTGCTGGCTTTAGTTTTATCAGCTGAAGGCAGGACAAAAGGACAGGCTAGTTTTTCTCTTTCTACTGGTGAACCTGCAAGTTTCTTGGTCATAACTTTTTCGATTGCTATTTTTTTGTTATAATGATCACTTTTTCTTTTAATACATAACAAACTATTTTTCTTCTTCATTCGTGATACATGAATTTTTTTCATATCTTCTCTCTTTCTTTCAACTTGACTTTTAAGTTCAGTTAGCATTATATGGAATTCTTTGGTTTCAATATTTTTATTTGAAAAAGATTTTTCTGGGGGATAAATTGTATCTTTTGTCTCAGGGGTTTTCCTGGGTTTAAGTAAGCTCGCATGTGATTGACTGGAGGGATATGTTACCACACTATAAGGGCCTGGGATTTCCAAAGCTGTAGACTTCTCCACAGCAGGTTGTGATGGTATTTTAACTTTGACCACTTTCAAAGAAGACTTAAAGCTAACACCATCGAGATTTTGCAAAGAAGTACGAAGATCATTGTTATTCTCAGTTGAATCAATACCCAGAGTGTTTACTTGGTTTGTGTTGGATTCAATATCTTCTTTTGGATTGAATGAAAAAGTGTTTATCGCATTGGTTGAAGGCTCAAAGAGTTCAGGCTGATCTGCTAAGTGATATAATAACTGAGAGTCAGTTTTCATTTCATTTGTAAAAGGTTTAATGTACACAGCATTCCTAGAAATGTTGGTGGTCTTCATAGCTTCATTACTTATTTCTGTGGTAACATTAACACATAATTTACAGGCATCAGTATTATCAGTTTTAGTTTGTGCTGGTAGACAGGCATCAGTATTATCAGTTTTAGTTTGTGCTGGCAGACACTCAGGATTGCTTCCAGCATAAAGGGTCAGAGATTTATTACCATTAGTGGGGGTTTGATTCTTCCCTAAATCATCTAGATATTCCCCACCAGATTCTTGATCAAGTTCACATTTGATCAGTTTGTAATGACACATATAGTCTAGTGTTCTTTTCCTACAGTACTCACTACATTGGGATTGTATCCATTTGGCTACTGAGGGGCTGGACAGTGTCCAGTTGGCAACTGTGGAACTGCTTCTGCTTAACCTCTCAAGCACAACATAACAAGGCGTGATATACTTTGTCCAGGAGGAATCATCTTTATAGTTGTATGAGATGTTTTCTTTATCAACATCTTCACTTTGATCAACTGTCTCATCTGACTCTTGATAATACGAAGTGAACTGTTCTGTATCAACATTTACACTTTGTTCACTCATTTCTTGTGACATGGCAGATTCAGGGTTCAATGAGAACACAGAGGCTATTTTAATATTGAGGTCACACTCGCTGTCATTCTCAAAACCTGTAGCCTCATTGACTATGTCCTGATTATCTTTGCAATCAGATAATGAATTCTCAAGTGATGCAGATTTTTTACTTAAAATTTTATGATTCGAGTTATTAGAAACAGTATCTTCATTCCAGAATAACTGGGTGTGTACAGTATTTTCATCAGCTTTGTGAGAACGCAAAATATTTTCCACAATTTTCTCAAGCTTAGCTGACTTTTGAATACGTGCTTGATCAAGTTGGTGTTCATTAAAAGGAGATATATCTGAAAAGTGGCTGATTTGACTTTTAGACAATACATTTTCAATGGTGTCTTCTATAATGGATACATCATTTTGACCTACATTCATCTTTGTTGTACTAACCGATGAAATTGTTAGCTGGTTGTTTACATTAGCATCATCATCAAAATTTGGCTGTACAACTTTCATAGCTATCTGGCTGTTTCTTGTTTTCAAGGTGGTGAAGTAGATATTTTCATTCATGATGTCCGGTTGGACTTTTCCATTGTTCTTTACTCTCACTACAGCGTCTTTCATTCTTGTAGCTTGTTTGCCAGCTTTTTTCAATTCTTCCTTTTTAGCCAAAGGAGTGGCGGTATTCTGAGGCAGAATGGTTCTCACAGAAGACTCCTGTTTCATCAAAAAAGACCGAAGTGCAGTATTCACTATGGTTGTTGGTTTTGGCTGCATTGTAACAGGTTTAGCTGGGGGCAGCAATGAAGTGGTGAGTGTTGCCTGACCTTGATTTGAGAGAAAATCCTGAGGGATCATGACGAGGACATGTTGGTCATCAACTTTCAACAAGAAGTCTCTATTGCAATTAGAGCTGACCTGGTTGCCAGAGACAGTGAGATACTGAGTTAATGAGGATATAGCCTGTGTAATTTTCTCAGCAGAGACTGAGCTGGCAGAGGAGCCAGATAATTTCTTGAGTGTAATTGAGGACAATTTTGTCTTTTCAGCGCTACAGTTCTGAACATGTCCACATAATGGAGTACTGTCTCCTTGCAATATAATGTTTTCACGGGGATTACTCCTCTTAGTTACATTATTTTTCAACAAAGTAGTATTTTCTTGATGTGAAGGTGTCACTGAGAAAGGGCAACTTCTGGATCCAATCTGAAGTTTACCACTGTGTGTGACAGTTTCATTGATTTTCTTTCGTGACATGCCCATATGTTGGAGCACATTTTGTTTTGTTTGATCAATGACTGATTTAACTCCTGAGTGATTTATTGCTGGTATAACTGCGGGTGCCACAATACCATCTTTACTGACAGTTACTAATTGTAGATTAGTGTTGGTAGGGCTGGTACTGACACTTTGTCTGGATGTTTTGTTAGCTAGCTTTATCAGTGCACTTAATGCCGAATGTGTCACTGGTGCTAACTGACTGGCTGTATTTATCACTGAACTTGATGCCATCTGCGACTGATTCCCTGTTGTTAAGTTTCTCACTTTCTCTTTCCTAGGAGCCAGTGTGTCACATGATGACAAGCCAGAGTCTGCAGTAGAGAGTTCCATTTTTTGGAGTTGGGAAATATTTTTACCCTTTTGAAGCAAGTATATCTTGTTGAAATTTTGAGCTTTACTACCAACGTCCTTAGTCTGTGATGTTGATGATGTTTTAAAAAGAGACTGTACTTTGAAATTTTGAGATTTTGGTTGGATTAGGCAAGATGATTCTGAATGTTGTAAATTAGAAGGCAGCACCAGGACAATGGTCTCTGAATGTCTGTTGGTGGCATCAGATGTTGGCCCAACATTAATTGAAGCAGGTACTGAGGATATCACTGGTGAGCCTGATGGTGGCACAGTGCTACACAGAGATGTAGGCGGCAGTTGATATTCTTTAGCCTTGAGCAAGCTGACTGGATTCTGTAAAGCAGCATCATCACCTTGGTTTACCTATATGAAAAGAAAACAATCGATGCAAATGAACTGAAAATCCATATTTTGATTTAAAGTTGAGAAATGTATGAAGATAAATAAGTTTCAATTAAAAAAATTCTGAGTTTTTAATTTATTACTCTTTCAGTAATTTAATAGCATATAAAGTATGCTATAATAAACAAATTGGGAAATTACTGGAACAGAAGGGAAGGAATTTATTAGTGTGATAATTAAAGATAAGTATTAAATTTAGAGCTGCTGTTCGATTAAAAACATTGATCGAAATTAACGCATGATTAAAAGTTTTATCGCAAATCAACGCACATTTTAATCGACACAATATTTGTTTGTATTCAATCTATTATGTCATTATTTTGTAGCATAACATTGGCATAATAAACAAGCAGTTTAATTTACAAAAGAGGTATAATAAATTGTAATATATTTATTAAGCATTAGCATATATGTGTATTAAATTAGTTATTGAGATCAGTTTATAGACGTATTAATCACGTCAAGTGATGCGAAATGTTTTCTTTTAATCAACAACAATGTCAAACATATGTTTTTCTCATATGGTAGTTTCAGAACTAATGACGTTTATCAACCCCTCTTCCCTCCTTCCCTGTCATATTTTGCTTCACTTCACCCACACGTAAGTCTTGTTTACCCTACCCTCCAATACAGTACCTATCCCCTCCACTTCCCATCCCCAAAGAGAAATACACACGTCATTTATATCTCAAATGTAACTTTTCTTTCATAAAATAAGAGTATAGCCAGAATGAAGTCGCTCTCTTATTATTAACACGTTTTTTTCTTAATTTCCCACCTTTCCCCACCAAGTCACATTTTTAACACACTCTCTCCACACAAAGATGACATTACTTATGGCTTACCCAACCACCGTACCCCCTGTCCCAAAACAAGTTGACACAAGTCCCATTGTTTCAAACTAGGAGCACGCGTCTGCAGATATTCACTAACTTGAATTCAAGGTCATAAATTAAAATTAAGAAATGACAATCCTATTCTTTCAAGGTCATATAGCTGGTATGATTTTATGTTAACGTGACAGTTTCTGTGTTCGGGTACTTTCTTGCTTTTTTAAAAATCTTATCTGATCTATTTCTGTTTATAGAATTGGCTTATTTACTGATTTTTTTTCATTTTTTCCGCAACTCTGAAATAACAGCATTTGGGTAAAATTTAATGCATTCTGGTGTTTGCGATAAAAACTGTATTCACATAATTTTTTTATGCTTAAGTTACGCGTTAATTGCACTAAATCAACAGTCCTATATAAAACATTAAATTAAGCTCAGCGTCACAATAATTCTGAAAAATACAACCATTGTGTCGTGTACAGATGTGTGGCCGTATCATGTATATGAAACTGTTAGTGTAGCTGTTGCAGACGTGACCAGCAAGATGCTCTATTTTCAAATGCGATAAAATATTGGGTGCAAAAAAAATGATACAAAATTTCTAGCATCTCAATATTTTGACCTAATTATAACCGGGTTCATTATATACTTGTTGTTTTTTACTTTCAACAATACACTACAGTACCTCCGCCAATACATTACAGCATATAATGTAAACTAGTGAATGAAACTTTTCTCTTCTTATATCGACCGGGAAGGGAGCAGGAGGTTAACTTGTCGAAGGGCTATATAACAAAACATCTTCATTTTATATTACAATTGGGGCTTTAGCCGACATACCTGGGGGTGAGGTTGTGTGCGAATTGCGACAGGTTGGGGGTGGTAGATCTACATAATAAGTGAACGGACCTTAACTTAAAATTGTTGAGTGAAACTCAGTTATTTATCGATTTGGTAAATTTTCAGCATTTTGGTCAAATCAACGCATTTAGGTGTTGCTGCAGTTAAAAATTTTAACCTCGAATTTTTTTTCACGAGTTAATCGCAAATTAACGCAGTTTAATCAGCAGCCCTAATTAAATTATATTCTTGAACTGTAAAGTAATAAGAGATAAGTTACAATGTAACTTAATCATTAAGTTAATAGACTAAGTGATTACTGAAGTCTTTGACAAACAAATGCATTACTGTGTAAGTACTGAAGTCTTTGACAAACAAATGCATTACTGTGTAAGTCCTATAATAAAATGAAAGAAAGTTGCAAATACAAGTTACTTAAAAAATTTGTAGCAATTTTCTGTGATTCTAGGGAAATGACAGGAAATATAAGTGTTTCCAAACTAACTTCACTGACCTGTATAGCCATTTAAATACAAAAGTCAGTGTCTGTCACACTATGTTAAAGCTAGAGCTCAATTGTATGTGACTACTCACCATCTTGTCTTGACTAAGAATTCTGCCGTCTAGATTTTGGCTCACAACTGTCCAGTGGTTTTCCTTCACCTGGACACCCAGCGATGATGTTGTCAGTAGTTGAGTTGCCAACAAGACGGGGCTCTGTGTTGTGGAGGCACTAGTTGATGAAGATTTGCTTTCGCCTCGTACCATTAGCCTCAACGGCTGCCAACTGATCTGGTTTGATGTGGCGGGACCATGTGTCGGGAGAGAAAGGTTGCACCTTAGCGGCAGGAGTGACACAGCAGAACTCAACTGGCCAATTTTTTTCATTTTGACGGGAGCAGACGCCGATGAGGAAGACATATTTCTATTTCTCACTGCATGTGCGCTGGTGGCGGCTGGCTGAGGCGTGTCATCTATGACGATGACGTCATAATCCCCGTCTCCTTTCTTCGTAAGAATGACGTCAGAACCAGACGACTTCGAGATGGACTCCATAGCTTTCTGCAATGGATGACTGTTCTGTTGGTACAAAGCCCCTTGTATGAACTACTCAGACAAAGCACTCCGACATGCAAGTGTTTGATATTCAGCGAACATGGCGAATTTCGATGCTTTTTAAAACTGAAACAAAATTATATATATATATATATATATATATATATTCATTATAACGACATGCTACCCAAACACGTTTTGCAGTGTCGGTACAACAAAGTATTGTTGAAACATACAAAAGCAACTTATATTCAAAGAAATATTTTGACGGTTGATTGTATATACATGCCAAACAACATAAAATCAAAAATATGGTGACAAAAATCTTTTCCCACGTTACGTCATTCTCCCATTATTTCATTCTAAGCGTAATTAAAGGGACAGTAATGTCTTGGTCTTAGAGTTATTAGCAAATCGTCTTTTTTCCCCTTGAATTTTCGGTAAAACTATATTGAGAATTCAAAAGCAAGAGCATTAAATGTCTGACGAGAAGTTTTTTACTATCAAGGTCTACACTACATAAACAGCGATTACTTTAAGATTACCGCCCCTCTTCCTTTCCACTTCCCAGTACTGGATTAACTTATATGCTAAGCATTCAAGCGAGACAAAATGTTCATAATTTTTTCTTAATCTGAAGTAAAATGATTATTGCTTATTTTGGAAAATACGCTAACAACAGAGGGACAGACCACCCACCTAGACAACATAGGACCGGTATCAATGTAATCAAAAACATGTAGAGCCAATCTTGCGCATTGGCTAGCAAGGCGACCGCCTACAATTACCACTGCCATGAGGACCCCAAATATCCCCGAATATCTGCCTTAGGGCTTCAAAGATCAAAAGTACGAATCTGAATACATGCAGTAAGTTTAAGTAAGGCTTCCGGTCCCGTTGAAAATATTCCCCTAAGTTGTATTTAGTATCACCAATTGTGCACTTGGTCACTGCCCGCTAAGAAATAAAAGAAAGAGACTACTACCATACACAGATTACATTAGTCATACACCATTTACAGGGGGGGGGGCAAAACTTTTTCATTGTTGAAAATCGGTCTTAGAACAAAAAAATATTTCGATAATTTAATTTAATGATGTCCTACCTAAACTTGCGGTAACGGGGGGGGGGGCATGCCACCTCCTTAAATCCGCCCCTGACCGTTTACAAAACGTTATTATATACGGGGTTGATTTTTTTCCTCAAGTGTGATAGTTCAGGACAACACAGACGGAACACCGGAAATCTATTTACAGTAGACCAAGGGTGGGCAAACTTTTTCTACGGAGGGCCACATTGAAAAGTTGATTGTTAACGGCGGGCTGCATTTATGAAATAAAGATAATTTGTAATTTTATTTCACATACACACTCTTTTACCCATGCACATTATATTTTAATACAAACGAAATCAGTTGCTATTTCGGTAATAAGAATTTACTATTCTTAATTATTTCAACAAATAGGTCAAACAGCTCTAACTAATATTCTGGAGCAATACAACTGATTTAATATCACTAGATTCAAACCAAATAGTCGGAATAAAAAATATATAGCGAAAACTCCAAACAAAGAGAATTAACATCGACATAGGATCGTAACTTGTACATGAAAATGGGCCGCATAATATACTCTGACGGGCCTAATGCGGCGCGCAGTTTGCCCACCCCTACAGTAGACTATCAACTACCCGGTGGTTACACAAACAATTACCCATAATATGACATTTTTTCTTCTTTAAAAATTATTTTTTTAAGATGTAGGCATTCAGTAATATATTACAATGAGGCACACTAAGCTTTTTCAGTATTCAAAGTGCCCTACCTCCAAATTTGATCGGATAGTCGCGAGTCTACAATATTATATGTAGTATACTTTGCAGCTCTACTGTCACTGCAATACATTCATGCGAGTTGACTAAAGTGAAAATTGTCAAAAGTCCCCTTTGCATAAACATATTAGCGTTTCTGGTCGGAAAATATTTAATGTTCACTGTAAGTGATTGAACTGAATTAAAAAACAAACAAATGGCATATGGACCCAATAATACTTATAAATTATGTAAAGTCGAACTTTGATCCTCTACCGCCCAAAGAAATTATTTAATACATTATCGGTATTGCATAATCGAATTTAGCACTTTGATATAAATTAAAAAATCTATATCGTTGCTAAATATCAATATTTGCAAGAAATACCAATCGAGCAAACCAGAGTGTATAAACAATACTGCAAATACATGTATGGTAAAAATAGGTCAATACATATTCTATTTGGTCAATACATATATTTTAGGTCAATATCTATTTTTTAGGTAAATACTTTTATTTTTATTTAATTGTAAGTATTTTTATTCATAACAGTAATAGGTAAACCAAATAAGTAAATGCGAATGATGTTAAATAAAACGTAAGAAAAAAGAGTAAACACTATTTGTTTAGTGTACTGTACTTTTATTTTATTCAAAATACAATTCTTTATAGAACAACAATCGTTAATTTACTTACACCACTATCCATTAGCTTGGCTCCTCATTTGCTAATTTTATACCCAAGAGGTTCTGAATGTATTTGTTGTTGTTTTTTTTCAACAATCACGGAAGTTGCGAAGTTACTCAAATGGCGGCACGTCGCGTATCCCATAACTCACCATGACCAGCGGAAGTTTGGTCTCAATCACGAGCGCCACATAGTGGTCGCTCTTCTTATCCAATGGTGCTCAATATTTTATATTGCCATTAGAATTGCATTATCGAATACAGGATTTTTAAAAATTCATGATCATATAAAATGTATTCCATCAATCAAATTGAGTATCAGATTTTTATCTAATTTTCTTTAAAAATAGCTTATTGTACATTATTGTACATGAAAGTACATTTTTTTCTACGCCATTTCCTCTCTACTTGTATCCGTATTTAATACACGCCATCATCTTTTGCTACCATGACAAAAAAAAGTCAGCACGCCAATAAACTGGGTCACGGGGCGGGAGAAGAGAGAAAAAAAAAAAGCAAGCGCCGTTCATTCGCTGGCGGTAATGTCCTCTTAGCGCCTCCCTTACAGCTCTCTTCACTATTTCTATCTCCGCAGATTTTCCGCAACTTTTTTTTAAGACACTGAAAAGAATTAACTTCCTGTTCTTGTTGATATCGGCCCCTGTTTTTTTTTTTTATACCAGAGTGTCCATTTGCACCAGCACTGACCTGTATAAGTACAAAGGCCATATATATATATATATATATATATATATATATATATATATATATATAATATATATATATATATATATATATATATATATATATATATATATATATATATATATATATATATATATAAATGGGCATTAGACTATCGTGTGATAAAAATTTCCTGTTATATAAATTACTTGTTTTTACACACAATAGGACAGAGCTTCAGATTTATTGGTTGCGTGAAACGAAAACATGTAGAATAATCGATACAAATGGCTAACCCTTTTATTCGGTCAGTTTGTACCCAATTTTTCAAATGTTTTGCACACATTAAAAAACAACATAAAAAATTTAATTATCAAAAACATAATTATCAAATTCTACTTAAGTTTGACGTCCAAAATAGTGTGTTTTTGGTATATTTCGTCGTATGTATGTAGGCGCAGAGGCGTAACTAGGGGGGGGGGTCGATATTCGAAAGTTCCTCTGGACCCCAGCTTTAGGAGGCCCCAAATTTTTGTACATTTAATATTAAGTACATTATTTTATGTCATGGTGTTGAATGTCAAAATGCAGGGGTCCCCAAAGAGGCCATGCCCCCGGGCCCCAAATCCCTAAGTTCGGCACTGTGTAAGTGTGTATGTGTGTAGATGTGCACGTGTGTATGTGTATTTGTGTGTATGTGTGTATAGGGTGATTCAAAATTTTTTTAGCAATTTAATATTGCATTGTTGTTAATTTTTTTCATTTTATATTTCTATACTTTCATGCCAAATTTCATTGAAATTGAATTACATTTAGAGGTCGCTCATCGAGACTGAAGTTTAAGTATCTTCTTTAATGACATGAATTCTTATAATATAAACATTAAATAAAACATTATCTTAAAATAAGCATTTAACATTAATATCAGCGAATCAGACATGTTGAAATGTTAAATAGCATAAAATATAATGATATGCAACAGTTACTGCTTGTTCATTCATGTATTCATTGTATTATAAGCATAAATAAGTGCAGTTACTAATGATCGTCAGTTCAACGCTTCTTATATAACTTCAGTGTACTTTTCTTCAAATTTGGCACTCTCTTTCTGTGATTTTCTACAACTTGCAGCAATCTCTGCATTTCAGATTCCGTTTTAGTGATTGACATCAGTGCAACTAACCGCTCGGCTGTATCATTGACGAGTGACGACCTTAAAGGCATCAACAATACACTTCTTCCTTTGGCTGTACTGCCATGCTACTCTTCTCCACGTTTCCCAAACCATGGTCTTCTATATCTTTTTCCTTCACTCTCTCACTACTATGGCTTTAAGGTCTTTCTCCACATCCTCTAACCATCTGCTGCTTGGTCTGCCCTTAGGTCTTTTCTCATTGGGTGTTGCCTTATATAATGCCTTTGGACTTCTGTTGTTTTCCATTCTTTCTATTTACACTACCCACCTCAATTCATTTTGATTTCAGCTGTTATATTTGATTCTTCGTAAAGTTTGTACAGTTCTGAATTGGTTCTACTTCTCCACTCATCATTGTCCTTTACTGGCCCATACATTTTCCTAAATATTTTCCTGTCCCAAGTGTTTAGCATATTTTCTGCTTTTTGCTGATGGTCCATGTTTCACTACCATATGTTACTGCTGGTTGGATCATTGTCTTGTATATGTTTTTTTAAAGTTTTCTGAAGATCTGTCTGTTTTTCAGTATTTTATGAAGTGTGCAATATATTATGTTCGCTACTTCTATTCTGTTTTTGATCTCTATCATTATATCATTTTTCTCACTTATGGTTGATCCCAGGTATTTAAAGTTTTCTACTCTTTCAAATGCTCTATCACTGATTTTGAATGATTTTTCTTTTCCTTCTTTTTCATTTCTTTGTAATAGCATGTATTGAGTCTTTGATTCGTTTACTGTTAAACCTACTTATCTTCGCTGCTGTTTCTAATTCTATAAATGCTTTTGCTATATCCTTGCTCATGGCCGGCTCTGGGTATAGGCGACATAGGCAGCTGCCTAGGGCGCCACATTGCTAGGGGCGCCAAATTTTAGAAAAATATACTGTTCATGCAGAAGGGGCGGGTGTCCTAATAGATGACTGCCTAGGGCGCCAAATTGCCTGGGGACGGCTCTGTTCTTGCTTCAGCGAATGACGGCAATTGATCCCAGGATACTGAATCAACTTCAACGCAGCTGGTATCAATACCGACTGAACGCATTGCAGATACTGATGAGGTATCTACAACGTGATGCAGTTCTTTTGTCTTCAAGCTAGTGCAATCCTTCACTTAAAACATTCGGTCCGTCCAATCATAGCCAGTCTTCAGCATCACTTCAGCAATACAGCGGTATTCAAATGCAGAAACTTTTTCAGAAAACAACGCAAGAAAAAGCACCTCTGGACTTCTATACCAAAGATGGTTTTCAAATTTCATTTTCGCTGCATCATACACCGTTTTGTATATGACAGAATTTCGTGAATAAC
Source organism: Bulinus truncatus (assembly GCA_021962125.1). NCBI lineage: Eukaryota > Metazoa > Mollusca > Gastropoda > Planorbidae > Bulinus > Bulinus truncatus. The sequence goes on along the minus strand of JAGDYQ010000009.1, from coordinate 3,184,988 downwards.
AAAAGATCGTTAAACGGAGCATCATGACTCACAGAACATGAGATCCAAGCTTTGACGTAAATCTGACTGGCAAACAAGCAGAATTCTTGCAAAATCTTTACCTCTGAAGGTGTAAGCTGCTGATCAACCTTAGGCCAAAATCGTTTGAAACGTTTAAACAGTAGAATGTTGGGGCTGTTCGTGGAGCCATAGAGAACAGAAAAAAACAACTCCAATGATCAGTTTATGCACAAGATGTCGGCAGGCAATATGGAACAGCTCCTCTTGCAACAATTTACATGTCCCCTTAATAACACCAGTGTTGACGGATGTTGTGTCAAAACAAATACCTATAATCTCATCCGATACCTCCCATAGCCTTAACAGCTGAATTGTTTCATTGGCTTGTGCCTTACCAGTTCCTGTTGGTATTTTGGCTTAATTTAAAATCTCAACTTCTTTCCCAGTTACAACTACAGCTAATTTGTCTACGTGTGACTGCAGCTCTGGATTATCTGTAGTTTCCTCCCATTACACTAGGGAACCTAGGATCTATTAAGTGTACTAAGACCATTTTGACCTGCTGATTCCAAATATGCCATTGAAATTTGTGCATCACGTCAGATTTTAAAGTTATGTTAACATCTTGATTTACCATTATAACGCTTTATGTTCATTAGAAATACAATGTCAATGCTTCAACATTTCAATACAATAACTACAAGTTACATGGAAATAGAACAGAATAAGGAACTATATAGTATCATATGTATAAATAACCTCAGGTAATCCTAATACAAGGCATTTTGAAGTCAGTCAGAAATAATTAGACGATGCTGCTTTTCTTTTGTAATCAGTGTCACACTCTCGCTGTAAAAACCAACAGAAATCGCCCATCATGCTGCTGTCATACCTCAGTTGATATCTTTTTTCCATCGTTGTTATTTCTTGGTGAAAACGTTCACCCCGTACGTCGCTGACTGCGCCCAGATTTGTCATAGCGGCAGGGTAGCTGTAGCTGCTAACCATACAGAATGACATAACAGACATATGTGCAAGGTCTGTGTACTTGCCAAAGAGTCATTCTGCGAGTGTGTTTTCCTAGAGGTCAGAATAGTACGATGTTGTGTTCTTACCATATCTGTCATAACAACAAGCTGTGAATATCCATGCTTCGATAAAATATCATTGGCCATGGTATCACCACTGCGCATTTAGAATTTGCTTTTTTTAAAATCCTGATGGGTATTCCACTCAACTTCCCCATTTATCATTTGAAATGATTAAAGTGTACAATACTAACTTAACATGCATACATACCATTGTACGTGTGATGAGCTGGAGTAGATTTAGAGACAGAGACAATCCACTTCGACCTTTTAAGATAAAAAGACATCTAAGAAGAGGACTAATACAAATAATGGTTGAAAAGGTGACAGACGACTAGAGGTGAGGCATAGTGAATTATTGTCGTCTTAAGACGTACTTTCATTTATGGACTTGTTGCATCTTTATACATTTCTATGTAAATAAATCGTTGTGTTAACAACGCATCGTGTTCGATTGGTTACTGAGTTGTGTAAAAGGAGTGAGCAGCCAAAATGAAAGAAGCAGACATTAAGCTAACTTGATATCTCCACGTCAAACCACAGAACTCGTAACATGAACCAAAGAGCCTGAAACATTTATAGACTATAGAAAGAGCCCTTAACTAGACGTACGTATCAAATTATGGTCTTTGTTTTTAACCAGGGGTGGGGTGTCGGTCAAAATATTCCCCGACACCGACACCGGTGTCGGCATGTTCCATCAGCTGCGGACACCGACACCCGGCCTGGGGGGGAGGCAAAAGGGAAATAACTGTGTATTTATTTTCCCTGTATATATCTCACACTATATATAAAGATGCACATCTAATTGAAAATTGATACTTTTTTTTGGCTATCGATATTTAAAAAAAAAATTAATGTATACTTTTAATAAAAAATATATATACTTTTTCTGGTTAAATATACTGAAGTATATAATTAAATATATTTGTTTTTAATATATATTTACTTTTGTTACTGATTCCTTATAAAATCTATGTATACTTACTAATTGAAAAGAGGAAAAAATGTTTCACTAAGTATCTTATTTTGGAATGCGAGTACTTAGTGAAAAAATAAAGAAATTATACACACATTTGGGCAGAGTCAGCATATATAACTCGGGGTGCACATGCAAAACTTATTTATCACCAAACACATCCCATTTTTAATTGCGAGAATTTTAAAATAATTTTGCTAGCTAATTCTAAGTTTCTTAGTGTTTTAAGTTGTATTTTAAATTGATTGGATATATTTACTTCGATCATTTGACTTTTTTTGAATGCTACTAAAAGTGAAACTTTTTTATAGTTTCGAGATTGATCATATTTTTTTTTCAGTACCCTACTGGTACTATTGCCTTTTCTCAATCAGCTGTTTACAACGTAAAAGAAATATTGACAGTATAATTACAACAGTATAATTACATCCTACAGTGTATAATCAAATCGATTGGTAATAATCATTTTTTATTCATATGCAACTAAAGGTTTGAATACAAATTTGATATACCGGTACATTTGCAGCGTTTTCCTATATTTCCTATTCATTATCGGGAAGTTGCCGCTATAAATTATAACCAAACATGCCGGCTGCCTAGGCACCCACTAATACAGTGGTCCCCAACCCCCGGGCCACGGACCGCTACCGGTCCGTGGATCAAATTGCATTGGGCCGCCCAAGAAACATTACATTAATTCCTTTTTATTTATTGTTGTGTATTTCCCTCAGGATTGTGCGACGCCTATCCCTCTCGGGCCGCGGTGAAATTATCAAACGTCAACCGGTCAGCGGCGAGAAAAATGTTGGGGACCACTGCACTAACACACACACACACACACACCACTTCTATGCTACCGGTAGCTTTTACTTTGTTTGAACATAATAAAAATTGCCTGTGTATCTTACTATGCTGCTCTTTAATAGCAAATTTGTCGGCATTTTTCATTTTCCGACCCCACCATGAATATACCTAATCTTATAGATGAATATTAAATTGGTTTCGCTGGGTTTGTCCGACATGTCACTTAAAAAAGAGCGTTAGATTTAATTCTTTTTTTACGAGAAGCCATTTGTCTCTCAAAACAATAACTCAGATTATTTATTGCTTTGCAAACAACTTTTCCCAAAAATCCACCAAACGCGAAACGAACATACTCAATGAGAACACTTTGGTCGACTGGTTTAACTTTCTGAGGGAGGAAATGTCCACTTATATGAACCGCCGGCCGATAGAAATTGGTGGGGTAAATGAAAACTTTGAGCCTATTGTTGTGGAAATAGATGAATCAAAGTACTTTTATCGTAAATACCACAAGGGTATTTGGAGGGAAGGCCATTGGGTATTCGGTGGCGTAGAAAGGGGAACAGGGAAATGCTTTTTAGTTGAAGTTCTCGATAGAAGGGCAGAAACCTTAGAAGCCCTGATATTGCAACTTGTAATGCCAGGCACCCACATCATATCCGATGGATGGGCCACGTATAGGGGGATAGAAGGACTTGGTGGCGGAGTTTATTCAAGCTCTGTAATTATACATGAGCAACATTTTGTTGACCCCCATGACCCTGAAGTCTATACTCAAAATATCGAAAATCTGTGGATGAGGGCAAAACAAAAAATTAAGAAGTCAATTTGGGACAAGCGAGGCTCTCTTTGATTCATATTTACAAGAGTTTGTGTTTCGAAATCAGTTTAAACACCAATATGAGTTCTCCACTATTCTTTGCGTAATTAGTGAAAACTACAATATCTCTATACTTATAAGACGCATTTGCTATCTGTCTGTCTGTCTGTCTGTCTGTTCCCTTATAACTCAAGATGCAGACAACCAAATAACGTGTAATTTGGTACATGTACACATAATTACAAGGGGAAGGTTATAGGACATGTTTCGTTTCATCTCGATGGGTAGTTTAATTGTAATAAATTATTTTTATTTTAGTATTTTACTATATTAAAAGTAATCTCGACGGCGCCATAAATAAAACTCTTCTGTGACGTCATTTCCTGATGATGCATTTTTAAAAGAGGGGTAACTTCCGGAAACTCCAATTGTAAACATGGTGAAATCAATAGTCATATCTATTTACCTATCGTTTTATGTATTCAGAAGATTAAAATTAAAGGTGCACTTTAATAAACGAAATACGTTAATTAAAGTGTTTCTGTGACATTATTAACATTATTAATACAATCTCAATGGGTAGTTTAATTGTAATTAATTATTTTAGTATTTTACTATATTAAAGTATTTTCCGATGATGAACTTGCGCGCGGGTGCTTTAAATGTTATTGCATTCAAATTGTATCAATGCACAGGGAATTCCCTGTATTCGCGCACCAAGTGAATGTGTAATTGAACGGACGGAGAAGAAAGGGTTAGGGACGGGAAAAAAAAATATTGTTGTTGTTTTTTTTTTTTTCATGCTGCAAGTACCTGGCTTTGCCCGGGATTAAAATAAGGTTTTCTGTTTATTTAAGAAGCGTAATTTGACGTTTAATTGTACAGAGAGAGGGAGGGGGGAGAGAGATAAACAGAGAGGGGGCAGGGAGGGAGGGGGTAGGAGGGGGCAGGGAGGGAGAGGGAAGGAGGGAGGAAGGGGAGGGAGGGAGAGAGGGGGTAGGGAGAAAACAAAAGGTAAACAGAAAACCTTATTTTAAACCCGGGCAAAGCCGGGTACTTGCAACTAGTTTAGATATAAGGTTTTACTTGTCTTCTATACCCTTAACATATATTTAATTTGTTTCAATTTTCTTTAACCGTTTTGGAGTTGAATAGTTATTAAGGCACTGTTTTTTCTAGTATTACATATAAACAATTATGTAGTTATGTCACTTGCAGTGATCCCTTTCTACACATCAAACGTAGTGACAGAAAATAAAAAGCCCATCGAGTGTCAATGATATCTATCCCCCTAACATACATTTGGTTTTTAAATAATTTTGGTCTTGCCTTTTGAGTGCTGGGCATCAGTGTTTTTGAAGATACCGTTTTTACTACATAAGCTATATTAATAAGTATGTCATATTCAGTGCCCCACCCTACACCTTATACGTAGGGTACAAGATAAACGACCCTAGGGGCCCCAAAAGTAGCTATCCCCCTAACATAAATTGGTTTAAATAATTTTGGTCATGCCTTTTGAGTGCTGGGCATCAGTGTTTGTAAGGGTAAGCTATATTATTTATGTCATTTTCTGGGCCCCATTCTACACCTAAGATATAGTGATAAAAAATAAATGTCCCATTGGGGCATCAAGGACGTCTATCCCACTAACATGGGAGTCAGGCTAGGGTGATTCAAAATTT